>JANAVB010034020.1:1178973-1426473 GCA_029216955.1 Iris pallida
AGAGATGAGAGCTCAAGTCCATCTAGCCCTTAAGTGCGTGTACGATTTAATGAGTGTTTTTGACGTGTATATTCGTCTCCTCTGTCCATATCTTTAGCCATCTCCTTCGTCCATCTTTTTTCTTATTTTATATTTTAGTTCTCTCATTTGTCATTCTTTTTCCTTTTATTTTTTTCCTACCGACAATTTTCGATTGGTCACTGTATTCGTCACCGGGGTAAGGTGCGACAAATCATTCGGATTTGCTGTATCTCGGAGCTAAATTATCATCTTCCATGTTACACGGTTCGTGCTAACCAAATCTATTCTAAAGACAACGATCGTTTGTAACGTATCTCGAATTCTTTACTCTCTGTTTTTTTTAATCCTGGTTTAAATCTATAATTTTTTTCCTCTTTGTTAAGAATATATCCACTTATCCACATATCCGTATTGTGTCTGTTTCCGTACCCATAAGACCGCAAGTGAAATATAATATAATTATATATACTAGCATATGTGCACGTACCTTGTACGTATTTTAATATTTCTTAATTAGTTTAGGAAGACTCTTTAGGAAGACCAAAGGGTAGTCTTCCTAGTTACTAAGTTGTCCTTATTAAAATTAATGAACTATTTTTAATTAGTATAAGTATGTAAGGGTATTTTGGAATTTAAAAGTTTTACCATCTAAGTTTTCCTATTATACAGTAGAATAGATATATTCGAGTTTAGAAATTAGATTGTTTTGTATTTGTGCTTAAAAAAAATTGAGTTCCTTAACGTTCATAAATTAATTCTGACGTCGCCACGCATTTAAGGTTGGGGACGCGACTGCTGATCATCAGTGCTGGGTGCGTCCGGAGAACATGAGGACACCGAGAACGGTGTACGTGATCGGCAAGGACACGCCGGGGACGGAGATCGCGGCCGAGACCTCCGCCGCGATGGCAGCCTCCTCGATGGTGTTCAGGGACGTCGACCAGCCCTACGCGCGACGACTCCTCAACAGAGCCAAATCGGTAATTAACAGTACATTACGTTAACATGATTTTCTTGGAATTAATTACGTTAACTATTCTAATTATTAACCTTATTTTTTTTATAAAATCATTAATAACAGCTGTTTGAGTTTGCTAAAACTTACAAAGGAACCAGCGATGCGGAATGTCCATTCTATTGCTCCTACTCTGGCTACAATGTACGTACTTATTGATCATTACTTTGAATAAAACTGACTAAATGAAATTAATTAGGAAAATAAATATTTATCCGTCCGTGGGCCTCACCGTCGTCGGCCCGTGACCGCGTAGCATGCTCCCAATGACTCCACCCAATCCCCTGCCAGCTCCGTACCACCTTTCTGCTAGCTAAAAGGGGGCGTCACGTGGGCTCAGGCCAATGACGGTCACGTCTAAGGACGGAATAAATAGTGTCGTCCAATTAATTAAGTTAAATAACCTTTGCTAATTATAATCAGCACATAAATATGTACGTGTATATTATAATTAACTTGGCGTTTTGATTGATCAGGATGAGCTTTTGTGGGCTGCTTCATGGCTTTTCCATGCGACAAAGAGGGATGATTTCAAGAAATATGTCACAGAGGAAGCCATCAGCGCGAGCGTAGCGGAGTTCGGATGGGATCTCAAGTATGCCGGCGCCCAGGTTCTTCTTTCTGAAGTAAGAACTTTGATCATCGTTTGGACGTTTTTGGTACCTTAATTTTTGTATTATTCGATTTTGGTACTCGAACTTTATAAATTGTTCTTTTGAAATACTTTTCGTCAATTTTTTGATGCTTAATAGTCGTGTTTGTTGTAGGTGTTGTGTTGGTTTATGTAATAAAATGAATACTAATACTATTTTGTTCATGAGGAGCTCTTATTTCAAACTAAATTTGGACATAATATGTTTTAGAAGAACAATTTACGAAGGGATGTCTAAGTTAAGGAGTGGAAAGTTAATGCGTCAAGAACAATTAAATGCTATGCCACTAGAGTAATTTATAGCCTATATATATATATATTAATTTATAGCCTATATATATATATATATATATATATATATATATATATATATATATATATATATATATATATATATATATATATATATATGCAACTTGCCAATATTAAAGTGGAAAAGTATGTTGCACTGGCACAATAATTTGGTGTTATTTTGTCTATGAGACTATAATGTGTATCAACTTGAAAATACATGTATTCTATATCCGTATCATGTTGTTCTCGGTATCAATATTTGTTAATTGACATATTTTGGTTGCTAATTTTTTGGGGGGTTAAATTGCAGCTAAACCTCACTGAAGAACATGGAGTTCAAAATTTCAAGCAACAAGCCGATAATTTCGTTTGCGCTGTTCTGCCGGATACTCCATTTCACCAACTTTATATTACACCAGGTATAGCTAGTTTTACTTCATTTATTGGGGCCGTTATTTTTCATAGAAAATAGTTATTTTTATGAAAATTGATATTTTTCTAAGGACCGGCCAGTTTTATTTTCCACTATTCAAAGTAAAAATGTTGAAAATGATAAATTTTTGAAAAATATTTTCATGGAAAATATATGCTATCAAACACTACAATTCGTGAAAAATTTGTGATGAAAATATTTTTCATGAAAAAAAAGCTCAATAAAACATAGGTTTATTTGAAATTTTCGTTAAAAGAAAAGAGAGAAAATAATATATATATATATATATATATATATATATATATATATATATATATATATATATATATATATATATATAAGATTACTAATATATAAAAGATTACTAACTTATATAAATATGCTCTATTGATTATTGTATTAGGTGGATTGCTTAATCTGAGGGATGGGGCGAACACTCAGTATGTGACCGGCACAGTATTCCTGTTCATGATCTACAGTGACATACTCGCCAACAGCCATCAGACCGTCGCGTGTGGGACCCACCAGATCCCGTCTTCTCGGCTCAGGGAGTTCGCTAAGCAACAAGTACGTCATTCTATGTTGTACGAACACAAATACAATACAGACTCCTATACGACATATAATATTTGTACCGTATAGGAGTTTTGGAGTATCCGTACTTCCAAGGCCAACGCTGCCACCCAGGCTCAAGACGGCCAGGGCGACCGCCCAGACCCCCAGATCATGAGGCACAAAAAAAAAATAGTTTAAAAATAAATATGTTAATAATTTTGTATCTCAAAACAATACTAATATATACTGTGGCCCCTTTTAGATACAAAGTTATTGTGGTGTAGTGGTTAGTTCTTCAAACTCCTTACTAAATGTCCTAAGTTCAATCGGTTGTAGTTATTTTTATAAAGTTTTTTAATATTTTTACATTATGTATAGGGGTCTTATTTTGAAAATTCGTCCTGGGTCCCATGAATTTAGGACTGGCCCTGCGTGCTTCCTATATTTTAACGACGATGCTACGTTGTCCGTGGGCTTGAACCGTAGTTCTGGTTCACGGGCCACGTGTCGCCTTCTGATTGGCCGGAAGATGGATGGCGACACGTGGTCCGTGGACTAGGACTGCGGTCGAAGCCTGCGGACAACAAAGTATTTTCGATATTTTAATCGCAAAATCTTGTTTTTGGTGCTCTTAGATGGACTACATTCTCGGGAGCAACCCTATGGGCAGGTCCTACATGGTCGGCTTCGGCAAGGACCCCCCGACCCAGGCGCACCACCGCGGCGCGTCCGTCCCAACCCTCCGGCCGAACGCGGCGGTGGACTGCGGCATGAGCTTCGTGGAGTGGATGGGCAAGGACAGGCCCAACCTCCACGAGCTGGCCGGGGCGATCGTCGGGGGGCCGGACAGGAACGACTACTTCGTCGACAAGCGGTGGAACTCCTCCTACACCGAGCCCTGCACCTACATCAACTCCCTCGCCGTCGGACCTCTGGCGAGCCTCGCGGTGCGCGGAGGCTCCTGAGCGTGCTCGAGGAAGGAGGAGGAGGAATTGGAGTAGTACTGATCACTCCTCGATCGAAGTCTTCGTTTGTACTGCTGCATTATAGCCAACGTATATATATATTGTGTATTTGTATGGAATATCTTGAACTTTGTAGGCAGTTTATGTAAATTAAAAACTTGTGAAAACTATCGAAAGTTAGTGTTATCAAATAACTTTAAATAAAAAAGGTATGACGCGTACAGTACTCACGTATTCGCGCGAGTCATTGTCCGCCATCGCCGCCTCCGTCCTCCTCCGGATTCGAGCACGTGTGCGTGCAAATAACGCATGGCTTTAACTTTTATTAGTTTTTAAGCCAGTAACGGATTCAGAAACCGAAACTCGGGTGGACTACAACAGATTCGGATGAACTAGAGGCTGACTAAGCCTTAGGTCGTGCAAAAACTTGTCGAGCTCCATGAAAAGAGTCCGGATTGGGGGAAATTAAAGGCGGACATCCTGAAATTTATGCATCCTCTGGACTACAACTTATATTTTGCTAGAATCCTCTTCAAGTCTTAAGAGCATAGCACTGCTGAGAGACCGCTTTACGACGAGTCATATACAAGGAACAAAACTTCAAATTTTGATACTTGAGGCATTCAAATTTTGATACTTGAGACAAATTCAAAGTGGTACATCGAGGTTATCCAACTAAAGATCATGCTCACAGATGACCACCAAAAAAAATAATTATTAATATTAATGCTAATTTTAATTTAATATTAATTTTAAGGCTTAATTGCTAATTGATACCCTCAACTATTCCGCTTTTTCAACTTGATACCCTAAACTTTTTTTGTAACAAGTTGATACCCAAAGATTTTTTTGGACGAAAATACCCCTCATCCTTCCCGAAAATTACCCCCCTTTCCCCCAACCCCCCCCCCCCCCCCCCCCCCCCCCCCCCCCTGCTAGCTTCGGCCGGCCTCCCCCCCTCCCTGCTAGCTTCGCCCCCCCCCCCCCCCCCCCCCTCCCGCTCGAGCCCGGCCAAGCCCGCCGCCGCAGCAGCAGCAGCAGCAGCAGGCGCAGCAGCAGCAGCAGCAGGCGCAGCAGCAGCGGCGGCCGGCGCAGGGGTGGTCGGAGTGGGGAAGGGGGTGGAGGGAAGGAAGAAGGAAGGGCATTCTCGGTATTTTTAAAAATTTAGGTATCAAGTTGAAAAAAAAAATAATAGTTGAGGACCAAGTTGTTACAAAAAAAAGTTTAGGGTATCAAGTTGAAAAAGCGGAATAGTTGAGGGTATCAATTAGCAATTAAGCCTAATTTTAAATTTAATGTTAAAATTAATATTAATGCTAATTAATATTAATATTAATGTTAAAGTTAATATTAATGTTAATATTAATATTAATGTTAATGTTAATGTTAATTTTAATTTTAATATTAAAGTTAATGTTAACAAGCTAAACCTGTAAACTTGGTTATCTCTTTCCACCACATCAGCATTTGCTAGTAGTGAACTAGTACTAAGCTAGCCATACAGGAATTTCGTAGTTAAAATTATAATTCGGATTTCAAAAATGATCGATATTAAGATTTGGATCTCCAAATCACTGTTCACTTACCTGCGTGAACAGTAATTTAGAAATCTAAGTCCCTAATACCGATCATTTTTGAAACCCAAACCTAATATACACTATTTGTTGGTGCTCTTGCTCCTTGACATGAAGAGAACTTGCTCTCAACATGCTTTGTAAAGTTTAGTCCCACATTGAAAAAGTACCTTGAGTTATCTCAACATATATATGACAGGGGCGGCCCTAGCCCAGGGCAGGCCGGGCGACGGTCCAGGGCCCCCCGACAAAAGGGGGCACCAACATGAAACTGTCTATGATAGAATTAGTATGTATCATGTGCCTTTTTTTTTTAACAAAAAGCATTGTGGTGTAGTGGTTACAATGTTAAACTTATATTTAAGAGGTCCTTGGTTCAAATCTTGACTACAACAATTTTTTGTTTTATTTATATTTTTTTTTTACATTATATTGGGGCCCATTTTAGAAGTTTCGCCTCGGACCTCCAATTGCTCAGGGCCGGCCCTGATATATGAGTATGTGTTGTTGGGATATGCACATGGGGTGGTGACCCTAAGGAGGGAACCATGTGGGTGATTTTACTAAGAGAAAAATGATTAATTCCAACAAGGACGTAAGTTGATTTTTGTTTTTGTTGTGCTGGCTCGGACTCGACATGGACTCCAGGTTGTCTCGTGCATGCACGAGAGTGTTTGGGGGGAAGGCGTGGGCTAGCACTCGACTATGTTGATTGTGGGATGATGTAAAACATCAAACTCTATTTTAGAGTATTGGTATTTTAGTCCCACATCGGATATGAGAGATGGTGAGGTCTCACTCCACTCTATAAATAGAGCCCCTTGCCTCCTTTCCAAGATGCACCAAAGAAAAGAGTTAAGGGAGTCCGTAAAGTTCAGGAAGCCCGTTCAAGTCACAAATATTGACTGACGAGCGTTCCAGAAGTTCTCTTGAACTTGCTGGTTCCTGGAAGCGGATCGTATAGAGGCGAATCTTGCTTTGAGCAACGGTGTTTTTATACCCCAGCAGATTTAATCCTCCTCCTCTTCTTCTTCTTCTTCTTCTTCTTCTTCTTCTTCTTCTTCTTCTTCTTCTTCTTCTGTTTCTCTGTAACTTGTTCGTCAGGTTTTAAGGCACCTACTGAGTAGGGAGGCCTAACTTTGTTCTTGAGATCTATCTCATTTGTGGCACCTACTGTGTAGGCTTGCTTAACTCTTCATTTGTGGCACCTATTGTGTAGGCTTGCTTAACTCCTCATTTGTGGCACCTACTGTGTAGGCTTGCTGAACTCCTATTTTCCATCTATATCTACGCCTCGGGACCAACAATCTCAAAGCAAGATTAGTACGATGGAAAATATTAATGCTTCACTCCTCCAAACTGACTACTGCAAGTTGAAAAGGTTTGATAGAGAGGAAGGGCATTCTCGGTATTTTTAAAAATTTAGGTATCAAGTTGAAAAAAAAATAATAGTTGAGGACCAAGTTGTTACAAAAAAAAGTTTAGGGTATCAAGTTGAAAAAGCGGAATAGTTGAGGGTATCAATTAGCAATTAAGCCTAATTTTAAATTTAATGTTAAAATTAATATTAATGCTAATTAATATTAATATTAATGTTAAAGTTAATATTAATGTTAATATTAATATTAATGTTAATGTTAATGTTAATTTTAATTTTAATATTAAAGTTAATGTTAACAAGCTAAACCTGTAAACTTGGTTATCTCTTTCCACCACATCAGCATTTGCTAGTAGTGAACTAGTACTAAGCTAGCCATACAGGAATTTCGTAGTTAAAATTATAATTCGGATTTCAAAAATGATCGATATTAAGATTTGGATCTCCAAATCACTGTTCACTTACCTGCGTGAACAGTAATTTAGAAATCTAAGTCCCTAATACCGATCATTTTTGAAACCCAAACCTAATATACACTATTTGTTGGTGCTCTTGCTCCTTGACATGAAGAGAACTTGCTCTCAACATGCTTTGTAAAGTTTAGTCCCACATTGAAAAAGTACCTTGAGTTATCTCAACATATATATGACAGGGGCGGCCCTAGCCCAGGGTAGGCCGGGCGACGGCCCAGGGCCCCCCGACAAAAGGGGGCACCAACATGAAACTGTCTATGATAGAATTAGTATGTATCATGTGCCTTTTTTTTTTAACAAAAAGCATTGTGGTGTAGTGGTTACAATGTTAAACTTATATTTAAGAGGTCCTTGGTTCAAATCTTGACTACAACAATTTTTTGTTTTATTTATATTTTTTTTTACATTATATTGGGGCCCATTTTAGAAGTTTCGCCTCGGACCTCCAATTGCTCAGGGCCGGCCCTGATATATGAGTATGTGTTGTTGGGATATGCACATGGGGTGGTGACCCTAAGGAGGGAACCATGTGGGTGATTTTACTAAGAGAAAAATGATTAATTCCAACAAGGACGTAAGTTGATTTTTGTTTTTGTTGTGCGGGCTCGGACTCGACATGGACTCCAGGTTGTCTCGTGCATGCACGAGAGTGTTTGGGGGGAAGGCGTGGGCTAGCACTCGACTATGTTGATTGTGGGATGATGTAAAACATCAAACTCTATTTTAGAGTATTGGTATTTTAGTCCCACATCGGATATGAGAGATGGTGAGGTCTCACTCCACTCTATAAATAGAGCCCCTTGCCTCCTTTCCAAGATGCACCAAAGAAAAGAGTTAAGGGAGTCCGTAAAGTTCAGGAAGCCCGTTCAAGTCACAAATATTGACTGACGAGCGTTCCAGAAGTTCTCTTGAACTTGCTGGTTCCTGGAAGCGGATCGTATAGAGGCGAATCTTGCTTTGAGCAACGGTGTTTTTATACCCCAGCAGATTTAATCCTCCTCCTCTTCTTCTTCTTCTTCTTCTTCTTCTTCTTCTTCTTCTTCTTCTTCTGTTTCTCTGTAACTTGTTCGTCAGGTTTTAAGGCACCTACTGAGTAGGGAGGCCTAACTTTGTTCTTGAGATCTATCTCATTTGTGGCACCTACTGTGTAGGCTTGCTTAACTCCTCATTTGTGGCACCTATTGTGTAGGCTTGCTTAACTCCTCATTTGTGGCACCTACTGTGTAGTCTTGCTGAACTCCTATTTTCCATCTATATCTACGCCTCGGGACCAACAATCTCAAAGCAAGATTAGTACGATGGAAAATATTAATGCTTCACTCCTCCAAACTGACTACTGCAAGTTGAAAAGGTTTGATAGAGAGCATTATCAAGTCTGGAAGAGGAAGATCTTTCTCACCCTTCAACTCTGAGACGTTGATCACGTGCTCTTTGAAGAGAAACCTACTGTTCCAGATACTGGGTCTGTTGCCGCTATAACTGCGGCTACTAAACTTCAGGCCAAATGGAGAAGGAAGAATAGAATTTGTAGGCTTCTGATCCTAAATGCTATGGAGGATTTCCTGGCAAAATTCTACTCAAAGAAGGATAGTGCCAGAGAAATATGAGAGTCTGTGGAAAAGCTGTACGAGGAAGACAAAAACAGGAGCAAGATATTTTTCGTCGAAAAATATCACAAGTAGCTCTTTGAAGACGAGAAGGCGATGCTTCCTCAAGTGAAGGAGTTTCTGAAACTTCGTCAGAAACTGGACGATGAAAAGATGTGTCACGCCCCAGAACCAGAATACTGGAGAGCGGGGGCAGACACAGCCAGCTACGTATATTGAAATAGAATACATCTCAACTATACGGTCACGGCTGTCTAGATATGAGGGTTTACTACAAGCCAGCAGTCTCTTAAGGTCAAGCCTATTGTCTCAATCTCAAGCAATTAACAGAGTTACAAGATATTAGAGCATCAAATATATATGTATAAGGCGTCCCAAATACTACATATTGGATGATCATGAAGCTAGTCGTACAAAATGATAGGACTAGCAAGAGTTCAGTCATACATGATCAACCCTAGGATTTTGTTAATCATGTTTACAGCCCGTAGGCAGACAGTAAGTAAATGTGCATCGAGCTAACAGGTGCTCGTCGGCTAAACGCCTCAAAAGAATAAATTTACATATAAGTGGGTGAAACAAAAAGGAAAATCCACTCTTGGCCCGGGTTCCGTCTAGTTGTCACCATTGGGCTGGAAGCTTGGTAGATCCTCGGAAGCTGCTCCGAAATCTGGCCACACAAAACCAGCTGGGTCAAACCCCAGAAAGAGCAAGTGCCACAAAGGAGGCCACAAATAAGAACAAAAGCCAGCATATCAGAACATAAAGAATAAAAGAAGATACAAATAGTAAGGTACACAGGGCGATAAACAACTAGGGACGTGGAACCATTCCGGGAGCCAGGTTACAATCCTTAAACCAAACAAGGACCGGGATTGTACCCCTTCGCCTGAATAGCTCACTGTCTCTACCCATTTATCGTTAGAGATAAGTAAAACAAACATGCTCAGGAGATAGCAGGTACTGGAGCTAGACAAGACTTAGACAAGGCTGGACACCATCCATTCACAATCGGCCAAGCAAGTACTACGGCTTACTACTTTAACTAACTAGGGTTATCACAAGCCTTAATTACTAACAAGATGCAAGTGAGAAACTCCCAGTCCCAAGCCCTGCAGACCATCCAGTTATCCTTCCGCGGGTTGAGAGTTATAGGTGGGTACATTGCCCGGGAGACAAATGTACCCTTAGGTGACTTAGAGGGTGCAACACATGACAGTGTGCTGGAAATGTGCTCTACTCGTCGGCAAGCTACAAGTCCATTAAAGCGCCCAGATAACGAGATTGCCTGTGACTGGGAATTCTCCATGTTCTAGTTTGATCTAATAATTAGCCTAATCCAATTTAGCGCGAGTCCTTGGCCGTGGTACCCAGGGAGTCACGTCCTAGACATGATGCAAGACAAGACAAGTGATTTGCACAGAGCAACAAGTAGTACACCCACGGTGTCAAGACAAGTCAAGTTACATGCTATCAGGGCAAGTCAAGTCATGTCAAGTCAGGAGTGCGCCTCCGCGGGCCACTTTCAAGTCGAGCCGAGTTATCAAGTTACAGGTTCAAGTTACCAAGTTACGAAGTTATACGCCAAGTTATTAACAAGATAGGAGAAAAACTAGCCGCAAGCCAAATCATGTCAAATCATAGAAAATCGTGTCAAGACGTGTTAGACCAAGTCAAGTCGTGTGGTGGACAAGAAAATCTCAGAAAACAAAATTTAGCCAGAAACCAAGGACCAAGGTCCACCAGAGCACAGGGTGTGCTGGGATAAAGGCGACCCAAGGGGGGGCGCCGGGCAAGGCTCGGGCTAGGGTGCGCGAGCGGTGTCAAGAGACGCGCTCGAGGAACAACCGCAACACACCAAAGGCGCGAGCGGGGGCAACGCGGAGCCAGAACGCGCGAGGGCGCGTCCGACGAGGCGCGCGGGGCACAACGCAGTGGAGTGCGCGCGGGAGGGCACAGCGCAGCGGAGTGCGCGCGCAAGGGCGCAGCGCAGCGGAGTGCGCGCGGGAGGGCGCAGCGCAGCGGAGTGCGCGCGCAAGGGCACAGCGCAGCGGAGTGCGCGCGGGAGGGCGCGGCACGGAGTGCGCGCGGGAGGGCGCGGCACGGAGTGCGCGCGGGAGGGCGCGGCACGGAGTGCACGCGCAAGAGCGCAGCGCAGCGGAGTACGCGCGGGAGGGCGCGGCACGGAGTGCGCGCGGGAGGGCGCGGCACGGAGTGCGCGCGGGAGGGCGCGGCACGGAGTGCGCGCGCAAGAGCGCAGCGCAGCGGAGTGCGCGCGGGAGGGCGCGCCAGCACGGCGGCACGCACTCGCAACGGCGCGGCGCGGGCACGGGTCCGGGTGGCCTTCTTCTTCTCCAAGTTGGCTGAGAAGAACACTAACAATGGGTTCCAAAGTTCAAAATCTCACAACTTTGCCAATAAAACTCCAAATTCGGATTTTCAAAGTTCTAACTTGAGTGAAATTTGATTCTCTACAACATAGAGGCATCAAAACCCACCAAAACCAACTCAAAATAGATCAAAACCACTAATTTCCGAAAATGGGAAAAAGTTAGATCTAGAACAGATGAAGCTTCAAAACACAAAACATCAAGACCTAAGGTTGTTCAAAACCATCTCCTTAAGCTAATGGACAAATAATATTGGGTCCTTATGTAGTGGCAAGGAGCACTTGCCTATGGTGTGGTGTTGTGTGGAAGAAGGAAGAAGAAGAAGAAAATTAATGGAGAGTAAAGAGGAGAGAGAAAGTTAGGTGGGGATATAATGAGGGTGGTTGTGGTGGAAATGAGGGAGGAGTGTAGGTTAAGGTGTTCCACTACATATTAAACCAACCAATTAAACCAAACCAATTAAAACCAAGCCGAACCAAAACCCGAAATACGAGAGAACCCAAAATTCTGCAAGTCGAGAAAATTAAAAATACAAGCCAAAATCCAACTACGAGCATAGATACGAAATACGGAAAAATGAGGGTGACAACTCTACCCACCTTCAAAGAATTCCGTCCTCGGAATTTAATCAAGGAGCTAGAGATTGCCACGACAAGCCATACTAAGCACAGACAAGCTACGCTAAGCAGTTCAATCATACAATCATACAATGCAAGCAAGGAAGGGAAAGCGTAAGGCATAAGAAAGACATTATACCTCACGAGTCAAACAGGTAGGGATATCGCGATCGGATGTCGTCCTCACGCTCCCACGTTGACTCACCTAGAGAGTGATGACCCCAAGCAACACGGACTAAGTTAATAGTCTTGTTCTTGAGCGTCTTTTCTCTCCGGTCCAATATAGACACGGGCCTCTCCTCATACGAAAGGTTGGTACCAACAACCAATTCCGAATGATCTAGGATATGGCTCGGGTCCGGGATGTACCGTCTTAATTGGGATACATGGAATACATCATGTACCTCACTTAGCGACGGCGGAAGAGCGAGACGATAGGACACATCACCTACTCGCTCTAGAATATCGAACGGCCCTATATACCTAGGACTAAGCTTTCCCCGTACGCCAAAACGAATGACGCCACGGGTAGGCGAGATCCTAAGGAATACATGGTCGCCGACAGCAAATTCTAAGGAACGCCGATGAGCATCGGCCCAATGGCGCTGGCGATCCTGAGCAACTCGGAGGTGCTCTCTGACTTTCCTGACCACTTCTACCGTCTGAGAAATCAGTTCTGGACCGAGCATCTGCCTCTCTCCGATATCGTCCCATGCTAACGGGGATCTGCACTTCCTGCCATACAGAGCCTCGAAGGGTGCCATCTGGATACTGGCCTGGAAACTATTGTTGTACGAGAACTCCACCAGGTGCAGGTGATCCTCCCACGAACCACCGAAGTCAAGGGTACATGACCGCAACATATCTTCGAGAGTTTGTATAGTGCGCTCTGACTGCCCAT
This sequence comes from Iris pallida, assembly GCA_029216955.1. Taxonomy (NCBI): domain Eukaryota; kingdom Viridiplantae; phylum Streptophyta; class Magnoliopsida; order Asparagales; family Iridaceae; genus Iris; species Iris pallida. Next base: position 1,191,849 of record JANAVB010034020.1, read on the forward strand.
CTGTCTGCGGATGATACGCTGAGCTGAACTTGAGACGAGTCCCCAAACTTTGATGAAGACTGCGCCAGAAGTACGATGTGAATCTCGTATCCCTGTCTGATACTATGCTGACTGGCACTCCGTGAAGTCTGACGATCTGCCTGAGATACATCTCTGCTAGCTGTGCCGTCGACTGTCCAACTCTAAACGGAAGAAAGTGTGCCACCTTGGTAAGCCTGTCCATAATGACCCAAATAGCATCTCTGCCTGCCGGAGATCTGGGTAACCCAGTCACGAAATCCATGGTTATGTGTTCCCATTTCCATTCTGGGATCGGTAAAGGTTGAAGAAGTCCAGCTGGCCTCTGATGTTCAGCCTTGACTTGTTGGCAAACCAAACATCGAAAGACATACCGGGCTATCTCTCTCTTCATACCATTCCACCAAAAGTGTTGACGAATATCTCTGTACATCTTCGTGCTGCCTGGGTGGATGGAATACTGCGAACTGTGAGCCTCTGCCATGACTTCCTGTCTGATATCTCCACTGGGTACACAAAGACGCGTGCCGTGTCGAAGTGTACCATCCTCATGAATACATAACTCTGGCCTTCTCCCTGCCTCACACTCTGCTCTGAGCCGCTGAATCTTGGAATCTGTTAACTGTGCTGTCCGGATCCTCTCAACTATGGTGGACTGAATCTGTAGGCTGGCCATCAAGGCCACATTGGAAGGAAGAATCACTTCAATTCCCATCTTCTGAAGATCTGACAATAACTCTGGTTGCGCCGTCAGGAAATAAACTCCGGCTCTCCGGCTCAACGCATCTGCTACAACGTTGGCCTTCCCTGGATGATACTGCAAATCTACATCGTAGTCCACCAGTAGCTCGAGCCATCTTCTCTGCCGCATATTAAGATCCTTCTGGGTGAAAACATACTTCAGGCTCTTATGATCAGTAAATATCTCTACTCTGTCTCCGTACAAGTAGTGCCTCCACAACTTAAGTGCAAACACTACTGCTGCAAGCTCCAAGTCGTGGGTCGGGTAATTCTTCTCATGATCACGGAGTTGACGTGACGCATAAGCGATTACCTTCCCATGCTGCATCAAAACACATCCCAATCCTCTGCCTGAAGCGTCGCAATAAACTGTGAATCCTCCGGTCCCATCTGGAAGGGTGAGAATGGGAGCCGTTATCAAACCTTGCTTCAACTTCTCAAATGATTCCTGACATTCTGCTGTCCATACAAATGGCACATCCTTGCGGGTCAACTGAGTCATCGGCGCTGAAATTCTTGCGAAATCAGAGACGAATCGCCGGTAGTAGCCGGCCAATCCAAGAAAGCTGCGAACTTCTGCCACTGAGCTGGGTACTGGCCATGCCTCGATAGCCACAATCTTCTGGGGATCCACTTCCACTCCTCCTCGAGTAATGATGTGACCCAAGTACGAAATGCGATCGAGCCAGAACTCGCATTTACTGAACTTGGCGTACAACCGGTGCTCTCTGAGAATCTGAAGAACCACACGGAGATGCTGCTCATGCTCCGTTTCACTCTTGCTGTAGACCAGGATGTCATCAAGGAACACTATCACAAACTGGTCCAAGTAAGGCATGAAAATACGGTTCATGAGGTCCATGAACACTGCCGGCGCATTGGTCGCTCCAAAGGGCATAACTAGAAACTCCCAATGCCCGTACCTCGATCTGAACGCCGTCTTTGGGATGTCCTGCTCTCTAACTCTGATCTGGTGGTATCCTGACCGCAAGTCTATCTTCGAGAAAACTGAAGCCCCTTTGAGTTGATCAAACAAATCATCTATCCTCGGGAGAGGGTATCTGTTCTTGATTGTCACTGAGTTCAAGGTACGATAATCAACACATAGCCTGGACGTACCATCCTTCTTTTTCACAAGAAGCATCGGGGCTCCCCAAGGCGATCCACTAGCACGAATGAATCCCTTGGTTCTAAGTTCTTCAATCATCTTGTACAAAATCTCCAACTCTGAAGGCGCCATTCTGTAGACTCGCTCTGATACTGGTGCTGTCCCGGGAATCAAGTCGATGGTGAACTCGATCTCCCGCTCTGGTGGCATTCCTGGAAGTTCCTCTGGGAAGACATCTGGAAACTCTTCAACTATCCGGGGCAACTGCACTGCTGCTACTGCCATCCGCAATACTGGAGGAGATGGCTCTACTGTGCCTCTGGAAAATGAAAACTCTGGCTCTCCGGGAATACTAAAGACAACTCTGCCAATATGGCAGTCTATCCTAGCATAATGGTTCCTCAACCAATCCATGCCTAGGACTACATCATAGTCTGCCATAGGGAACTCTATGAGCCTAGCGGGGAACTCTCTACCGCTAACTACAATTCGACACGAGGAAAACACTCGATCTACTCCCACAAGACCATTACCAGTAAGTATATTGAGCCTCACTGATAATGACTCGGGCTCCAATCCTATCCGTGTCGCGAATCGTGCAGACATGAATGAATGCGATACACCAGAATCAAATAATACAGATGCTGGTAAGGTGTTGACGAGAATAGTACCTGCCACTACCTCACCTGGTGCAACTTCTCCTTCCATGGTCATCATCATAGCCTGACCTCTAGCTGCGGGTCCCCTCTGCTGGAAACCCCTCTGTCGGTTCTGTGCTGGAGCCTGGGTGAACTGCTGCTGGTTCTGCTGCTGAAAGGCCTGGGCCTGAGGCAACAATGGCTTCGGGTACTGCTGCTGCTGCTGCTGGACTGGAACTGGGGCTGGTCCTCTCACCGAAGAACTAGAAAGATTGGATGATGATGGACCTCCCCTATTCGGGCAGGTCCCTATATGGTGGTCTGCTCCTCCACAAGCCAAGCACAATCCCTGTGCCCTACGACACTCTGCCACTACATGGCCCGGCTTTCCGCAATGAGAACATCCCACTGCGGAAGACTGCTTCTGCTTCTGCTGCTGCGGGTGCGTCGGGGTCGAATGCTGAACCGACGTCACTAAGGCTGCCCGTCTCGGAGTTCCAATAGTTATACCCCTAGTTGCCGGGGCTGGAGCTGAAGATTGGTGCATCTGGTTGTGGGACCGCTTCCTGCCTCCGGTCCTGTCCACAATTCTCCGGGAGGTATACTCATGCCTCCTTGCTGCCTTCAATACTGCATCGAACGTCTGGTGCTCGAACTGCTCCACAGCCAATAATATCTCTAAGTGCAGCCCTTGCTGGAACCGCTAAGCCCTATCGAACTCGGTTGCCACCAAGGTGGGGGCGAACCTACTCAGCCTAGAAAACTCGGTCGCATAGCCATCGACCGTCCGGCCTCCTTGCTTCAAGTTGGTGAATCTGGTCTGCAGGTCGTCCGTGCCACCGCATCGAAGTACTTCGTCTGGAACCTCTCTCTGAACGTCGCCCAAGTGACTGGTGCTGCTAACCCCATGGCCTGAGCTGCCCACCAATCGCGAGCCAAGTCTAACAACTGTAGGCGTACCACCGCCACCTTCTCATTCTCAGGTGTCCTAGCTGCTTCTAGAACCACCTCGGTATCCTGAAGCCAAGCGTCCGCGGCAATCGCATCTTCACTGCCGTCAAAGAAGGGAGGGTTCAAACGCTAGAAACTGTTGGCCGCCTGATTTCCTTGGGGACCTCCTCGGTTTAGTGCATCATGAACTTCCTGGTGCAAGACGTCGCCTCGACGATCTTGGGATGCAAGCAGTTCTCTGATAAGCCCTACCAAAGGCCCCTCATCCTTCCTAGCTGGTTGAACGGGCGGAGCTGCCTGAACAGGAGGTTCTGAGCCTCCGGGAAGCATAACTCGGGAGGCTACTCCAGAGTGCTGAGCTTGATCTTCCTGGCGCTGGGGCGCTTGTCGAGCTTCCTCTGGCTGGTTAGCAGGTCCGGGAGTAATGCCGCTGAAGAAGACGACATAGGGAACAATAAGTAAAGGACCAGGACAGATCAATGATACAAGCAATGTGATCAGGTCGAGATTCTCAGAGATTTGAAGATACGAGCAGAGATCAAGGGCGAAGATTGATTGAGACATCTATTCGGTAAACCCTCACATTTCTTGATTGACAAGACCTGTGTGGGCCACCACTTAAACCGTGTTACGCCCCAGAACCAGAATACTGGAGAGCGGGGGCAGACACAGCCAGCTACGTATATTGAAATAGAATACATCTCAACTATACGGTCACGGCTGTCTAGATATGAGGGTTTACTACAAGCCAGCAGTCTCTTAAGGTCAAGCCTATTGTCTCAATCTCAAGCAATTAACAGAGTTACAAGATATTAGAGCATCAAATATATATGTATAAGGTGTCCCAAATACTACATATTGGATGATCATGAAGCTAGTCGTACAAAATGATAGGACTAGCAAGAGTTCAGTCATACATGATCAACCCTAGGATTTTGTTAATCATGTTTACAGCCCGTAGGCAGACAGTAAGTAAATGTGCATCGAGCTAACAGGTGCTCGTCGGCTAAACGCCTCAAAAGAATAAATTTACATATAAGTGGGTGAAACAAAAAGGAAAACCCACTCTTGGCCCGGGTTCCGTCTAGTTGTCACCATTGGGCTGGAAGCTTGGTAGATCCTCGGGAGCTGCTCCGAAATCTGGCCACACAAAACCAGCTGGGTCAAACCCCAGAAAGAGCAAGTGCCACAAAGGAGGCCACAAATAAGAACAAAAGCCAGCATATCAGAACATAAAGAATAAAAGAAGATACAAATAGTAAGGTACACAGGGCGATAAACAACTAGGGACGTGGAACCATTCCGGGAGCCAGGTTACAATCCTTAAACCAAACAAGGACCGGGATTGTACCCCTTCGCCTGAATAGCTCACTGTCTCTACCCATTTATCGTTAGAGATAAGTAAAACAAACATGCTCAGGAGATAGCAGGTACTGGAGCTAGACAAGACTTAGACAAGGCTGGACACCATCCATTCACAATCGGCCAAGCAAGTACTACGGCTTACTACTTTAACTAACTAGGGTTATCACAAGCCTTAATTACTAACAAGATGCAAGTGAGAAACTCCCAGTCCCAAGCCCTGCAGACCATCCAGTTATCCTTCCGCGGGTTGAGAGTTATAGGTGGGTGCATTGCCCGGGAGACAAATGTACCCTTAGGTGACTTAGAGGGTGCAACACATGACAGTGTGCTGGAAATGTGCTCTACTCGTCGGCAAGCTACAAGTCCATTAAAGCGCCCAGATAACGAGATTGCCTGTGACTGGGAATTCTCCATGTTCTAGTTTGATCTAATAATTAGCCTAATCCAATTTAGCGCGAGTCCCTGGCCGTGGTACCCAGGGAGTCACGTCCTAGACATGATGCAAGACAAGACAAGTGATTTGCATAGAGCAACAAGTAGTACACCCACGGTGTCAAGACAAGTCAAGTTACATGCTATCAGGGCAAGTCAAGTCATGTCAAGTCAGGAGTGCGCCTCCGCGGGCCACTTTCAAGTCGAGCCGAGTTATCAAGTTACAGGTTCAAGTTACCAAGTTACGAAGTTATACGCCAAGTTATTAACAAGATAGGAGAAAAACTAGCCGCAAGCCAAATCATGTCAAATCATAGAAAATCGTGTCAAGACGTGTTAGACCAAGTCAAGTCGTGTGGTGGACAAGAAAATCTCAGAAAACAAAATTTAGCCAGAAACCAAGGACCAAGGTCCACCAGAGCACAGGGTGTGCTGGGCTAAAGGCGACCCAAGGGGGGGCGCCGGGCAAGGCTCGGGCTAGGGTGCGCGAGCGGTGTCAAGAGACGCGCTCGAGGAACAACCGCAACACACCAAAGGCGCGAGCGGGGGCAACGCGGAGCCAGAACGCGCGAGGGCGCGTCCGACGAGGCGCGCGGGGCGCAACGTGCAGCGGAGTGCGCGCGGGAGGGCGCGGCACGGAGTGCGCACGGGAGGGCGCGACACGGAGTGCGCGCGGGAGGGCGCGGCACGGAGTGCGCGCGGGAGGGCGCGGCACGGAGTGCGCGCGGGAGGGCGCGGCACGGAGTGCACGCGCAAGAGCGCAGCGCAGCGGAGTGCGCGCGGGAGGGCGCGGCACGGAGTGCGCGCGGGAGGGCGCGGCACGGAGTGCACGCGCAAGAGCGCAGCGCAGCAGAGTGCGCGCGGGAGGGCGCGGCACGGAGTGCGCGCGGGAGGGCGCGGCACGGAGTGCGCGCGCAAGAGCGCAGCGCAGCGGAGTGCGCGCGGGAGGGCGCGCCAGCACGGCGGCGCGCACGCGCAACGGCGCGGCGCGGGCACGGGTCCGGGTGGCCTTCTTCTTCTCCAAGTTGGCTGAGAAGAACACTAACAATGGGTTCCAAAGTTCAAAATCTCACAACTTTGCCAATAAAACTCCAAATTCGGATTTTCAAAGTTCTAACTTGAGTGAAATTTGATTCTCTACAACATAGAGGCATCAAAACCCACCAAAACCAACTCAAAATAGATCAAAACCACTAATTTCCGAAAATGGGAAAAAGTTAGATCTAGAACAGATGAAGCTTCAAAACACAAAACATCAAGACCTAAGGTTGTTCAAAACCATCTCCTTAAGCTAATGGACAAATAATATTGGGTCCTTATGTAGTGGCAAGGAGCACTTGCCTATGGTGTGGTGTTGTGTGGAAGAAGAAAGAAGAAGAAGAAAATTAATGGAGAGTAAAGAGGAGAGAGAAAGTTAGGTGGGGATATAATGAGGGTGGTTGTGGTGGAAATGAGGGAGGAGTGTAGGTTAAGGTGTTCCACTACATATTAAACCAACCAATTAAACCAAACCAATTAAAACCAAGCCGAACCAAAACCCGAAATACGAGAGAACCCAAAATTCTGCAAGTCGAGAAAATTAAAAATACAAGCCAAAATCCAACTACGAGCATAGATACGAAATACGGAAAAATGAGGGTGACAAGATGTCCCTCGTCGACAAGTTTGTCGTTGGAGGGATCGTCTCGAAACTTCCTGCTGGATGGAATACGTTCTAGGCAAGAATGCATCGGAAGAAACTCGAGATCAGTCTGGAAGATCTCTTGCAAGAAATCCACGTTGAGGACGAGATGCGTTCTCAACAGAAGATGGACGCTTTGTCCAAACAATTGGCCGAGGCTAATCTGGTGCAGACGAGAGACTCCAAGGGAAAGCAGGCGGCTTCTCACCACAAGAAAGACTTCACTAATCTGAAAGTGAAGGGACCGTCTTTCAAATAAAAGAAGCCCAAGTCCAATGTGACTTGTTTTAACTGTGGCAAGAAGGGCCACTACAAGAGTGAATGCAGATCCAAGCCCAAACAATCAGAGAAAGGTAAGCCTAGTAAGGTTTCTTTGGTTTCTAACCTCGTTGCTACGATCGCTCAGGTCACAACTGAGGGAGCTGACTCTGACTGGTGGATAGACACCGGTGCGACATGCCATGTCTGCTCTAGGAAGAAATGGTTCGTCACGTACCAGCCAACTTCTGAGAAGGTTGTCATGGCGAACCAGGCCCAAGCTGAAGTTCTGGAGATCGGAACTGTGGAGCTGAAACTCATTTTCGGGAACACTCTGACGCTCCAAGGAGTAAAGCATGTTCCGGTGATTGCCAAGAACCTGATCTCTAGGAGCCTGCTTAGCAACGCAGGTTTGAGGATGGACATTAATGCTGGTCAGATGGTGATGTCCAAGAATGGAACATACTTCGAAAAAGCTTTTCAAACCGAAAGGATGTGTAAAATTTAGCTTGTAAACCAGTCTAATGAAATAAATGCAATCGCTCTTTCTGACTATTCTCTTGAGTTGTGGCATAATCGGCTAGGACATGTTCATTGTAAAAGAATAAACAAAATGTCTAGTCTAGGACTTATCTCCAAATGTGGGGGTAAGGTAGAGAAGTGTGAAGTATGTGCTCAGATTAAGATCACTAGAAAACCTTTTCATCGGGTCAATCGAAGCACAGATATTCTGGAGTTGGTACACTTCGATATCTGTGACTTCAAATAATTCTCTACAAAAGTCGGGATGTAGTATTTTATAACCTCCATCGATGACTTCTCTAAGTACGCATTCGTCTACTTGCTCAAATCTAAAGACGAAGCGTTCGAAAAGTTCAAGGAGTTCAGGGCTGAAGCTGAACGGCAAACTGGACAACAACTCAAGAGGTTGAAAAGTGATCAAGGCAGAGAATATCGGTCTCATAAATTCGCATCGTTCTGCAAAGAACATGGAATCATCTGCGAGACTACTGCTCCGTATTCTCCTCAATCTAACGGAGTAGCAGAGAGGAAGAACCGAACGTTGACAGAAATGATGAACTCAATGCTGCTTACTGCAGGTCTTCCAAAATGTTACTGGGGAGAAGCTGCATTAACGGCCACTTTCATTCTGAATAGAGTGCCTTATGCAACTTCTGACATTACTCCTCAAGAACTCTGGTTCAAAGTGTCACTTCCCGTTCCCAGAATACGTATTTTTAATGTATGTAATGCTTTAATAAATTTATTTAATATTTATCATGTATTGTTCTGTAATTAAACCCCTTTAATTTTATGTTAATTAATTTCCTGCAATTTTATTTCTGCATTTTTATTTTCTGCTTTTATACTTTGCTTTAGCTATGCTTTGGGTTCGGCTTGGATTGGATTAAGTATGTTGGTTCATCATGAACCGAAACAACCCCCACCTACCACCACCCCTTCATTTAAAGCCCACCCTTTTTCTCTCTCTTCATTACTTCACCATTAATCTTCTTCTTCCTCATAACTCCTCCCCCACCTACCAGCCGCCAAGACAAGTGCCAAACTTGCTTCTTGATGGATCACCATTATTATTGTTCCATCATCTTCCTTACTTGATCTTAAGCCACTTTAGTACTTAGCATTTTTAATTTCCATGGTTCATTTCATGTAGATCTAAGTTTGTTATCTTCAAGTTTTGATAGTTCCATGTTGTAGAGAATTTCGTTCTACCCCATTTTGACCTATGGAAGTCCAGATTTGGGCTTGGACTGAAGGATTTATGGAGCTTGGAAGCAATGGCTTCCCTTGGTTCTTCTTCTCGGAAAAGTGGAGAAGAAGAACAATGCTTGACCGCATGAGTTTTCATGCGGCAAGTCTTAGTTAGCCGCATGAGTTTCAGTTAGCCGCATGGGCTTAGTCAGCCGTATGAGACTTATCTGCCGCATGAGTTTTAGCTAGCCGTATATAGGCTTGTACCTATTCAGCCGCATGGAATTTTCTCTGGCCGCAGGGGCGCAAGTCATCCGTAGCCGCATGAGATATTTCTCAGCCGCATGGGCGCGCATTGCTTGCAGCCGCATGAATTCGAAACCCGAGCCGCATAAGGCCAGTCATTCTCAGTCGCATGGTGCCGCGTGACTTCTTAGCCGCATATAGGCTTGTACCTATTCAGCCGCATGGAATTATCCCTGGCCGCATGGGCGTATGTTGTCCGTAGCCGCATGAGACCCCTTTGGTTTCTAGCTGCATAGGGCTTTGTTAATTTGGCCGCATGAGACTATTCTGTTTCGACCGCATGGAATCACCCGTCCAGCCGTATGTAACCCATTCATTCCCGGCCGCATGAATCAATAATTTTCCAGCCGCATGAATGCTGGCCATAATGTCTTTTTGGCTGATTCTTGTTTCAAAATGACATTGATTGACATTGATTGACATTTATTACCATTGATTGATTGACTTGGTATTTATTAGCATTAATTATTGTCTTAACATTAATAAACAGGGATTGTTATCTTGATTTAGTAAATTGATCATGCGTTCCTAGTTGGAACTAAGAGACTGGCTAGTCGTCTTATTGAATTAAATGAATGAGACACGTTCATATCATGAACTATTGTAATCGACTGGCAGATCCTGAATATTGGCATACAGACACATGCAGGTTTCAATTTATTTATTTTACAAAAGCAGCATGTGTACTTTATGGTCAAGGCATGATTAATCCGTGGTTAGTTTTGATTGTTGCATTACGCTATGTAAGACCTACAACCTAACCGCACGGGTATCATTGTAGAGTTGTGCATATCGTACCACGTACGAAAGTACTCATTCGAATGACCATGATCCACGGCATGGGATTTCGCTTAACATAAAGGCTATTAAGTTAAATAAAATAATGATTGCATGGAGAGGGTGGATTCCCGAGTTCTTACATGGCAGCCCTCTTGGGACTATTAAGTGCCCGACAGGCCGGCTGGTTCCCACAGTGTGACGCTCCAGAACCAGAATACTGGAGAGCGGGGGCGTATATAGCCAGCTACGTATATTGAAATGAAATCCACCTCGCTATACGGTCACGGCTGTCTAGATATGAGGGTTTACTACAAGCCAACAGTCTCTTAAGGTCAAGCCTATTGTCTCAATCTCAAACAAAGAATATAATTGCAAGATGTTAGACCACCAAATATACAATAAAAGGTGTCCCAAATATTATATATTCAGTTGATCATGAAGCTAGTCATACAAAATGCGAGGACTAGCAAGAGTTAAGTCATACATGATCAACCCTAGGATTTGTTAATCATGTTTACAGCCCGTAGGCAGACAGTAAGTAAATGTGCATCGAGCTAACAGGTGCTCTTCGGCTAAACGCCTCAAAAGAATAATTTTACAATAGAGTGAGCGAAACAAAATAGAAAACCCACTCGTAGCCCGGGTTCCTTCTAGTCGCCACCATTGGGCTGGAAGTTCGGTAGATCCTCTGGTGCTGCTCCGAAATTTGGTCACACAAAACCAGCTGGATCAAACCCCAGAAAGAGCAAGTGCCACAAAGGAGGCCACAAAATAAGAACAAAAGTCAACATATCAGAACATAAGAAAATGGAAGAAGGTACAAGCAATAAAAGTATAACAGGACAATAAACGACTAGGGACATGGAACCATTCCGGAAGCCAGATTACAACCCGTAAACCAAACAAGGACCGGGGTTGTAACCCTTCGCCTGAATGGCACTTGTCTCTATCCATTTATGGTTAAAGATAAGTAAAACAAACATGTTCGGGAGGAACCAGGTACTGGGACTAGACAAGACTTAGACAGGGATAGACAACATCCATTCACAACCGGCCAAGCAATTACTACGGCTTACTACTTTAACTAACTAGGGTTATCACCGGCCTAATTACTAACAAGATGCAGTGAGAATTTTCCAGTCCCAAGCCCTGCAGACTATCTAGTTATCCTTCCGCGGGTTGAGAGTATGATTGGGTACATCGCCCAGGAGACGATATACCCTTAGGTGACTTAGAGGGTGCAACACATGACAGTGTGCTGGAAATGTGCTCTACTCGTCGGCAAGCTACAAGTCCATTAAAGCGCCCAGATAACGAGACTGCTTGTGACTGGAAATTCTCCATGTTCTAATTTGGTTTAATCTTTAGCCTAATCCATATTTAGTGCGAATCCCTGGCCGTGGTACCCAGGGAGTCACGTCCTAGGCATGATGCAAGACAAGACAAGTAGATTTGCACAAGCAACAAGAAGAACACCTACGGTGTCAGGGGCAAGTCAAGTTAAGTTAGCTAGCTGTCGCAACAGCATCGAGTTATCAGGTTATCAAGTCAAGTCAAGTCAGGAGTGCGCCACGGCGGGTCACTATCAAGTTATCAAGTAAATCAAGTTATAAGTAGCAGGTTACAAGTTTTCATCTCAGGTTATGGCCAGGATCAAGAAAGCTAGTCACAAGCCAATTCTTAGAAATTCGTGTCAAGACGTGTCGGGTCAATTCAAGTCGTGATGTGGGCAAGAAATATCAGAAAACACAAATCAACAAGAGAAGGCAAGGCCAAGGAAAATCCAAAAGACACCATGGCACAAGGTGTGCTAGGTCAAGAGGCAGCCCAAAGGGCGCCGGACAAGGGCTCGGGCTAGGGGGCACGGTGGCGCTGCCACTAGGGTGAGCAGGAGGCGCAGCCACTAGGATGCGCAGGGGGCGCAGCCACTAGGGTGCGCAGGGGGGCAGCCACTAGGGCGCGCAAGGGGGCGCAGCCACTAGGGTGCGTAGGGGGGCAGCCACTAGGGCGTGCAAGGGGGCGCAACCACTAGGGCGCGCAAGGGGGGAGGGCACAGCCACTAGGGTGCGCAGAGGGCGCAGCCGCTAGGGCGCGCAAGGGGGCGCAGCCGCTAGAGTGCGCAGGGGTTGCGAAGCAAACTGCGCGGGGGCGCAGCAGGCCAGGCACGCTTGGCGCGCATGCGGGGATGACGCGCGCGCAAAAGCGCAGCGCGCGCGGGGGCGGCGTGCGCAGTATGCGGCCAGCACGGGACTAGGCGCAGCAAGGGCGCTGCGCAGGGCGGGCGCGCGCGCAAGGGCGCCGTGCAAGGCGGGTTGCTGGGCAGCGTGCAAGACGCGCCAGCGCAGGACGGGCGCGCGCGCAAGGGCGCGGCGCACGGCGGGCCAGCATGGAGGGTCTTCTTCTCCATTGTTGAGAAGGAGCTCCAAGGGGTTCCAAAACTTTAAAATACCACAACTTGGCCATCACAACTCCAAATCTGAAATTTTAAAGTTCTATCTTGGGTGAAATTTGATTCTCCCCAACATAGGAACATCAAAACCCACAAAAATCCAACTTAAATAGATCAAAACCATGTAAATCCGAAAATAAGGGAAACTTAGATCTATGAAAATCTATGGACCAAAACCAAAAATGACAAGTTCTAATGTTGTTTCTAGAGGACTAATCTATCTAATGGACAAATCAAAATGGGGTCTTCTTTTATGGCAAGGTGCACTTGCCTAGGGTGTTGGTGGAGGAAGGAGGAAGAAGAAGATGGAAAAATTAATGGAAATTATGGAGAAGAGAGAAAGGTTGGTGGGGATTTAATGAGGGTGGGTTGTGGTGGAATGAGGGTGGAGTATAGGTTAAAGTGTTCCTTTGGGCTTAAAATCAAACCAAACCAAACCAACTAAACTGAGCCGAGCCGAAACCCAAAATACGAGAAAACCCAAAATTCCACAAGTCGAGAAAATAAAAATACATGCCAAAATCCAATTACGAGTATAAATACAAAATACGGGAAATTAGGGTGACAACTCTACCCACTTTAAAAGAATTTCGTCCTCGAAATTTAATCAAGGAGCTAGAGACTGCCACGACAAGTTACACTAAGCACCAACAATCTACACTAAGCAGTTCAATCATACAATCATACATGCAAGCAAGGGATGGAAAGCATAAGGCATAAGAAAGACATTATACCTTACGAGTCAGACAAGTCGGGATATCGCGATCGGATGTCGTCCTCACGCTCCCACGTTGACTCATCTAGAGAGTGATGATCCCAAGCAACACGGACTAAACTAATAGTCTTGTTCTTGAGTATCTTCTCTCTCTGGTCCAATATAGACACAGGCCTCTCCTCATACGAAAGGTTGGTACCAACAACCAGTTCCGAATGATCTAGGATATGGCTCGAGTCCGGGATATACCGTCGTAATTGGGACACATAGAATACATCATGCACCTCACTTAGCGACGGCGGAAGAGCAAGACGATATGATACATCTCCTACTCGCTCCAGGATATCGAACGACCCTATATACCTAGGACTAAGCTTTCTCCGCACGCCAAAGCGAATGACGCCGCGGTTAGGCGAGATCCTAAGGAATACATGGTCGCCGATAGCAAACTCTAAGGGACGCCTGTGAGCATCGGCCCAATGTCGCTGGCGATCTTGGGCAACTCGAAGATGATCCCTGACTTTTCTGACTACTTCAACTGTCTGGGCAATCATTTCTGGTCCGAACATCTGCCTTTCTCCGACATCGTCCCATGCTAGCGGAGATCTGCACTTCCTGCCATACAGTGCCTCGAATGGTGCCATCTGGATGCTGGCCTGGAAACTATTATTGTACGAGAATTCTACCAGGTGCAGGTGATCCTTCCATGAACCACCGAAGTCAAAGGTACAAGATCTCATCATATCTTCAAGAGTCTGGATTGTGCGCTCTGACTGACCATCTGTCTGCGGATGATACGCTGAGCTAAACTGAAGGTGAGTTCCCAAACTCTCTTACAGGCTGCGCCAAAAGTGTGATATAAACCTTGAATCTCGGTCCGAGGTGATACTGACGTGCACTCCGTGAAGCCTGACAATCTGTCTGAGGTACATTTCTGCTAGCTGAGCCGTAGACTGTCCTACTCTGAATGGAAGAAAATAAGTCACCTTCGTGAGCCGGTCAACTATAACCCAAATAGCATCTCTACCAGCTGGGGATCTAGGCAATCCAGTCACCAAATCCATGGTCATATGCTCCCACTTCCATTCTGGAATCGGCAAGGGCTGAAGAAGTCCAGCGGGCCTCTGATGTTCAGCTTTAACCTGCTGGCAAACCAAACACCGAGAGACAAACCGGGCTATCTCCCTCTTCATGCCATTCCACCAGAAATGCTGACGAATATCACGGTACATCTTCGTGCCACCGGGATGAATAGAATACTATGAACTGTGAGCTTCTGCCATGACCTCTTGTCTAATACCTCTACTGGGTACACAAAGACGAGTGTCGTATCGAAGTGTACCATCTTCATGGATACATAACTCTGGCCTTCTTCCTACCTCACGCTCTGCTCTGAGTCGCTGAAGCTTGGAATCTGCTGACTGCGCTCTCCGGATCCTCTCAACTATGCTGGACCGAACCTGTAGACTGGCCATCAACGCCACGTTGGTAGGAAGAACCACTTCAATTCCCATCTTCTGAAGATCTGACAATAACTCTGGTTGTGCCGTTAGGAAGTAAACTCCGGCTCTCCTGCTCAACGCATCTGCTACAACGTTGGCCTTCCCTGGGCGATACTGCAAATCCACCTCGTAGTCCACCAGTAGCTCGAGCCATCTTCTCTGTCGCAAGGTCCTTCGGGGTGAAAACATACTTCAAGCTCTTGTGATCAGTAAATATCTCCACTCTGTCTCCGTACAAGTAGTGCCGTCAAAGCTTAAGTACAAACACTACTGCTGCCAGTTCCAAGTCGTGGGTCGGATAATTCTTCTCATGATCACGAAGTTGACGTGATGCATAAGATATTACCTTCCCATGCTGTATCAAGACATACCCCAATCCTCTGCCTGAAGCGTCGTAATAAACTGTGAATCCTCCGGTCCCATCTGGAAGTGTGAGAATGGAAGACGTTATCAAACCTCGCTTCAACTTCTCAAATGATTCCTGGCACTCTGCTGTCCAAGCAAACTGCACATCCTTGCGGGTCAACTGGGTCATCGGCGCCGATATCCTTGCAAAATCTGAAACGAATCGCCGGTAGTAGCCGGCCAATCCAAGGAAGCTGCGAACCTCTACCGCTGAACTAGGTACTGGCCACAACTCGATAGCCACAATCTTCTGAGGATCCACTTCCACTCCTCCTCGGGTAATGATGTGACCCAAGTACGAAATACGATCGAGCCAGAACTCGCATTTACTGAACTTGGCATACAACTGGTGCTCTCTAAGCGTCTGAAGGGCAATCCTGAGATGCTGCTCGTGCTCTGCTTCGCTCTTGCTGTAGACCAGGATATCATCTAGGAATACGATCACAAACTGATCCAAGTAAGTCATGAAAATACGATTCATGAGGTCCATGAATACAGCCGGCACATTGGTCGCTCCAAAGGGCATAACGAGGAACTCCCAATGCCCATACCTAGATCTGAACGCTGTCTTCGGGATGTCCTGCTCTCTGACTCTGATCTGGTGGTTGTTGGCACATTTTATTTTGAGTAATTAACAGCATCTTCGTAGTTTAGTCTTCTGTTCTTCAGATTCAAATATTCTCAGAAGATGTACTACATGGAGTTCTTCACTTCAAGAGCTTCCTCCTTCTTCCTTGAAGACTGTAGCAGTTACCGGCGTTCCCTGCTTAGAGTCTTCGTGTTGTACTGATCTAGGTATATCTATAAACACTAAAGGATGGATAATAACTAAAAGCACAAATCGAAAAACATGTCATTCAGAGCGGCATACCGGCGGTATGCTTCGGCATACCGACGGTATACCGTTTTCGTGTCCAGAAAAGGTTCTGTGACAAAAAGCGGCATACCAACGGTATGCTTCGGCATACCGGCGGTATACCATTTTTGGACTCTAGAAAGTTGCTATCTCGAAATATCGGCATACCGACGGCATGCCATTTTTAGCAACACAAAAGTTGCTGTGATCAACTGTCGGCATACCGACGGTATGCTGCGGCATACCGGCGGCATGTCGTTTCTAGCAGCTCTAAACTTTCTGTGACATTCTATCGGCATACCGACGGTATGCTCCGACATACCGACGGTATACCGAATTTCGAATACTTAGCTTTCGATTTGGTCTGACACGCATTAATGGCCGCATTTAATGCTCTTGAACGGTCATAATTATGACCGTTACTATTTGGCCGGCATACCGACGGCATGCCGGTCTGCCTGCATTTCAGAGCATTAAATGCCACCTACTCTTGGTTTTTCTTATAAAAGGAAGCTCTCTCTTTCTTGAGCTTCCTTACCAACTCTTCCATAAATTTTCCAACAACCAAGCGCTCCACCATTAATACTCTTCAAAGCTTTTCATTGTCATCCTCTCCCAAAGTGCTAGAGTATTAAAGAGTTGTACATTTCGATCTTCACGTGTTAGAAGATCAACAAGTTCTCATTCTCTTTTGTTTGAAGTTGGCGAGCCTTCGTAAGAAAACTCGTGTGTAGAAGTTGGCGAGTCTTCGGATCCAAACTTGTGTTGAAGTTGGCGAGTTCTTCGGATCCAAACTCGTGTGTACTATTTGGATAATAGTGGATTAAAGCCGGAGAGAGTTCCGGGACTGGATTGCCTCAAAAGAGGATACCAGGATACATCCTTGCGTTTGCGTTTGATCTTTCTACTCTTTACTTTAAATTATCTTTATTGCATCAATTGTTGTAGTTTATATTTTATTTCCCTATTCACCCCCCCTCTAGGGTTCTACAATTGGTATTAGAGCCTCGTTCTCTTGATTTGGATTTACACCCTTGAGTGATCCATGGCCTCTAACCCTAGCATCAACACGTTTCACAATGAGGGACACTCCACAAATAGGCCTCCCCTATTTGATGGTACCAACTATAACTACTGGAAGATTAGGATGGGCATTTATCTCAAGTCCATAGATTTCGATTTATGGGATTGCGTGATAAATGGCCTTCCTACTCCTTCCAGAGCTATTAAGGATATTGCTTCTGACATCCTTCGGGAAACACTTGCCGAAAACATTAAGAAGCTTGCTTGTCGAGATGCCAAGGCAATGAATGCTCTTTACTGTGCCCTCGACAGTAGTGAATTCAACCGGATCTCTACTTGTAAGACTTCTAATGAGATTTGGAAGTTACTTGAAGTCACACACGAGGGAACTTCACAAGTGAAGGAATCCAAGATCAGTAGACTTACGCAAGAATATGAGTCTTTTAAAATGAAGCATGATGAATCTATTGCTAGCATGTTTACTCGTTTTGGTGACATTATTAACCCTCTCTCTTCTCTTGGAAAGGAATATCCCGCTCTTGAAAAGATAAGGAAAATTCTTAGAGGATTGACGAAAGCTTGGAGTCCTAAAGCTACCACAATCATTGAGGGGAACGATCTAACCATCATGAACCTAGAGACCCTCATGGGTAAGCTAATGACTCACGAGCTCGACATGAAGGATCAAGAGGAATCCTCCATTCAAGAGAAGGAGAAGGAGAAGACCAAAGAAAAAGAGAAGACTCTCGCTCTCAAAGCTTCAAGGTCCTACTCCAAGGATAGCTCCGACGATAATGAGTCGGATGACGATGAAGAAATAGCTCTCACAGCTAAGCACTTCCGGAAGTTCTTAAAGTTCAACAAGGCCAACCGCTCTAGATGGGACAATGAAGAAGACCTGGCGTGCTATCAATGCAGAAGACCCGGACACATCAAGAGGGATTGTCCGATGATACGAAAAGACTCAAGCAAGTACGAGAAACCTAGCAAGGGAAGCTCATCCTCTAGAAAGTTTGCCAACACTAGCATTTGGTGTGAAAGTGTCACGCCCCAGAACCAGAATACTGGAGAGCGGGGGCAGACACAGCCAGCTACGTATATTGAAATAGAATACATCTCAACTATACGGTCACGGCTGTCTAGATATGAGGGTTTACTACAAGCCAGCAGTCTCTTAAGGTCAAGCCTATTGTCTCAATCTCAAGCAATTAACAGAGTTACAAGATGTTAGAGCATCAAATATATATATATAAGGCGTCCCAAATATTACATATTGGATGATCATGAAGCTAGTCGTACAAAATGATAGGACTAGCAAGAGTTCAGTCATACATGATCAACCCTAGGATTTGTTAATCATGTTACAGCCCGTAGGCAGACAGTAAGTAAATGTGCATCGAGCTAACAGGTGCTCGTCGGCAAACGCCTCAAAAGAATAAATTTACATATGAGTGGGTGAAACAAAAAGGGAAGACCCACTCGTAGCCCGGGTTCCGTCTAGTGTTCACCATTGGGCTGGAAGCTTGGTAGATCCTCGGGAGCTGCTCCGAAATCTGGCCACACAAAACCAGCTGGGTCAAACCCCAGAAAGAGCAAGTGCCACAAAGGAGGCCATAAATAAGAACAAAGCCAGCATATCAGAACATAAAGAATAAAAGAAAGTACAAGTAGTAAAAGTACACAGAGCGATAAATGACTAGGGACGTGGAACCATTCCGGGAGCCAGGTTACAATCCTTAACCAAACAAGGACCGGGATTGTACCCCTTCGCCTGAATAGCTCACTGTCTCTACCCATTTATCGTTAGAGATAAGTAAAACAATCATGACCAAGAGTTCCAGGTACAGGGGCTAGACAAGACTTAGACAAGGCTGGACAACATCCATTTCACAACGGCCAAGCAAGTACTACGGCTTACTATTTTAACTAACTAGGGTTATCACAAGCCTAATTACTAACAAGATGCAGGTGAGAAACTCCCAGTCCCAAGCCCTGCAGACCATCCAGTTATCCTTTCGCGGGTTGAGAGTTATAGGTGGATACATTGCCCGGGAGACAAATGTACCCTTAGGTGACTTAGAGGGTGCAACACATGACAGTGTGCTGGAAATGTGCTCTACTCGTCGGCAAGCTACAAGTCCATTAATGCCTCCAGATAACGAGACCGCCTGTGACCGGGAATTCTCCATGTTCTAATTTGGTCTACTCATTACCTAGTCCAATTTTAGTGTGAGTCCCTGGCCGTGGTACCCAGGGAGTCACCCCTTAGACATGATGCAAGACAAGACAAGTGATTTGCACAGAGCAACAGGTAGTACACCCACGGTGTCAAGACAAGTCAAGTCGAGTCAAGAGTGCGCCACCACGGGCCACTATCAAGTTATCAGGTTACAAGTCGAGAGTGCACCCCATGGGTCACTACCAAGTTATCAGGTTACAAGTCGATCATGCTCAGTCACAAGTTACAAGATTCCATTAGAAGGATAACAAGAAACAAAATCCCTAAAGTCCGTGCCAAGACGTGTTGGGCCTAGTCAAGTTGTGCATGTGAGCAATCAAAATCTCAAAAGCTCCAATCATATCAAAAGAAAACCAAGTTATAAAGCTGGCACTAAGGCACTAGGGGTGTAGGTGAACTAGGGTGTGCCAAGGAACAAGCACACTAGAGTGCGCCTGGTGGCAGCACACTAGACTGCGCCTGGTTGAGGCAGCACACCAGAGTGCGCCTGGTTGAGGCAGCACACCAGAGTGCGCCTAGGGTGGCAGCACACTAGAGTGCGCCTGGTTGAGACAGCACACCAGAGTGCGCCTAGGGTGGCAGCACACTAGAGTGCGCCTCGATCCAAGTGCACTGGAGTGCACTGGAGTGCGCTTAAGCCGGAACCAACAAAGTGCGCCTAGCCAGGGTGCGCTAGAATGCGCCTGGGTCCAAGGGTCAAAGTGCGCCTAGCCAGGGGAGCAGGCGCAATCGGACCAAGCGCTAAATAGCGTGGCCCGCAAGGAGGCGCGCAGCGCTAAACAGCGCGCGGCCAGGAAAGTAGGCGCAGTGCGCTAAAGAGCGCCTGGCCAGAAAAGGAGGCGCAGTGCGCTAAAGAGCGCCTGGCCAGAAAGTAAGCGCAATCGGGCAAGAAGGCCAGAAAGTAGGCGCGCCTGGGGGTCGTCTTCCTCCTCAAGCCGAGGAGAAGAACCCATGGGTTCCAAAACTTAGGAACACCATAAGTCGGCCATCCAAGCTCCAAATCCGAACTCCCAAGGCTCTAATTTGGGTAAAATTCCACCCTCTACAACATGGAAACAATAAAACCAACCAAAACTCAAGTTTAATAGATCAAATCTAAAGAAATCCGAAAATGAACAAAGTCTAGATCTAGGGAAATCCAAGCTTCAAAACCCAAAATGCCAAGCTCTAACATTGGTCCTAGAGCTCTAATCTAACTAAATATCAAATAAAATGGGTCCTTATTAAATGGCAAGGTGCAACTTGCCTATGGTGGGGATGTTGGTGGTGGTAGGAGGAAGAAGAAGAAGAAGAAATAAATGGAAGTTATGGGGAGAGAGAAAAGTTGGTGGGATTTTAATGGGGGTTGTTGTGGTGTTCATGAGGGTGCAAGATAGCTAAAGGTGTTCTCATTCCTACAAACCAAACCAAGTCATATTAAACCAAACCGAAAATCCGAATAAGAAAAATACGAGAAATATCGAAATACCGCAATTAGGCAAGATTTAAAAATATACGCAAAATCAGAATACGGGCAAAATACGAAATACGGGAAATGAGGGTGACAGAAAGCGACGCGAGCGACTCCGACAACGACAAGGAGTGCAAACACAATGCCAACGTCTGTCTCATGGCAACCGATGAGGTACTTGATGATTTTTCTTTAAACACTCTTACCTATGATGATTTGGAGAAAGCCATTCTTGAGTTACATGAAGAACACAAAGGTGTTCGGAATAAATACAAGAAATCTCTCAAGGAGGTTGAGGCTCTTCAACTTGAAGTAGAGAAGCTCTCAAGCATCATCATTGATGTGAAGGGAAAATCTCCTATTTCCGACACGGATGAAATAGAGTCTTTGCGACTCAAATTTCAAGAATCTCTTGACACCATCAAGAAAAAAGATGATGAGATTCAATCCATGAGAAGCTCTTATGAATTTGCCATACGCAAATGTCAAGATGCTAATAGAAGAGAATATTCTACCTCTATTAAGTATAATGATCTTCTTATACGAAGTAAGAATTTAGGTAATAAGAATACCACTCACATGCATGCTCCAAGACACCCTCACACTCATCACAATGCTAGGCATAATCATTACATGAACACTACACACAACTCCTTTTCTAACACAAGAAAAGGACCCTTTGTCAAGAAGAACACCTCTCATCATGCTTTTTACTATCATCATAACACTCATGGTAGAACTTCTCACACTAGAAACTCACACATGCACAACACTCACACTTCTTTTTCTAAATCTTCCTTGATGTGCAATTATTGTGGTTTGGTGGGTCACACTTCTAACTTTTGTTATACAAGAAAACAAGTTGACATGAGAGTTCTTAAGTGGGTTCCTAAGACTAACACTCATGGACCCATAAGATCATGGGTACCAAAATGTTCATCTTCAACTTATGTTGTAGGTGACGAATCCTTCTCATGCTAGAAGCAAATGGATTCTCGATAGCGGTTGTTCACGGCACATGACCGGTGATGCTTCTCTTTTTACAACGCTATCGATGAAGAAAGAAGGACACGTCTCCTTCGGTAACAATCTTAAAGGTTATATTATTGGAAATGGTAATATCGGTTCTCCTCCTTATCCTTGTATTAATAATGTATGTCTTGTTACTAATCTCAAGCATAATCTCTTAAGTATTAGCCATCTTACCGATAATGGTTAAGATATCAAGTTTGTTAAACTCAAATGCCACATTATCGATAGCTCCAATGGAACTATTGTGTATGAAGGCATTAGAGAAAATAATATTTATGTTCTTTATCTTGTTGAAGGTACTAACAATGACAGGTGCCTAGTTGCAAAGAACGATGAGAGTTGGCTTTGGCACATGAGGCTTGGACACGCCAACATGGATACCATCTCTCGCCTCGCCTCCAAGAAGCTTGTATGAGGACTTCCTAGCATCCCTTTTAAAGAGGATATGGTATGTGAAGAATGCGAGAAAAGTAAGTTGACCAAGTCATCCTTCAAATCCATCAACTCTGTGAGTACCACTAGACCCCTCCAACTTATTCATATGGATCTCTTTGGGCCTAGTAGAGTAGCTAGCCTTGGTGGCAAACTTTATGCTTTTGTTTTAGTTGATAATTTTTCGAGATTTACTTGGGTTATTTTTCTTGCTTGCAAAAGTGATACCTTTCGTGAATTTGTTGCTTTTTGTAAACGTGTTCAAAATGAGAAAGGTTTTTCTATTAACAAAATTAGGAGTGATCATGGAGGTGAATTTGATAATGTTGATTTCAAAAGATTTTATGAAAAGAATGGTTTTGGACATGATTTTGCTTGTCCCCGTACTCCTCAACAAAATGGTGTTGTGGAGAGAAAGAATAGAACCCTTGGCGATATGGCCCGGGTCATGTTAAACCAATATAAGCTCCCCCAATATTTTTGGGCGGAAGCCGTTAATACGGCGTGTCATGTTATTAATAGAGTCTTAATTAGACCTATTACTAAGAAGACTCCTTATGAGCTTTGGTTTAACAAAATTCCTTCTATTGAATATTTTAAGGTTTTTGGTTGCAATTGTTTTATTTTGAATACCAAGGATAACCTAGGCAAGTTTAAAGAAAAAGCCTATGAAGGGATATTCCTTGGATACTCTACTCATAGCAAAGGTTTTCGTGTTTTTAATAAAAGAAGTCTTGTTGTCGAAGAGTCAATCAATGTCTCTTTTAACGAACTCAACTCTTCTACATTCTCCTCCTCCGAGGATATTGATGACATCTCATTTGGGTTGGAGAACTCCTCTATTGAGGATCGTCCTTCTTCATCTAACAATGAAGTTGTGACCCCATCAAAAGAGTCTCCTCCTCTCGAGCCTCCTCCAAAGGATCTCCCAAGAGAATGGAGATTTGTCACCAATCATCCTAAGGAGCTTATCATTGGGGATCCTTCCTCAAGTGTTAGTACAAGATCCGCCACTCGTGATCTTTGTGCTAATGTGGCTTTTATCTCTCAAATAGAGCCTAAAAATGTTCATGATGCTTTCCTTGATGAATTTTGGATGATAGCTATGCAAAGGAGCTCAATCAATTTGAGCGAAGCCAGGTTTGGGAACTTGTCCCAAAACCTAGCAATCATCCCATTATTGGAACTAAATGGGTGCTTCACAACAAGCTAAATGAAGATGGGTCAGTGACTCGTAACAAAGCCCGATTGGTTGCTCAAGGCTATAACCAAGAGAAAGGCATTGACTACGACGAAACCTATGCTCCGGTTGCACGTCTTGAATCCATTCGTATGCTTTGTGCCTTTGCTTGTTTTAATGACTTTAAGCTATTTCAAATGGATGTTAAGAGTGCTTTTCTTAATGGTATTATTAAGGAGGAAGTTTATGTTAAACAACCTTCCGGTTTTGAAGATTTTTAATTTCCTAACCACGTTTTCAAACTCCATAAAGCCCTTTATGGCCTCAAACAAGCTCCACGTGCTTGGTATGAGCGTCTTAGCTCTTTTCTTGTCTCTCACAATTTTTCAAAGGGAAAAGTTGACACCACACTTTTTATTAAATCACATGATGGGACTCTCTTATTGGTTCAAATTTATGTTAATGATATTATTTTTGGTTCTACTAACAACACACTTTGTGTAGAATTTGCCAAAGTTATGCAGGAAGAGTTTGAAATGAGTATGATGGATGAACTCTCCTTCTTCTTGGGGTTACAAATCAAACAAGGGCCTAAAGGAACCTTCATCAATCAAGCAAAATATACAAAGGACCTCCTCAAGCGTTTCGACCTTGACTCATCCAAATCAATGAGGACCCCTATGGCTACAACGACCAATGTCACCCTCATTTTTCCGTATTTCGTATCTATGCTCGTAGTTGGATTTTGGCTTGTATTTTTAATTTTCTCGACTTGCAGAATTTTGGGTTCTCTCGTATTTCGGGTTTTGGTTCGGCTTAGTTTTAATTGGTTTGGTTTAATTGGTTGGTTTAATATGTAGTGGAACACCTTAACCTACACTCCTCCCTCATTTCCACCACAACCACCCTCATTATATCCCCACCTAACTTTCTCTCTCCTCTTTACTCTCCATTAATTTTCTTCTTCTTCTTCTTTCTTCCACACAACACCACACCATAGGCAAGTGCTCCTTGCCACTACATAAGGACCTAATATTATTTATCCATTAGCTTAAGGAGATAGTTTTGAACAACCTTAGGTCTTGATGTTTTGTGTTTTGAAGCTTCATCTGTTCTAGATCTAACTTTTTCCCATTTTCGGAAATTAGTGGTTTTGATCTATTTTGAGTTGGTTTTGGTGGGTTTTGATGCCTCTATGTTGTAGAGAATCAAATTTCACTCAAGTTAGAACTTTGAAAATCCGAATTTGGAGTTTTATTGGCAAAGTTGTGAGATTTTGAACTTTGGAACCCATTGTTAGTGTTCTTCTCAGCCAACTTGGAGAAGAAGAAGGCCACCCGGACCCGTGCCCGCGCCGTGCCGTTGCGCGTACGCACCGCCGTGCTGGCGCGCCCTCCAGCGCGCACTCCGTGCCGCGCCCTCCCGCGCGCACTCCGTGCCGCGCCCTCCCGCGCGCACTCCGCTGCGCTGCGCTCTTGCGCGTGCACTCCGTGCCGCGCCCTCCCGCGCGCACTCCGTGCCGCGCCCTCCCGCGCGCACTCCGTGCCGCGCCCTCCCGCGCGCACTCCGTGCCGCGCCCTCCCGCGCGCACTCCGCTGCGCTGCGCCCTTGCGCGCGCACTCCGCTGCGCTGCGCCCTCCCGCGCGCACTCCGCTGCGCTGCGCCCCGCGTGCCTCGTCGGACGCGCCCTCGTGCGTTCTGGCTCCGCGTTGCCCCCGCTCGCGCCTTTGGTGTGTTGCGGTTGTTCCTCGAGCGCGTCTCTTGACACCGCTCGCGCACCCTAGCCCGATTCTTGCCCGGTGCCCCCCCCTTGGGTCGCCTTTAGCCCAGCACACCCTGTGCTCTGGTGGACCTTGGTCCTTGGTTTCTGGCTAAATTTTGTTTTCTGAGATTTTCTTGTCCACCACACGACTTGACTTGGTCTAACACGTCTTGACACGATTTTCTATGATTTGACATGATTTGGCTTGCGGCTAGTTTTTTCTCCTATCTTGTTAATAACTTGGCGTATAACTTCGTAACTTGGTAACTTGAACCTGTAACTTGATAACTCGGCTCGACTTGAAAGTGGCCCGCGGAGGCGCACTCCTGACTTGACATGACTTGACTTGCCCTGATAGCATGTAACTTGACTTGTCTTGACACCGTGGGTGTACTACTTGTTGCTCTGTGCAAATCACTTGTCTTGTCTTGCATCATGTCTAGGACGTGACTCCCTGGGTACCACGGCCAGGGACTCGCGCTAAATTGGATTAGGCTAATTATTAGATCAAACTAGAACATGGAGAATTCCCAGTCACAGGCAATCTCGTTATCTGGGCGCTTTAATGGACTTGTAGCTTGCCGACGAGTAGAGCACATTTCCAGCACACTGTCATGTGTTGCACCCTCTAAGTCACCTAAGGGTACATTTGTCTCCCGGGCAATGTACCCACCTATAACTCTCAACCCGCGGAAGGATAACTGGATGGTCTGCAGGGCTTGGGACTGGGAGTTTCTCACTTGCATCTTGTTAGTAATTATGGCTTGTGATAACCCTAGTTAGTTAAAGTAGTAAGCCGTAGTACTTGCTTGGCCGATTGTGAATGGATGGTGTCCAGCCTTGTCTAAGTCTTGTCTAGCTCCAGTACCTGCTATCTCCTGAGCATGTTTGTTTTACTTATCTCTAACGATAAATGGGTAGAGACAGTGAGCTATTCAGGCGAAGGGGTACAATCCCGGTCCTTGTTTGGTTTAAGGATTGTAACCTGGCTCCCGGAATGGTTCCACGTCCCTAGTTGTTTATCGCCCTGTGTACCTTACTATTTGTATCTTCTTTTATTCTTTATGTTCTGATATGCTGGCTTTTGTTCTTATTTGTGGCCTCCTTTGTGGCACTTGCTCTTTCTGGGGTTTGACCCAGCTGGTTTTGTGTGGCCAGATTTCGGAGCAGCTCCCGAGGATCTACCAAGCTTCCAGCCCAATGGTGACAACTAGACGGAACCCGGGCCAAGAGTGGGTTTTCCTTTTTGTTTCACCCACTTATATGTAAATTTATTCTTTTGAGGCGTTTAGCCGACGAGCACCTGTTAGCTCGATGCACATTTACTTACTGTCTGCCTACGGGCTGTAAACATGATTAACAAAATCCTAGGGTTGATCATGTATGACTGAACTCTTGCTAGTCCTATCATTTTGTACGACTAGCTTCATGATCATCCAATATGTAGTATTTGGGACGCCTTATACATATATATTTGATGCTCTAATATCTTGTAACTCTGTTAATTGCTTGAGATTGAGACAATAGGCTTGACCTTAAGAGACTGCTGGCTTGTAGTAAACCCTCATATCTAGACAGCCGTGACCGTATAGTTGAGATGTATTCTATTTCAATATACGTAGCTGGCTGTGTCTGCCCCCGCTCTCCAGTATTCTGGTTCTGGGGCATGACACGGTTTAAGTGGTGGCCCACGCAGGTCTTGTCAATCAAGAAATGTGTGGGTTTACCGAATAGATGTCTCAATCAATCTTCGCCCTTGATCTCTGCTCGTATCTTCAAATCCCTGAGAATCTCGACCTGATCACATTGCTTGTATCATTGATCTGTCCTGGTCCTTTCCTTATTGTTCCCTATGTCGTCTTCTTCAGCGGCATTACTCCCGGACCTGCCAACCAGCCAGAGGAAGCTCGACAAGCGCCCCAGCGCCAGGAAGATCAAGCTCAGCACTCTGGAGTAGCCTCCCGAGTTATGCCTCCCGGAGGCTCAGAACCTCCTGTTCAGGCAGCTCCGCCCGTTCAACCAGCTAGACAGGATGAGGGGCCTTTGGTAGGGCTTATCAGAGAACTGCTTGCATCCCAAGATCGTCGAGGCGACGCCTTGCACCAGGAAGTTCATGATGCACTAAACCGAGGAGGTCCCCAAGGAAATCAGGCGGCCAACAGTTTCAAGCGTTTGAACCCTCCCTTCTTTGACGGCAGTGAAGATGCGATTGCCGCGGACGCTTGGCTTCAGGATACCGAGATGGTTCTAGAAGCAGCTAGGACACCTGAGAATGAGAAGGTGGCGATGGTACGCCTACAGTTGTTAGACTTGGCTCGCGATTGGTGGGCAGCTCAGGCTATGGGGTTAGCAGCACCAGTCACTTGGGCGACGTTCAGAGAGAGGTTCCAGACGAAGTACTTCGATGCGGTGTCACGGTACGACCTGCAGACCAGATTCACCAACTTGAAGCAAGGAGGCCGGACGGTCGATGGCTATGCGACCGAGTTTTCTAGGCTGAGTAGGTTCGCCCCCACCTTGGTGGCAACCGAGTTCGATAGGGCTCAGCGGTTCCAGCAAGGGCTGCACTTAGAGATATTATTGGCTGTGGAGCAGTTCGAGCACCAGACGTTCGATGCAGTATTGAAGGCAGCAAGGAGGCATGAGTATACCTCCCGGAGAATTATAGACAGGACCGGAGGCAGGAAGCGGTCCTACAACCAGATGCACCAATCTTCAGCTCCAGCCCCGGCAACTAGGGGTATAACTATTGGAACTCCGAGGCGGGCAGCCTCAGTGACGTCGGTTCAGCATTCGACCCCGACGCACCCGCAGCAGCAGAAGCAGAAGCAGTCTTCCGCAGTGGGATGTTCTCATTGCGGGAAGCCGGGCCATGTAGTGGCAGAGTGTCGTAGGACACAGGGATTGTGCTTGGCTTGTGGAGGAGCAGACCACCATATAGGGACCTGCCCGAATAGGGGAGGTCCATTATCATCCAATCTTTCTAGTTCTTTGGTGAGAGGACCAGCCCCAGTTCCAGTCCAGCAGCAGCAGCAGCAGTACCCGAAGCCATTGTTGCCTCAGGCCCAGGCCTTTCAGCAGCAGAACCAGCAGCAGTTCACCCAGGCTCCAGCACAGAACCGACAGAGGGGTTTCCAGCAGAGGGGACCCGCAGCTAGAGGTCAGGCTATGATGATGACCATGGAAGGAGAAGTTGCACCAGGTGAGGTAGTGGCAGGTACTATTCTCGTCAACACCTTACCAGCATCTGTATTATTTGATTCTGGTGCATCGCATTCATTCATGTCTGCACGATTCGCGACACGGATAGGATTGGAGCCCGAGTCATTATCAGTGAGGCTCAATATACTTACTGGTAATGGTCTTGTGGGAGTAGATCGAGTGTTTTCCTCGTGTCGGATTGTAGTTAGCGGTAGAGAGTTCCCCGCTAGGCTCATAGAGTTCCCTATGGCAGACTATGATGTAGTCCTAGGCATGGATTGGTTGAGGAACCATTATGCTAGGATAGACTGCCATATTGGCAGAGTTGTCTTTAGTATTCCCGGAGAGCCAGAGTTTTCATTTTCCAGAGGCACAGTAGAGCCATCTCCTCCAGTATTGCGGATGGCAGTAGCAGCAGTGCAGTTGCCCCGGATAGTTGAAGAGTTTCCAGATGTCTTCCCAGAGGAACTTCCAGGAATGCCACCAGAGCGGGAGATCGAGTTCACCATCGACTTGATTCCCGGGACAGCACCAGTATCAGAGCGAGTCTACAGAATGGCGCCTTCAGAGTTGGAGATTTTGTACAAGATGATTGAAGAACTTAGAACCAAGGGATTCATTCGTGCTAGTGGATCGCCTTGGGGAGCCCCGATGCTTCTTGTGAAAAAGAAGGATGGTACGTCCAGGCTATGTGTTGATTATCGTACCTTGAACTCAGTGACAATCAAGAACAGATAACCTCTCCCGAGGATAGATGATTTGTTTGATCAACTCAGAGGGGCTTCAGTTTTCTCGAAGATAGACTTGCGGTCAGGATACCACCAGATCAGAGTTAGAGAGCAGGACATCCCAAAGACGGCGTTCAGATCGAGGTACGGGTATTGGGAGTTTCTAGTTATGCCCTTTGGAGCGACCAATGCGCCGGCAGTGTTCATGGACCTCATGAACCGTATTTTCATGCCTTACTTAGACCAGTTTGTGATAGTGTTCCTTGATGACATCCTGGTCTACAGCAAGAGTGAAGTGGAGCATGAGCAGCATCTCCGTGTGGTTCTTCAGATTCTCAGAGAGCACCAGTTGTACGCCAAGTTCAGTAAATACGAGTTCTGGCTCGATCGCATTTCGTACTTGGGTCACATCATTACTCGAGGAGGAGTGGAAGTGGATCCCCAGAAGATTGTAGCTATCGAGGCATGGCCAGTACCCAGCTCAGTGGCAGAAGTTCGCAGCTTTCTTGGATTGGCCGGCTACTACCGGCGATTCGTCTCTGATTTCGCAAGGATTTCAGCGCCGATGACTCAGTTGACCCGCAAGGATGTGCCATTTGTATGGACAGCAGAATGTCAGGAATCATTTGAGAAGTTGAAGCAAGGTTTGATAACGGCTCCCATTCTCACCCTTCCAGATGGGACCGGAGGATTCACAGTTTATTGCGACGCTTCAGGCAGAGGATTGGGATGTGTTTTGATGCAGCATGGGAAGGTAATCGCTTATGCGTCACGTCAACTCCGTGATCATGAGAAGAATTACCTGACCCACGACTTGGAGCTTACAGCAGTAGTGTTTGCACTTAAGTTGTGGAGGCACTACTTGTACAGAGATAGAGTAGAGATATTTACTGATCATAAGAGCCTGAAGTATGTTTTCACCCAGAAGGATCTTAATATGCGGCAGAGAAGATGGCTCGAGCTACTGGTGGACTACGATGTAGATTTGCAGTATCATCCAGGGAAGGCCAACGTTGTAGCAGATGCGTTGAGCCGGAGAGCCAGAGTTTATTTCCTGACGGCGCAACCAGAGTTATTGTCAGATCTTCAGAAGATGGGAATTGAAGTGATTCTTCCTTCCAATGTGGCCTTGATGGCCAGCCTACAGATTCAGTCCACCATAGTTGAGAGGATCCGGACAGCACAGTTAACAGATTCCAAGATTCAGCGGCTCAGAGCAGAGTGTGAGGCAGGAAGAAGGCCAGAGTTATGTATTCATGAGGATGGTACACTTCGACACGGCACGCGTCTTTGTGTACCCAGTGGAGATATCAGACAGGAAGTCATGGCAGAGGCTCACAGTTCGCAGTATTCCATCCACCCAGGCAGCACGAAGATGTACAGAGATATTCATCAACACTTTTGGTGGAATGGTATGAAGAGAGAGATAGCCCGGTATGTCTCTCGATGTTTGGTTTGCCAACAAGTCAAGGCTGAACATCAGAGGCCAGCTGGACTTCTTCAACCTTTACCGATCCCAGAATGGAAATGGGAACACATAACCATGGATTTCGTGACTGGGTTACCCAGATCTCCGGCAGGCAGAGATGCTATTTGGGTCATTGTGGACAGGCTTACCAAGGTGGCACACTTTCTTCCGTTTAGAGTTGGACAGTCGACGGCACAGCTAGCAGAGATGTATCTCAGGCAGATCGTCAGACTTCACGGAGTGCCAGTCAGCATAGTATCAGACAGGGATACGAGATTCACATCGTACTTCTAGCGCAGTCTTCATCAAAGTTTGGGGACTCGTCTCAAGTTCAGCTCAACGTATCATCCGCAGACAGATGTGCAGTCAGAGCGCACTATACAAACTCTCGAAGATATGTTGCGGTCATGTACCCTTGACTTCGGTGGTTCGTGGGAGGATCACCTGCACCTGGTGGAGTTCTCGTACAATAATAGTTTCCAGGCCAGTATCCAGATGGCACCCTTCGAGGCTCTGTATGGCAGGAAGTGCAGATCCCCGTTAGCATGGGACGATGTCGGAGAGAGGCAGATGCTCGGTCCAGAACTGATTTCTCAGACGGTAGAAGTGGTCAGGAAAGTCAGAGAGCACCTCCGAGTTGCTCAGGATCGCCAGCGCCATTGGGCCGATGCTCATCGGCGTCCCTTAGAATTTGCTGTCGGCGACCATGTATTCCTTAGGATCTCGCCTACCCGTGGCGTCATTCGTTTTGGCGTACGGGGAAAGCTTAGTCCTAGGTATATAGGGCCGTTCGATATTCTAGAGCGAGTAGGTGATGTGTCCTATCGTCTCGCTCTTCCGCCGTCGCTAAGTGAGGTACATGATGTATTCCATGTATCCCAATTAAGACGGTACATCCCGGACCCGAGCCATATCCTAGATCATTCGAAATTGGTTGTTGGTACCAACCTTTCGTATGAGGAGAGGCCCGTGTCTATATTGGACCGGAGAGAAAAGACGCTCAAGAACAAGACTATTAACTTAGTCCGTGTTGCTTGGGGTCATCACTCTCTAGGTGAGTCAACGTGGGAGCGTGAGGACGACATCCGATCGCGATATCCCTACCTGTTTGACTCGTGAGGTATAATGTCTTTCTTATGCCTTACGCTTTCCCTTCCTTGCTTGCATTGTATGATTGTATGATTGAACTGCTTAGCGTAGCTTGTCTGTGCTTAGTATGGCTTGTCGTGGCAATCTCTAGCTCCTTGATTAAATTCCGAGGACGGAATTCTTTGAAGGTGGGTAGAGTTGTCACCCTCATTTTTCCGTATTTCGTATCTATGCTCGTAGTTGGATTTTGGCTTGTATTTTTAATTTTCTCGACTTGCAGAATTTTAGGTTCTCTCGTATTTCGGGTTTTGGTTCGGCTTGGTTTTAATTGGTTTGGTTTAATTGGTTGGTTTAATATGTAGTGGAACACCTTAACCTACACTCCTCCCTCATTTCCACCACAACCACCCTCATTATATCCCCACCTAACTTTCTCTCTCCTCTTTACTCTCCATTAATTTTCTTCTTCTTCTTCCTTCTTCCACACAACACCACACCATAGGCAAGTGCTCCTTGCCACTACATAAGGACCCAATATTATTTGTCCATTAGCTTAAGGAGATGGTTTTGAACAACCTTAGGTCTTCATATTTTGTGTTTTGAAGCTTCATCTGTTCTAGATCTAACTTTTTCCTATTTTTGGAAATTAGTGGTTTTGATCTATTTTGAGTTGGTTTTGGTGGGTTTTGATGCCTCTATGTTGTAGAGAATCAAATTTCACTCAAGTTAGAACTTTGAAAATCCGAATTTGGAGTTTTATTGGCAAAGTTGTGAGATTTTGAACTTTGGAACCCATTGTTAGTGTTCTTCTCAGCCAACTTGGAGAAGAAGAAGGCCACCCGGACCTGTGCCCACGCCGCGCCGTTGCGCGTGCGTGCCGCCGTGCTGGCGCGCCCTCCCGCGCGCACTCCGCTGCGCTGCGCTCTTGCACGCGCACTCCGTGCCGCGCCCTCCCGCGCGCACTCCGTGCCGCGACCTCCCGCGCGCACTCCGTGCCGCGCCCTCCCGTGCGCACTCCGCTGCGCTGTGCCCTTGCGCGCGCACTCCGCTGCGCTGCGCCCTCCCGCGCGCACTCCGCTGCGCTGTGCCCTTGCGCGCGCACTCCGCTGCGCTGCGCCCTCCCGCGCGCACTCTGCTGCGTTGTGCCCCGCGCGCCTCGTCGGACGCGCCCTCGTGCGTTTTGGCTCCGCGTTGCCCCCGCTCGCGCCTTTGGTGTGTTGCGGTTGTTCCTCGAGCGCGTCTCTTGACACCGCTCGCGCACCCTAGCCCGAGCCTTGCCCGGCGCCCCCCCCCTTGGGTCGCCTTTAGCCCAGCACACCCTGTGCTCTGGTGGACCTTGGTCCTTGGTTTCTGGCTAAATTTTGTTTTCTGAGATTTTCTTGTCCACCACACGACTTGACTTGGTCTAACACGTCTTGACACGATTTTCTATGATTTGACATGATTTGGCTTGCGGCTAGTTTTTCTCCTATCTTGTTAATAACTTGGCGTATAACTTCGTAACTTGGTAACTTGAACCTGTAACTTGATAACTCGGCTCGACTTGAAAGTGGCCCGCGGAGGCGCACTCCTGACTTGACATGACTTGACTTGCCCTGATAGCATGTAACTTGACTTGTCTTGACACCGTGGGTGTACTACTTGTTGCTCTGTGCAAATCACTTGTCTTGTCTTGCATCATGTCTAGGACGTGACTCCCTGGGTACCACGGCCAGGGACTCGCGCTAAATTGGATTAGGCTAATTATTAGATCAAACTAGAACATGGAGAATTCCCAATCACAGGCAATCTCGTTATCTGGGCGCTTTAATGGACTTGTAGCTTGCCGACGAGTAGAGCACATTTCCAGCACACTGTCATGTGTTGCACCCTCTAAGTCACCTAAGGGTACATTTGTCTCCCGGGCAATGTACCCACCTATAACTCTCAACCCGCGGAAGGATAACTGGATGGTCTGCAGGGCTTGGGACTGGGAGTTTCTCACTTGCATCTTGTTAGTAATTAAGGCTTGTGATAACCCTAGTTAGTTAAAGTAGTAAGCCGTAGTACTTGCTTGGCCGATTGTGAATGGATGGTGTCCAGCCTTGTCTAAGTCTTGTCTAGCTCCAGTACCTGCTATCTCCTGAGCATGTTTGTTTTACTTATCTCTAACGATAAATGGGTAGAGACAGTGAGCTATTCAGGCGAAGGGATACAATCCCGGTCCTTGTTTGGTTTAAGGATTGTAACCTGGCTCCCGGAATGGTTCCACGTCCCTAGTTGTTTATCGTCCTGTGTACCTTACTATTTGTATCTTCTTTTATTCTTTATGTTCTGATATGCTGGCTTTTGTTCTTATTTATGGCCTCCTTTGTGGCACTTGCTCTTTCTGGGGTTTGACCCAGCTGGTTTTGTGTGGCCAGATTTTGGAGCAGCTCCCGAGGATCTACCAAGCTTCCAGCCCAATGGTGACAACTAGACGGAACCCGGGCCAAGAGTGGGTTTTCCTTTTTGTTTCACCCACTTATATGTAAATTTATTCTTTTGAGGCGTTTAGCCGACGAGCACCTGTTAGCTCGATGCACATTTACTTACTGTCTGCCTACGGGCTGTAAACATGATTAACAAAATCCTAGGGTTGATCATGTATGACTGAACTCTTGCTAGTCCTATCATTTTGTACGACTAGCTTCATGATCATCCAATATGTAGTATTTGGGACGCCTTATACATATATATTTGATGCTCTAATATCTTGTAACTCTGTTAATTGCTTGAGATTGAGACAATAGGCTTGACCTTAAGAGACTGCTGGCTTGTAGTAAACCCTCATATCTAGACAGCCGTGACCGTATAGTTGAGATGTATTCTATTTCAATATACGTAGCTGGCTGTGTCTGCCCCCGCTCTCCAGTATTCTGGTTCTGGGGCGTGACAACCAAGCTTGATAATGATGAAGATGGCACATCGGTCGACATTCGTAAGTATAGAGGTATGATCGGTAGCTTACTTTATTTAACGACTAGCCGTCCGGATATCATGTTTAGTGTTTGCTTGTGTGCACGATATCAAGCCAATCCAAAGGAATCACATTTGAGTGCCGTTAAGCGCATTTTTCGTTATCTCAAAGGCACCATTAACATGGGTCTTTGGTATCCGAAATCTTCATCCTTTGAGCTTCACGGCTTTTCGGATGCGGATTTTGCCGGATGCAAGATTGACCGAAAAAGCACTAGTGGCACATGTCAATTCCTCGGGAAGTCCTTGGTATCGTGGTTTAGTAAGAAGCAAAACTCTGTTGCTCTTTCCACCACTGAGGCAGAATATATTGCGGCTGGTTGTTGTTGTGCACAAATTCTTTGGATGTCACAAACACTTTTAGATTATGGCATTTCTCATTCTTGCACCCCTATTAAATGTGATAATACTAGCTCTATCAATCTCACGAAAAACCCGATTTGTCACTCACGCACGAAGCACATTGAAATTAGACACCATTTTCTTCCTGACCATCAGCAAAAAGGAGATATCCATCTTGAATTTATTGATACTACCTATCAAT
This sequence comes from Iris pallida, assembly GCA_029216955.1. Classification (NCBI taxonomy): domain Eukaryota; kingdom Viridiplantae; phylum Streptophyta; class Magnoliopsida; order Asparagales; family Iridaceae; genus Iris; species Iris pallida. Next base: position 1,226,912 of record JANAVB010034020.1, read on the forward strand.
TAGCCGATATTTTCACTAAGCCTCTCCCGGAAGATCGCTTCTCTTTCCTTTGCCGTGAACTAGGCATTTTATCTTTTGATCCTTAGTCCCAGTCGACCGGCACACCGACGATATACTACGGTATACCGGCGGCATGCCGTTTTTCAAGGCAGAATTAGGTTCTGTTTCGAACGACGGCATTCCGTCGGTACACGTCGGCATACCGCCGGTATGCCGGGCAGCGGCGGACGGGCTTTCATTTCTGGATTCGGGCCCACATTCTTTCACTCCTTCATTTATTCCTTTTTACCCTCTTCTATTCTCTCTCATCCATCCCATCAATCTTCAACTCCCATCCCATCACCTCCCTTCTCATTTACTATCCTCTATCTCTTCACATTAACTACCCATCACTTCCCCCCTTTTTTCTCCTCTTTTTACTCCACCATTATAACTTCCCTCCACCTTTTCAACTCCTTCTCTTTCAAACTTCCTCTACAACCGTTCCTACCTATTTTCAAAATCATCTCTTCATCTTCCTCCCCTCTTTAAAAACCCTCCTTCCTCCCTCTCCTCTCTACTCCTTCTTCCTCCACACCATAGCACCAATCCCTCTCCATGGCCAACCCTAAGCGCCCCCGATCCTCCTATTCCTCCGGGTTCAACCCCTTCGTCCCGGTGGCGCTACCTACCGGCTATGACCAATGCGTCTTCTCCAACTCTCTGGCCGCCGAGCTTTGGTTCCAGCACTTCGCCAATCACAACGTATTCAAAGGACGGGCGATCAACTGGAACCTCTTCCCCGGTCACGTCCCTTTGTTTGACGATGCCGGTCTCTCCTCTCTTCTAAGGCGCCAAATCCCTGTCTACCCTGCTGCTGTCCGCCTTTTCTATTGCAACATGAGAGGGGATGACGACGACCCTTTCGTCATCCAATCTATGGTCAATGACCGCCACTTCCGTCTCACATCTCGGGAAGTGGGGGCCATCTTAGGCATCCCAGACAAAGGGGATGCGTTACCTCTTTTGGGTGCTCTCAACTCCTCGGCGGTGTCCCCTTTCGACGAATTCTGCCGAATCATCTGCAAGGGTCCCAACCCTCCTACCATTCCGGCCCTCTCTGTCCAGCTGGAGCCGTTTTATTACGAGCTCCATCGGATCGTGTGCCACACTCTCTTTTCGAAGGGCAGGAACTATGACACAATCACTGGTGATGCCCTCGTCTGCATGTACCATCTCTATGCCCGGAAGCGATTCTCCTTCCCAAAGACTCTTCTTCTGCAATTCCGGCGTACCATGCCTTCGGGGAAGCAGAATCTCTACTATGGCTCTTTCATCACTCTGCTTATGGAGGCCAAGCAGGTTGACCTGTCTCTCTGCACCACAGATGGCGTCCCCTCATATCTTGCTATCTCTCGTACCCTTGCTGGCGCCTCTACTTCCCGTGCCTTATCTTCCCAAGAGCAACCGGCATCCACGCCTGCTGCTCCCACATCTACCCCTCCTCCTTCGGGCCGTTATATGCCGCTCACTCAGCAGCATTTTGATATGCGGATGGCCCAGGCGGAGGAGCAGATGCGGGCCCACACTCGTGGACTTGGCGCCCTGATCCAGACTCGTTTCCACGATCAGGGGTACTTCATTCAGCGCACTCTTCAAGACCGTGATGCTTTTCTGGATCTTAATCTTCAGGATCCCATGTACACGGGCCCGCGCTTCTCTGACCCCAATGCCTATGGGTTTATGTACCCTGACGGCATTGATCCTTTTGGCGCCTTCCAGCAGGCTCAGGGTGATGATGATGATGATCCGGCTGAGGATTAGGGATGGTCTTCCTTTTGATGGTGGTTTCGGTTCTTGAGTGGTTCTAGTTTTTATGTGTGTTTTCTGTTTGTTGTCTTTAGTGGTCCTTCGGAGACCGGTTTATGGTTGTTTTAGTTCTTTGCTGTCCTTCGGGGACATTATCTATGGTTGTCTTTTGTGTCCGGCTCTCGTTGTGGAGAGTCTTTTATCTTACTATGAAATGTATGGGTCCAGCATGTATTCACTTTCTCTCTAATATGTTCATGCATGCTTTTTCTTTATATACTCATGTCTTTTCTCTTATGCAATATTTCTATTGATTATCTCCATCTTTGACTAAGTGATAAAGGGGGAGAAATCGTATTGAGGGGGAGCTGTCTACCTACGGGGGAGCTACTCCCTGAAGATGCTATCTCTCTCTATTTTGTCAATTATCAAAATGGGGGAGTTTGTTGGCACATTTTATTTTGAGTAATTAACAGCATCTTCGTAGTTTAGTCTTCTGTTCTTCAGATTCAAATATTCTCAGAAGATGTACTACATGGAGTTCTTCACTTCAAGAGCTTCCTCCTTCTTCCTTGAAGACTGTAGCAGTTACCGGCGTTCCCTGCTTAGAGTCTTCGTGTCTGTACTGATCTAGGTATATCTGTAAACACTAAAGGATGGATGATAACTAAAAGCACAAATCGAAAAATATGTCATTCAGAGCGGCATACCGGCGGTATGCTTCGGCATACCGGCGGTATACCGTTTTCGTGTCCAGAAAAGGTTCTGTGACAAAAAGTGGCATACCGACGGTATGCTTCGGCATACCGGCGGTATACCGTTTTTGGACTCTAGAAAGTTGCTGTCTCGAAATATTGGCATACCGACGGCATGCTGCGGCATACCGGCGGCATGCCGTTTTTAGCAACACAAAAGTTGTTGTGATCAACTGTCGGCATACCGACGGTATGCTGCGGCATACCGGCGGCATGCCGTTTCTAGCAGCTCTAAACTTTCTGTGACATTCTATCGGCATACCGACGGTATGCTCCGGCATACCGGCGGTATACCGAATTTCGAATACTTAGCTTTCGATTTGGTCTGACACGCATTAATGGCCGTATTTAATGCTCTTGAACGGTCATAATTATGACCGTTACTATTTGGCCGGCATACCGGCGGTATGCCGCGGCATACCGACGGCATGCCGGTCTGCCTGCATTTCAGAGCATTAAATGCCACCTACTCTTGGTTTTTATTATAAAAGGAAGCTCTCTCTCTCTCTCTTGAGCTTCCTTACCAACTCTTCCATAAATTTTCCAACAACCAAGAGCTCCACCATTAATACTCTTCAAAGCTTTTCATTGTCATCCTCTCCCAAAGTGCTAGAGTATTAAAGAGTTGTATATTTCGATCTTCACGTGTTAGAAGATCAACAAGTTCTCATTCTCTTTTGTTTGAAGTTGGCGAGCCTTCGTAAGAAAACTCGTGTGTAGAAGTTGGCGAGTCTTCGGATCCAAACTCGTGTTGAAGTTGGCGAGTTCTTCGGATCCAAACTCGTGTGTACTATTTGGATAATAGTGGATTAAAGCCGGAGAGAGTTCCGGGACTGGATTGCCTCAAAAGAGGATACCAGGATACATCCTTGCGTTTGCGTTTGATCTTTCTACTCTTTACTTTAAATTGTCTTTATTGCATCAATTGTTGTAGTTTATATTTTATTTCCCTATTCACCCCCCCTCTAGGGTTCTACAGTGGTATCCTGACCGCAAGTCTATCTTCGAGAACACTGAATCCCCTCTGAGTTGATCAAACAAGTCATCTATCCTCGGGAGAGGGTATCTGTTCTTGATTGTCACTGAGTTCAAGGTACGATAATCTACACATAACCTGGACGTACCATCCTTCTTTTTTACAAGAAGCATCGGGGCTCCCCAAGGTGATCCACTTGCACGAATGAATCCCTTGGTCCTTAATTCTTCAATCATCTTGTACAAAATCTCCAACTCTGAAGGCGCCATCCTGTAGACTCTCTCTGATACTGGTGCTGTCTCGGGGATCAAGTCTATAGTGAACTCGATCTCCCGTTCTGGCGGCATTCCTGGAAGTTCTTCTGGGAAGACATCTGGAAATTTTTCAACTATCCTGGGTAACTGTACTGCTGCTACTGCCATCCGCAATGCTGGGGATGATGATTCCACTGCGCCTCTGGAAAATGAAAACTCTGGCTCGCCTGGAATGCTAAAAACAACCCTGCCAATGTGGCAGTGTCACGCCCCAGAACCAGAATACTGGAGAACGGGGGCAGACACAGCCAGCTACGTATATTGAAATAGAATATATCTCAACTATACGGTCACGGCTGTCTGGATATGAGGGTTTACTACAAGCCAGCGGTCTCTTAAGGTCAAGCCTATTGTCTCAATCTCAAGCAATTAACAAAGTTACAAGATGTTAGAGCATCAAATATGTATATATAAGGCGTCCCAAATATTACATATTGGATGATCATGAAGCTAGTCGTACAAAATGATAGGACTAGCAAGAGTTCAGTCATACATGATCAACCCTAGGATTTGTTAATCATGTTTACAGCCCGTAGGCAGACAGTAAGTAAATGTGCATCGAGCTAACAGGTGCTCGTCGGCTAAACGCCTCAAAAGAATAATTTACATATAAGTGGGTGAAATAAAAAGGGAAACCCACTCTTGGCCCGGGTTCCGTCTAGTTGTCACCATTGGGCTGGAAGCTCGGTAGATCCTCGGGAGCTGCTCCGAAATTTGGCCACACAAAACCAGCTGGGTCAAACCCCAGAAAGAGCAAGTGCCACAAAGGAGGCCACAAATAAGAACAAAAGCCAGCATATCAGAACATAAAGAATAAAGGAAAGTACAAGTAATAAAAGTACATAGGGCGATAAACGACTAGGGACGTGGAACCATTCCGGGAGCCAGGTTACAATCCTTAAACCAAACAAGGACCGGGATTGTAACCCTTCGCCTGAATAGCTCACTGCCTCTACCCATTTATTGTTAGAGATAAGTAAAACAATCATGATCAAGAGTTCCAGGTACAAGGCTAGACAAGACTTAGATAGGGCTGGACACCATTCATTCACAATCGGCCAAGCAAGTACTACGGCTTACTACTTTAACTAACTAGGGTTATCACAAGCCTAATTACTAACAAGATGCAAGTGAGAAACTCCCAGTCCCAAGCCCTGCAGACCATCCAGTTATCCTTCCGCGGGTTGAGAGTATGGTTGGGTACATCGTCCAGGAAACGATATACCCTTAGGTGACTTAGAGGGTGCAACACATGACAGTATGCTGGAAATGTGCTCTACTCGTCGGCAAGCTACAAGTCCATTAAAGCGCCCAGATAACGAGATTGCCTGTGACTGGGAATTTTCCATGTTCTAGTTTGATCTAATCATTAGCCTAATCCAATTCAGCGCGAGTCCCTGGCCGTGGTACCCAGGAAGTCACGTCCTAGATATGATGCAAGACAAGACAAGTGGATTGTGCAAACAAGCAAGCAGGAACACCCACGGTGTCAAGGCAAGTCAAGTCAAGTTATCAAGTCAAGTCAAGTCAAGTCAAGAGTGCGCTGCCACGGGCCACTATCAAGTCAGGTTGGTCGTGTCAGGAGTGCACCACTACGGGTCACTGTCATGTTTTACTAGTTCCTTGTCATACCATGCTATGTACAATAGTTATTCCAAACATATTAAGCAAAATCAAGTTCATGCCAAAAAGACGTAAGGATATAAAATGGGCATAAAATACCTAATAAAATACTAATATAAAATAGGACTATAGAAGAGCCAAGATCAAGAAATAACAAATTCATCATAGACAAGTAGGTTGTGCAAGGGGGTCAGGGGTAGGTCTACGCAGGGTGTGTACTGCGCATGGAAGAGCTGCGCAAGAGTTGTCTTGCGCAAGGGTTACCTTGCGCAAGGGTAGACTGCGCAGGGGTTACCTTGCGCAAGGGTGGTTTGTGCAAGGGTGGGTTGCGCAGAAGTGAATTGCGCAGGAGCGGTTTGCGCAGAAGTGAATTGCGCAGGGGTTACTTTGCGCATGGCTGGATTGCGCATGGCTAGCTTGCGCCAGCGCAGTCCAGCGCAGCGCAAAGCACTGGCCAAGTGACTGCGCAAACGGCCATGCGCTAAAGAGCACAGGCCAGGGGTGCGCAATCGGCCATGCGCTAAAAAGCGCAAGGCAGGGGGCTGTTCTTCCTGGCCGAGAGCAAGTCCAAAAATACCAAGAACTTCAATTCTTCATATTTTTGTCAATATAAAACCAAATCTAGATTTTCAAAGTTCTAACTTAAGTAAAATTGAATTCTCTTCCACATAGAAGCATCAAAACAAGCAAAAATCAAAGTTTAATAGATCAAAACCAAGGATTTCCGAAAATGGTTAAAACCTAGATCTAGAAGAATGAAAGCTCAAAATCACAAAATTCTAAGTTCTAATGTTGATCTACATGTCCTAATCTATCAAATGGACAAATAAAATTGGGTGCTTATTTGTTGGCAAGGTGCACTTGCCTATTGGTTGGGGGAGTTGTGTGGAAGAAGGAAGAAGAAGAAGTTTGTAAGAAATAAATGAGAGAATAAAGAGGAGAGAGAAAAGTAGGTGGTGTTATAAAGTGGGGGAGTTGTGGTGTGTTGAGGGAGGAGTGTAGGTTAAGGTGTTCCATTCATGATGAACCAAACTAAACCAACTTTCACAAAATAAAACCAAGCCATGGTCCAAAATCCATTTACGAGAAACCAAAATCCGCAAGTCGAGAAAATAAAATACGTGCCAAAAATCAAATACGAGCATAAATACGAAATACAGGAAATGGGGGTGACAGGCAGTCTATCCTAGCATACTGGTTCCTCAACCAATCCATGCCTAAGACTACATCATAGTCTGCCATAGAGAATTCTATAAATCTAGCGGGGAACTCTCTACCGCTAACTACGATCCGACACGAGAAAAACACTCGATCTACTCCCACAAGACCATTACCAGTAAGTATATTGAGCCTCACTGATAATGACTCGGGCTCCAATCATATCCGTGTCGTGAATCGTGCAGACATGAATGAATGCGATGCACCAGAATCAAATAATACCGATGCTGGAGAGGAGTTAACGAGAATAGTACATGCCACTACCTCACCTGGTGCAACTTCTTCTTCCATAGTCATCATCATGGCCTGACCTTGTCCTCTAGCTGCGGGTCCCCTCTGCTGAAAACCTCTCTGCCTGTTCTGCACTTGGGCTTGGGTGTACTGCTGCTGGTTCTGCTGATGAAATGCCTGGGCCTGAGGCAATAAGGGCTTCGGGTACTGCTGCTGCATAGGTGCTGGTCCCCTAACCGATGGACTGGTTAGGTTAGAAGAGGACGAACTACCCCTATTCGGGCAGGCTCCTATCTTGTGATCTGCCGCTGTAGTGACCCGCTCCGCCCTAGCGGAACGCCGATCCAAACGGCAAGTGCAACGACTCAAACGAGCCGTCGACCCGAAGAGTTGCTTCGTTCCGATGAAGTATCGATGTGAATCGATGCAAGGCTTACATTGGCCCGACAGGATGAATCCAGACTTAGACTTTCAAAGGCGCGCTCGGAATATCGCTCGACCGATGCGAACATCGCTAAGGTGGGTGGCTCCGATGAACCCGTCTTTGCTTAGCCTATGCACATAATAATGCGGACACAAACACGAGAATCGCTAGGCGATAACATCTTGCATGCTAATAAATGACCCAACGCACCTAGCTAAGGGAATAATCCCAACTTGTATGCTTGTATAGAATATGGAAAGTAACATAGAAAATACGAGAACTCTCGCCCGCGCTCCATGCTCGTGCTACGGCACAAGCCTACGTTGATGCTCCCTATACGTCCAAACAATCAAACAATGAATGGGTTACAACAATGAAACGGAAAGACTATCAATATAGTCGCACCGTGTAGATTATAGCAACATTGAAAGGCTATGGGACCGATGGGTCGCCAAGGCGACTCCCATACGAGGAGTCGTGTAATGTATAAATGAAAGAGCAAACGAATAAGTGAATCAACGAATGAATACGTGAATGAATCGATGAACTAATGAATAAGTGAAAGAAAGGAAGAAAAGGAAAGGAAACTTGAAAAGATAAGAAAAGAAAGAAGGATTAGCGACAGGTGTGACGGGCACGTGCATCGGGGCTCGCTACCCGCGCTGCACGGACGCCAACCTGGTCGATAACGTAAGAAGGCTAAGGGTTAGCCTAAGGCTCAAAGACAGCCATTAAGTTAAAATGATAATAAAATACGAAATGGTCGTGGACAACGGCACGAGCGAGGGGTGGCGTATGCTGTGACCGTGAAAGGGGATTCCGCGGCATGATCAAAGGGGGGATATGCCGGCCTAGGCGGATCTAAAAGGGGCTTACGGGCTTAACTGGGGGAGGCTTGGCCCCAGGAGACGTAAGTGCGGGGTATTTTTCAAGAGACTATCAGGGTGTACCAGCCGCACGCCATGATAGGTGCGAAAATGCCAAGGAGAAAGTCCAGGATGGCTTGTGGTGCCAGCGACCGATGCATATAGATTAAGTGGGCTTTGCTGGTGGCAATCCACGTGCAAGTCCTTGCATTGAAATCAGAGTAGTCTAAGTTAAAAGTTCAATGAACAAGTGCCTACTGAATGACTTGAAATGTGCCACTCCAAGATGATAATGAGTACAAATGAGTTAAAGAATGCGTCTACGTTATGTTATTACACATGAACTGTTGTCTAACTTGGTTTGCTCTGAACAGGGAAGGCCGGACGGTAAGTATGGGTAAGTTGTGCATGTATTTCCATGCGACACTTGAAATCGGTAACACGGGATAGGTTATATCATATGCCATGTAAATGACCCTAAGGCAAGATTAGAAAGACAATGAATGATAGAGATGCACACAAGTAAATAGAACGTGTTCGGTAATGATAGTGATTATGGGCGAGCTAGCCTCCCCACCAGTGCATAACAATGTACTGATAACCCCACAGTCTACTTGCAGGATGCAGGAGACGCCGGCGGGTGCGGAGCTTCAATCGAACGTGCTAAGGCGCGGAGCTATCTCTGGGCCTTGGAGCGTTGCAAGGAGCTGGAGCACCATATACGGGACATAATGTATCGGAACATCGCCATGAATCATTCCATCTTGTAAGCCACTTGGCACGCCTTTTATGTTTCAGAGAGAGAGAGAGAGAGCTTGAGCGACTTGTAATATCGGCCTAGCGCCGCTTGTAAACTTGTTGAATATCAATAAAGAATTTGGTTTCGCTTCAATTGTGTTCATTTATATTCCGCTGCAAATGGGGACACTCTGTGCGACTCTGTGGCCTAGAACTCAAATCGGCCGTTTCTGGACTTGGCCTTGCACGGGCGCAACCTAGGCCCGTGCGGCATCACGCCTTAGCGAGGACGATCGCTCCTACGGGAGCGGGGCGTGACAGATTGGTATCAGAGCACGGCTTTACGTCCTTGGACATCATTTCGATTCTCTCAGTTTTGAAAGCTCGCGTTGGAAACAAAAGAAGTGTATGCTCTCTCTCGTTGTGCATTGGGATGTTCCATACAATAAGTCTAATATTGCGAAAGCTCGTACGAGTACTCGGTTGCACGGGACCGATAGGCGATGGCCTTTGTGCCACTACGACGGACTTGATAGGCGATGGCCCTTGTGCCGAACCACAATGGACTCGAGTCGGACGAAAACTAAATGCTAAGAGTTAGCAAACGCGAGGCATGCTTAATTAGGCTTACGTTGACGATAGCAAACGGGTACACGAGACCGGAGTATTATTCGAACGGGATGGTTTTGCACGCAGCCTTTTGGCTAAGTTGTGCGGAGTATCGCGCACCTAGACCCTTTGGTGCAAACGAGTTGCGAACGAGAATAAGTGAGCGTGCAAACTTGAATGTGGTCCGAACGGGATGGTTAAGCGGTACAACTTAGTCCGCGTGTTGTGCACCTCGACTCTTGGGTGCCATCGGGTTGCGAGCGATATCAACGTATCGCTCGATCGAGAACGGAGATACACTTTGAGTGTGTATCGATAGGAACGTTATCGAGTTAACGCTTAGGCGCACTCGAAGGATCGATTTGGACCTTGAGGATTATTGCGAACGACTTAATGCGTCGCAACGGCACGAACGACTACGCTAGCGATTCGTTGAACAAATCGATAAGACGTCTTAGCGCGTGGCGCAAACGTGATTGAGGATTAGACCGTATGGCTTGAACCCGAGTGGTGTATGTGATAGGTTCGGAGAAGAAAAAGAATGTGATTGAGGACTAGATCAGATGGCTCGAATCCGAGTGGTGTATGGACGTCTTGGAAATAGTTCGAGCGAAATCGAGGATTACGAGTATGTCGGCGAGGCGATGCGGTCGCGCAAAGCCTTAGAACGCGTCACACTTAGTTGGTTGTGACTTCGATTGTCCCAAGCGAGATGTCGCTCGGACAACTTGTCGTTAGACAACGTGAGTTAGAAAACGACTCAGAACGACAGAGGTAAATGAATGGTCTTGATCGAGGAAACTTAGCGGATTGCGCGTATGATCTCGGATTGATTCAAATGAATCGTGACTTGAGTTTGAACAACGATCTTGACCCTAGCTGGAGAGATAGCGGTCGAACTTGATCTTGAATATCGAGGAAATTGTGGAATATCCAACTCGGACAATAGCATCAATGCATGACTCGAAAATCGGTTGCAAAGGAAGATCGTCAGGTTACGCATATCGTCGATGGTATTGAGGCATATCAAAGATCGATATGCGATAACTCGGGGGCACTCCGACTCGGCGAATGACGATCATGCGAATGTCATTGTTCCGTTGGATGCTATACTTGGGTCGTTAAGGATGTGTCGAGGAAAAGATAAACTTGGCTCGAGGATGAATGACGGTCAGACTATCAAATATAGACTTGGCTTGGATGAAAATGGAGTGCTTGGATTTACTTCGTTGTCAACCACAACGTAGACGTTCTTGCCTTATGCGAGCGCAACCCCAGCCTCGCACATGCGTCGCGCCGACTAGGACTATCACTCCGCGTGAGCGCTGGTATGGTGATTCATACAGCGGGAGTGATCGGTACTCGCCTGGCGTGGCAACTCGTATGCTTCGACTTGTGGTTTGACACGAAGGAGACTTGAGGATGAGTTGTGTGTTTGAAGAGTTGAACTTGAGGATTGAGTAGGTCCAATCTGCGTATCGAGAATGAGTTAGTCTAAACTCAAACAAGAGTTACGCCCCGATGAGAATGATTATTCCGCGGGAGCGTTGCATGGTGATTCATGAACCGCCGTGGATAATCGGACTCGCGTGAGATTGGGGCAGAACGTATTGTCGAGCTGGATAACCTCGTGATCGAATACATGAATTGGTTTAGAATTGGTGATTGAACAGATTTGGATGTTGCAAAACGAATGCATCTATGCGAACTAAGTGATCGTGCTCGATGTTTAGGAATCTGAGTGACACGAGCTTGGGTAGAAAAATCCCGCACCACCGACTTTGGTTTGACCCTAGGATTGGGGTCAGTATTGGCATTATTGTTGGGGAACTATGATTCCAATCCTGACATTGACTTAGCCTTGAGAATTGGCCTAGCGGATAGGCGAGACGCCCCTGTTGCAAGAGTTGCAAATAAAGGATTAAGCTTGAGGATTGACATGGATTGAAAGAGTGGATCAAGAGTAGGAAACCCTGCTCACGAGACTCGGCTGATATGCATATATCTCAGGAACGCTTGAGTATGTGCACGATGCGACTCGAGTGAGAATGACAAACTCACTATCCTGCGGCTTGGCTGAATGCATGTATTTTGGGGACGCCTGAAATGCGTGCACGATCCAACCAAGTGATACGCTGAGTTCTAGCATGACTTGGGGAGTGAACGAGTGTCGTGAACGTAAAATCGTGCTAGTTAAAAGTTGGTGCAACGAATTGAACCATCGATAGGAAGTTATGCTCGACGATGGTGTCGTTCTTGGTCTTGAATCGGACGGAAATTTCGTAGACTTGGTCGACTCCGCTAAGAAGAAGTCATAATGATTTCATAGACGAAAACGCTTGAGAAGCGAATCGAGTGATCCCGATAATTGAGGTAAACGAAAGTGAGTTGCCTCAATTACGACCCACGCATTTGGCAAAATCCAGCGTGCCTTGTGCAACCACTCCAGTCCCATGACACGAAGAAATAGAAACCAATACGAAGAAACGCTTGAATTGAAAAGATAACATCAAGTCTAAAATGAACGAGAAGCTATTCAATAAAAATCGACCAAAACGTATACGACACGGAACTTAGAAAGAAACCGAGTGTCGTTCGATGCCATTGAACGACGATGCCTAGGAAATTGTCTAAGGTAGGTACACGGTCCGAGTTAAGGAATGATAGGATGACCTGCACTCAGGAAGTCTCGAGGACGAGACTTATTTTGAGTGGTGTATTATGTAGTGACCCGCTCCGCCCTAGCGGAACGCCGATCCAAACGGCAAGTGCAACGACTCAAACGAGCCGTCGACCCGAAGAGTTGCTTCGTCCCGATGAAGTATCGATGTGAATCGATGCAAGGCTTACATTGGCCCGACAGGATGAATCCAGACTTAGACTTTCAAAGGCGCGCTCGGAATATCGCTCGACCGATGCGAACATCGCTAAGGTGGGTGGCTCCGATGAACCCGTCTTTGCTTAGCCTATGCACATAATAATGCGGACACAAACACGAGAATCGCTAGGCGATAACATCTTGCATGCTAATAAATGACCCAACGCACCTAGCTAAGGGAATAATCCCAACTTGTATGCTTGTATAGAATATGGAAAGTAACATAGAAAATACGAGAACTCTCGCCCGCGCTCCATGCTCGTGCTACGGCACAAGCCTACGTTGATGCTCCCTATACGTCCAAACAATCAAACAATGAATAGGTTACAACAATGAAACGGAAAGACTATCAATATAGTCGCACCGTGTAGATTATAGCAACATTGAAAGGCTATGGGACCGATGGGTCGCCAAGGCGACTCCCATACGAGGAGTCGTGTAATGTATAAATGAAAGAGCAAACGAATAAGTGAATCAACGAATGAATACGTGAATGAATCGATGAACTAATGAATAAGTGAAAGAAAGGAAGAAAAGGAAAGGAAACTTGAAAAGATAAGAAAAGAAAGAAGGATTAGCGACAGGTGTGACGGGCACGTGCATCGGGGCTCGCTACCCGCGCTGCACGGATGCCAACCTGGTCGATAACGTAAGAAGGCTAAGGGTTAGCCTAAGGCTCAAAGACAGCCATTAAGTTAAAATGATAATAAAATACGAAATGGTCGTGGACAACGGCACGAGCGAGGGGTGGCGTATGCTGTGACCGTGAAAGGGGATTCCGCGGCATGATCAAAGGGGGGATATGCCGGCCTAGGCGGATCCAAAAGGGGCTTACGGGCTTAACTGGGGGAGGCTTGGCCCCAGGAGACGTAAGTGCGGGGTATTTTTCAAGAGACTATCAGGGTGTACCAGCCGCACGCCATGATAGGTGCGAAAATGCCAAGGAGAAAGTCCAGGATGGCTTGTGGTGCCAGCGACCGATGCATATAGATTAAGTGGGCTTTGCTGGTGGCAATCCACGTGCAAGTCCTTGCATTGAAATCAGAGTAGTCTAAGTTAAAAGTTCAATGAACAAGTGCCTACTGAATGACTTGAAATGTGCCACTCCAAGATGATAATGAGTACAAATGAGTTAAAGAATGCGTCTACGTTATGTTATTACACATGAACTGTTGTCTAACTTGGTTTGCTCTGAACAGGGAAGGCCGGACGGTAAGTATGGGTAAGTTGTGCATGTATTTCCATGCGACACTTGAAATCGGTAACACGGGATAGGTTATATCATATGCCATGTAAATGACCCTAAGGCAAGATTAGAAAGACAATGAATGATAGAGATGCACACAAGTAAATGGAACGTGTTCGGTAATGATAGTGATTATGGGCGAGCTAGCCTCCCCACCAGTGCATAACAATGTACTGATAACCCCACAGTCTACTTGCAGGATGCAGGAGACGCCGGCGGGTGCGGAGCTTCAATCGAACGTGCTAAGGCGCGGAGCTATCTCTGGGCCTTGGAGCGTTGCAAGGAGCTGGAGCACCATATACGGGACATAATGTATCGGAACATCGCCATGAATCATTCCATCTTGTAAGCCACTTGGCACGCCTTTTATGTTTCAGAGAGAGAGAGAGAGCTTGAGCGACTTGTAATATCGGCCTAGCGCCGCTTGTAAACTTGTTGAATATCAATAAAGAATTTGGTTTCGCTTCAATTGTGTTCATTTATATTCCGCTGCAAATGGGGACACTCTGTGCGACTCTGTGGCCTAGAACTCAAATCGGCCGTTTCTGGACTTGGCCTTGCACGGGCGCAACCTAGGCCCGTGCGGCATCACGCCTTAGCGAGGACGATCGCTCCTACGGGAGCGGGGCGTGACAGCCGCTCCACAAGCCAGGCACAATCCCTGCGCCCTGCGACAATCTGCCACCACGTGCCCTGGCTTTCCGCAATGAGAACATCCCATCACGGAAGTCTGCTTCTACTTCTGCTGCTGTGGGTACGCCGGGATTGAATGCTGAACCGACGTCACTGAGGCTGCCCGCCTCGGAGTTCCAATGGTCAAACTCCTAGCTGTCGGGGCTGGAGCTGATGATTGGTGCATCTGACCGTGGGACCGCTTCCTACCTCCGGTCCTATCCACGATCCTCTGGGAGGTATACTCGTGCCTCCTGGCTGCCCTTAATACTGCATCAAACGTCTGGTGCTCGAACTGCTCAACTGCCAACAAGATCTCCAAATGCAGTCCTTGCTGGAACTGTTAGGCCATATCAAACTCGGTTGCCACCAAGGTGGGGGCAAACCTACTGAGTCTAGAAAACTCAGATGCATAACCGTCGACCGTTCTGCCTCCTTGCTTCAAGTTGGTGAATCTCGTCTGTAGGTCGTACCGAGCTACAGCATCAAAATACTTCGTCTGGAATCTTTCTCTAAACACCGCCCAAGCAATGGATGCCACTAATCCCATGGCTTGTGCTGCCCACCAACTGCGAGCCAAGTCCAGCAACTGTAGGTGTACCACCGCCACCTTCTCATTCTCAGGTGTCCTAGCTGCTTCCAGAATCACTTCGGTATCCTGAAGCCAAGCGTCCGCGACAATCGCATCTTCACTGCCGTCGAAAAATGGAGGGTTCAAGCGCTTGAAGCTGTTGGCCGCGCTGTTCCCTGGATGACCGCCTCAAGTCAAGGCATCTGCCACTACCTGGTGCAAGGCATCTCCTCGACGATCCTGGAAAGATATCAAGGTCCTAATGAGACCTACCAAGGTGCCATCGTCGGGCTCTACAGGCTGGACGGACCGAACTGGGGGTTCTCCTCCGGGAGGTACAACTCTGGAGGCTACTCCGGAATATTGGGCTTGATCTCCGGGTTGCTGGTCCACGGAAAGTGCCCCACCTTGCTGATCGGCGGGGTCAGGTACAGTGCCGCTGAAGAAGACGACACAGGGAAAACAATAAGGAAGGACCAGGACAGATCATCGATACAAGCACATGATCAGGACAAAAATCCAGAGATTCAGAGGATATGAATGGAGATCAAAGACAAGTACTGATTGAGACATCTATCCGGTAAACCCTCACATATCTTGAATACCAAGACCTACATGGGCTACCACTTAAACCATGTGACGCTCCAGAACCAGAATACTGGATAGCGGGGGCGTACATAGCTAGCTACGTATATTAAAATGAAATCCACCTCGCTATACGGTCACGGCTGTCTAGATATGAGGGTTTACTACAATCCAACAGTCTCTTAAGGTCAAGCCTATTGTCTCAATTTCAAACAAAGAATATAATTGCAAGATCTTAGACCACCAAATATACAATAAAAGGCGCCCCAAATATTACATATTCAGTTGATCATGAAGCTAGTCATACAAAATACGAGGACTAGCAAGAGTTAAGTCATACATGATCAACCCTAGGATTTGTTAATCATGTTTACAGCCCGTAGGCAGACAGTAAGTAAATGTGCATCGAGCTAACAGGTGCTCGTCGGCTAAACGCCTCAAAAGAATAATTTTACAATAGAGTGAGCGAAACAAAATAGAAAACACACTCGTAGCCCGGGTTCCTTCTAGTTGCCACCATCGGACTGAAAGTTCGGTAGATCCTCTGGTGCTGCTCATAAATCTGGCCACACAAAACCAGCTGGGTCAAACCCCAGAAAGAGCAAGTACCACAAAGGCGGCCACAAAATAAGAACAAAAGCCAGCATATCAGAACATAAGAAAATGGAAGAAGGTACAAGCAATAAAAGTATAACAGGACAATAAACGACTAGGGACATGGAACCATTCCGGAAGCCAGATTACAACCCATAAACCAAACAAGGACCGGGGTTGTAACCCTTCGCCTGAATGGCACTTGTCTCTATCCATTTATGGTTAAAGATAAGTAAAACAAACATGTTCGGGAGGAACCAGGTACTGGGACTAGACAAGACTTAGACAGTGATAGACAATATCCATTCACAACCGGCCAAGCAATTACTACGGCTTACTACTTTAACTAACTAGGGCTATCACAGGCCTAATTACTAACAAGATGCAGTGAGAATTTCCCAGTCCCAAGCCCTGCAGACTATCTAGTTATCCTTCCGCGGGTTGAGAGTATGATTGGGTACATCGCCCAGGAGACGATATACCCTTAGGTGACTTAGAGGGTGCAACACATGACAGTGTGCTGGAAATGTGCTCTACTCGTCGGCAAGCTACAAGTCCATTAAAGTGCCCAGATAACGAGACTGCTTGTGACTGGAAATTCTCCATGTTCTAATTTGGTCTAATCTTTAGCCTAATCCATATTTAGTGCGAATCCCTGGCCGTGGTACCCTGGGAGTCACGTCCTAGGCATGATGCAAGACAAGACAAGTAGATTTGCACAAGCAACAAGAAGAACACCCACGGTGTCAGGGGCAAGTCAAGTTAAGTTAGCTAGCTGTCACAACAGCATCGAGTTATCAGGTTATCAAGTCAAGTCAAGACAGGAGTGCGCCACGGCGGGTCACTATCAAGTTATCAAGTAAATCAAGTTATAAGTAGTAGGTTACAAGTTTTCATCTCAGGTTATGGCCAGGATCAAGAAAGCTAGTCACAAGCCAATTCCTAGAAATTCGTGTCAAGACGTGTCGGGTCAATTCAAGTCGTGATGTGGGCAAGAAATCTCAGAAAACACAAATCAACAAGAGAAGGCAAGGCCAAGGGAAATCCAAAAGACACCATGGCACAAGGTGTGCTAGGTCAATAGGCAGCCCAAAGGGCACCGGGAAAGGGCGCCGGGCAAGGGCTCGGGCTAGGGGCACGGTGGCGCTGCCACTAGGGTGCGCAGGGGGCGCAGCTACTAGGGTGCACAGGGGGGGCAACCACTAGGGCGCGTAAGGGGGCGCAGCCACTAGGGTGCGCAGGGGGGCAGCCACTAGGGCGCGCAAGGGGGCGCAACCACTAGGGCGCGCAAGGGGGGAGGGCGCAGCCACTAGGGTGCGTAGAGGGCGCAGCCGCTAGGGCGCACAAGGGGGTGTAGCCGCTAGGGTGCGCAGGGGTTACGGAGCAAACTGCGCGAGGGCGCAGCAGGCCAGGCGCGTCTGGCGCGCAGGCGGGGATGACGCGCGCGCAAAAGCGCAGCGCACGCGGGGGCGGCGTGCGCAGTACGCGGCCAGCGCGGGGTTAGGCGCAGTAAGGGTGCTGCACAGGGCGGGCGCACGCGCAAGGGCGCGACGCAAGGCGAGTGGCTGGGCAGCGCGCAAGACGCCCCAGCGCAGGACGGGCGTGCGCGTAAGGGCGCGGCGCATGGCGGGCCAGCAGGGAGGGTCTTCTTCTCCATTGTTGAGAAGGAGCTCCAAGGGGTTCCAAAACTTCAAAATACCACAACTTGGCCATCACAACTCCAAATCTGAAATTTTAAAGTTCTATCTTGGGTAAAATTTGATTCTCCCCAACATAGGAACATCAAAACCCACAAAAATTCAACTTAAATAGATCAAAACCATGTAAATCCGAAAATAGGGGAAACTTAGATCTATGAAAATCCATGGACCAAAACCAAAAATGACAAGTTCTAATGTTGTTTCTAGAGGGCTAATCTATCTAATGGACAAATCAAAATGGGGTCTTGTTTTATGGTAAGGTACACTTGCCTAGGGTGTTGGTGGAGGAAGGAGGAAGAAGAAGATGGAGAAATTAATGGAAATTATGGAGGAAAGAGAAATGTTGGTGGGGATTTAATGAGGGTGGGTTATGGTGGAATGAGGGTGGAGTATAGGTTAAAGTGTTCCTTTGGGCTTAAAATCAAACCAAACCAAACCAACTAAAACCGAGCCGAGCCGAAACCCAAAATACGAGAAAATCCAAAATTCCACAAGTCGAGAAAATAACAATACATGCCAAAATATAATTACGAGTATAAATATGAAATACGGGAAATGAAGGTGACAGCCTCATATTCCGCAGTAGCATTGTTTGATTCGGGAGCATCACATTCATTTATCTCTGCACAATTTGCCACACGGCTAGGAATGGAGTTCGAGGCATTGCCAGGGAGGTTGAATATACTCACCGACAATGGGCTCGTAGGAGTTAGTAGAGTTATTCTAGCGTGTAACGTTGTAGTTTGCGGGCATTCTTTACCCGCCACCTTGATAGAATTTTTTGTTGGAAATTTCGACGTTATCTTAGGCATGGACTGGCTGAAAGACAGTCATGCGACAATAGATTGTCGTAGTAGGAGTGTGTCTTTTGATATTCCAGGCATGAAGAGATTCACCTTAGTCAGATCAGAGGCAACTTAGCAAGAGCAGGGAGTAGTAACAGCAATGGAAGAAGTTCAAGTTCTGAAGGTAGTTGAAGAATTTCTAGACGTATTTCTCAAAGAACTTCCAGGTCTACCACCGGTTAGAGATATTGAGTTCAGCATATAATTGGCACCTGGAACTAAATCGATATCAGATCGGATTTACAGAATGACGGATTCGGAACAGGCCAAGGTATATCAGCATATAGAGGAACTGAAGGAAAAGAAGTTCATCCAAGCTAGCATATCACCATGGGCAGCACCAGTGGTACTTATGGGGAAGAAGGATGGATCATCCAGATTGTGCATTGACTACAGAAAGCTTAACACGGCAACAGTAAAGAACAAGTACCCACTACCAAGGATCGACGACTTGTTTGATCAGTTGAGCAGGGTTAGAGTTTTCTCCAAGATAGATCTTCGTTCAGGGTATCATCAAATGAGGGTTCGGAAGGAGGATATTCCCAAGACAGTATTCAGGTCGAAGTATGGGCGTTATGAATTCTTAGTAATGCCATTTGGTTTGACCAATGCTCCAGCAATATTTATGGATTTGATGATCCGTATCTTTATGCCATACTTAGATCAGTTTGTCGTTGTGTTTCTTGACGACATTCTTGTATACTCTGCCAGTGAGAAGGAGCATGAAGACCACCTCCGAAAGGTATTACAGGTTTTGAGAGAGAACCAGATGTATGTCAAGCTCAGTAAGTGTGAATTCTGGACAGATCATATTTCATTTTTGGCTCACATCATATTAGGAGCTGGAGTAGCAGTGGATCCCAGGAAGGTAGAAGCAATAGAGAGTTGGCCAGTATCCAAGACCGTAGTTGATGTGCGGAGTTTCTTAGGATTAGCAGGGTATTACAGAAGGTTCGTATCAGACTTTGCAAGACTTTCAGCACCCATGACCCGCTTGACACGGAAGGATGTACCATTCGTCTTGTCGGTAGAATGCCAGGCATTATTTGAGAATCTGAAGCAGAAGTTGATATTAGCGCCCATTCTTACATTGCCAGTTGGACCCGGAGGTTTTACAGTATATTGCGATGCGTAGGTAAAGGACTTGGATGCGTCCTCATGCAACATGGGAAGGTGATAGCATATGCATCTAGGCAACTTCGGGACCACGAGAAGAATTACCCAACTCATGATTTGGAGTTGGCGGCAGTAGTATTTACTTTGAAGATATAGAGGCATTACTTATATGGTGACCGAGTGGACATGTACACAGACCATAAAAGTCTAAAGTATATCTTTACTCAGAAGGAGCTGAACATGAGGCAGAGAAGATGGTTAGAACTGATCAAGGATTACGACGTTGAGCTTCAGTATCATCCAGGCAAGGCTAATGTGGTAGCAGACGCTCTTAGCAGGAGAGGCGGCACATTTATGTTGACAATACAGAAGCACATCTTAGAAGACCTTCAGGAGATGGCATCGAAGTTATACTTCCTAGTGATGTAGGAGTTCTAATAAGTCTACAAGTTCAATCCGATTTGGTAGATAGGATCAAGGCAGCCCAGGCACAGGACCCAAGGATTCAGAAGCTTAGGGCAGAGTGTGAGTCAGGACTCAGGAAGGAGATGCAAATCCACGAAGACGGTACACTTAGGTTTGGATTACGTCTATGTGTGCCTAGCAGAGATATTAGACAGGAAGTTATGACAGAAGCTTACAGTTTTCAGTATTCTATACATTCTGGAGGGACCAAGATGTACCAAGATATCAAGCAACACTTCTGGTAGAATGGAATGAAGAGGAAGATAGCTAGATTTGTTTCCCGTTGCTTGATATGTTAGTAAGTAAAGACAAAGCAGAAGAGGCCAGCTGGATTATTGCAACCACTTCCTATTCCAGAATAGAAATGGGAACATATTATAATAGACTTTGTGACCGGTTTACCGAGATCATCAAGTGGTAAAGATGCTATTTGGGTGATAGTAGATCGGCTTACAAAGTTAGCACACTTTCTTCCTTTCAGAGTAGGGCAATCTACAGAAAAGTTGGCAGAGTTATTTATGTAACAGATAGTTAGGCAGCGTGGAGTCCCTGTCAGTATTGTGTCAGACAGAGATACCCATTTCACGTCACATTTCTGGAGGAGCTTACATCATAGTCTGGACACCAAGTTAAGATTTAGCACGGCTTACCATCCACAGACGGACGGGCAATCAGAAAGGACAATTCAGACTTTAGAAGATATGTTGCGAGCTTGCACTCTGAATTTTGGAGGATCTTGAGAGAGCCACCTGCACTTAGTCGAATTCTTATACAACAACAGTTATTAAGCTAGTATCCAGATGGCGCCATTCGAAGCCCTATATGGTAAGAAGTGTAGGTCGCCACTAGTATGGGATGATATCGGGGAGGGAAAGATGTTAGGCCCGAAAATAATTGTTCAGACAGTTGAATTGGTTAAGAGAATTAGAGAGCGACTTCGAGTTGCGCAGGATCGACATCGTCATTGGACGGACCAGCATCGTAGGCTGCTAGAGTTTTCTGTTGGGGACCACGTGTTCTTGCGGATCTCACCTACCCGTGGGGTCATTAGATTCGGCATTCTCGGGAAGTTGAGTTCGCGATACGTAGGACCATTCGTTATCCTTGATAGGGTAGGCGATGTTGCTTATCGTTTGTCCCTTCCACCTTCGTTACGAGAGGTACATGATGTATTTCATGTATCTCAGTTGCGAAGGTATGTATCAGACCCAAGCCATATCCTTGATCATTCTGAGCTGGTTGTTGGTACCAACCTGTCTTACGAGGAGCAGCCTGTGTTCATTTTGGACCGAAGAGAGAAGATACTCAAGAACCGAACAATTAGCCTTGTCCGGGTTGCTTGGGGTCATCAATCATTAGGAGAGTCAACGTGGAAACGTGAGGATGATATCCGATCATGGTATCCACATCTGTTTGACTCACAAGGTATATTTCTTTCCGTGTACCTTGATTGTCTTAAACCCTCATGCTTGTCACCCTATGGATAGAACTACTTGATATCGTAGATTGTTAATATAGAAGAATGATTACTTGCTCAAGTTTTTTGTACCTAGATTAGCTTAGTTTTGATATTCCTATCATGCTTGGATTTGAAATTTCGAGGATGAAATTTTTCTAAGGAGGGTAGAGATGTCACTTCCCGTTCCCAGAATACGTATTTTTAATGCATGTACTGCTTTAATAAATTTATTTAATATTTATCATATATTGTTCTGTAATTAAACCCCTTTAATTTTATGTTAATTAATTTCTTGCAATTTTATTTTTGCATTTTTATTTTCTGCTTTTATACTTTGCTTTAGCTATGCTTTGGGTTCGGCTTGGATTGGATTAAGTATGTTGGTTCATCATGAACCGAAACAACCCCCACCTACCACCACCCCTTCATTTAAAGCCCACCCCTTTCTCTCTCTTCATTACTTCACCATTAATCTTTTTCTTCCTCATAACTCCTCCCCCACCTACCAGCCGCCAAGGCAAGTGCCAAACTTGCTTCTTGATGGATCACCATTATTATTGTTCCATCATCTTCCTTACTTGATCTTAAGCCTCTTTAGTACTTAGCATTTTCAATTTACATGGTTCATTTCATGTAGATCTAAGTTTAATGCATTTTCAAATTTTTAGGTTTAGATCTAGTAACTTTGTTATCTTCAAGTTTTGATGGTTCCATGTTGTAGAGAATTTCGTTCTACCCTATTTTGACCTATGGAAGTCCAGATTTGGGCTTGGACTGAAGGATTTATGGAGCTTGGAAGCAATGGCTTTCCATGGTTCTTCTTCTCGAAAAAGTGGAAAAAAAGAACAATGCTTGACCGTATGAGTTT
Source organism: Iris pallida (assembly GCA_029216955.1). Lineage (NCBI taxonomy): Eukaryota > Viridiplantae > Streptophyta > Magnoliopsida > Asparagales > Iridaceae > Iris > Iris pallida. Next base: position 1,249,453 of record JANAVB010034020.1, read on the forward strand.
TCATGCGACAAGTCTTAGTTAGCCGCATGAGTTTTAGTTAGCCGCATGGGCTTAGTCAGCCGTATGAGACTTATCTGCCGCATGAGTTTTACCTAGCCGTATATAGGCTTGTACCTATTCAGCCGCATGGAATTTTCTCTGGCCGCAGGAACGTAAGTCATCCGTAGCCGCATGAGATATTTTTCTGCCGCATGGGCGCGCATTGCTTGCAGCCGCATGAATTCGAAACCCGAGCCGCATGAGGCAAGTCATTCTCAGCCGCATGGCACCGCGTGACTTCTTAGCCGCATATAGGCTTGTACCTATTCAGCCGCATGGAATTATTCCTGGCCGCATGGGCGTATGTTGTCCGTAGCCGCATGAGACCCCTTTGGTTTCTAGCTGCATAGGGCTTTGTTAATTTGGTCGCATGAGACTATTCTGTTTCGGCCGCATGGAATCACCCTTGCCCAGTCGCATGTAATCCATTCATTTCCGGCCGCATGAATCAATAATTCTCCAGCCGCATGAATGCTGGCCATAATGCCTTTTTGGCTGATTCTTGTTTCAAAATGACATTGATTGACATTTATTACCATTGATTGATTGACTTGGCATTTATTAGCATTAATTATTGTCTTAACATTAATAAACAGGGATTGTTATCTTGATTTAGTAAATTGATCATGCGTTCCTAGTTGGAACTAAGAGACTGGCTAGTCGTCTTATTGAATTAAATGAATGAGACACGTTCATATCATGAACTATTATAATCGACTGGCTGATCCTGAATATTGGCATACAGACACATACAGGTTTCAATTTATTTATTTTACAAAAGCAACATGTGTACTTTATGGTCAAGGCATGATTAATCCGTAATTAGTTTTGATTGTTGCATTACGCTATGTAAGACATACAACCTAACCGTACGGGTATCGTTGTAGAGTTGTGCATATCGTACCCCGTACGAAAGTACTCATTCGAATGACCATGATCCACGACATAGGATTTCGCTTAACATAAAGGCTATTAATTTAAATAAAATAATGATTGCATGGAGAGGGTGGATTCCCGAGTTCTTAAATGGCAGCCATCTTGGGACTATTAAGTGTCCGACAGGCCGACTGGTTCCCACAGATACTTCAAATCTGCCACACGGGCAGGGAGCGGTATCTGCTTATATTATTTAAATGTACATGGTATACTAACGACGAGTGTCCCGCTGGGACTCGTCTAAATTCATGATTGGCGCAATTGATTGACTGGAAGACTAGCCTTGCTTGCGCATCGTAAGAACTGAGGAATTCTTTATTGCATAATTCCAGGATAACTTAGAACTCACAGTAGCAAGCCGTAGTAGTTGCATGGCCGTTCAAATTGATTTGTTTGCGTACTGTACCTACTCTGTTACCTAATTGAGATGATCAGAATGTCAGGACATGACGGGCCAACTTCTGTCCTTGTTTGGTTGGGAGGTTGGTCCGAAGTGTCGTGATGTTATGTAAATCTTGGTAGGTAGCAGAGATCTATTATCATATTCTCTTTTTACTGGCTTTATTCCTTATATCGTGCTCCCTTGCGGTACTTGCTATTAGAGGTCTAACCTCTCTGGTTTTGCATGGCCAGATTTAGAGCCGGTTTTCGAGGATCCAACTTACTTCTACCTCCAAGATGGTCAATACTAGAGGGATTATCGCAGAAGGATTCGAGTGGGTTCCTTACTTCCCCGCTCATTTTTGTTATTTACTTTATACTTGCCGTTTGGCACCGACATGTTAGTCGGATTATCTTGTACCTATAAGTCAGGCTGCAGCTGATAACAATTGTGTACACTTACTACATCATCTGGCTATGTTTTGTAAAGCCAGATATCAAGAATATTTTGATTAAGCATTTTGGAACGCCTTACTGCTTTATCTCACATGTTCTCTATTTCTGTTTCTTGTTTGAATGATTGAGACAATAGATATGAAGTGACCATAGTAAGACTTTATGTAGTATGCACCCCTTCGTCTTATTAAACAGCATTGATCGTAATATATGGTATTCATCTACCTGAAATACATAGCTGGCTGAGTCATTCTCCCGCTCTCCGGTATTCTGGTTCTGGGGCGTGACACAAAGTCAGACCTAACTTGAATGTTATTCGAGTGTGGGGGTGTTTGGCTTATGTGAAGCTCCCAGATCTAAAGATTCAGAAGCTGGGGACAAGGACTACGAAGGCGATCTTCTTGGGATATGTCGAGAAGAGTGATGCCCGGAGATTCCTTGATATTGAGTCAAATCATATCATCGAATCTTGCGATGCTGAATACTTTGAAGACAAGTTTGCACAACACAAAAACATTGTTCTTCCAGACATTCCGGAGAATAATGTAGGTACAAATGAGACTGAGGTCTCATATGAACCAGTAGTCCAAGATGAAGTTGTTAGTGGAGAAACAACAATGGAACCAGAACTCGCTGAGCCATCGATGAAGCGAGCAAGGAGGCCGAAGAGCTTCGGAGATGACTTCGTCACCTATCATGTGGAAGCAGATCCGCTTACCTATGATGAGGCAATGAAGACCAGAGATGCTGTCTTCTGGAATGAGGCAATAGATAATAAAATTGACTCAATTACCTCCAATAACACATGGGTGTTTGTTGATTTACCCGAAGGAGCAAAACCCATCGGATGCAAGTGGATCTTCAAGAAGAAGATGAAAGCTGATGGAACCATTGACAAGTTCAAGGACAGGCTAGTGGCCAAGGGATTTTTGCCAAGGGGTTTTCTCAAAAACAGGAGATCGACTACTTTGACACATGCTCCAGTAGCACGGATGACAACCATCAGATTGTTGATTGCCCTTGCAGTAATACACAAACTGGTAATACATCAGATGGATGTGAAAACAACATTCCTGAATGGCGAGCTGATCGAGGAGAATTATATGCAACAGCCAGAAGGATTTGTCGTCCGCAAGCTTTCCCCATCTCTCCACCCTCTCCACGATTTTATTTCCCCTAAATTCCTCACCACCACTAGCAGCTTCCATCCTTCCGATACGTTCACCCTTCCTTTACTTATATCCCCTCATTTCACCCAACAGCACCATCTCTCTTCACAGAGAAGGAACCCTCCCCCCAACTCCAACTATCGCAGTACATCCTCCTCCCCTTCTTTTTCGAAGCCCACACCCCCAAACCACTTCCGACCCCCACCGACGTCCGCCTCCCGCACCGATTCGCGGCCAGCCCTGCGGTCGATCTCCCCGGCCGGCAGCCCCTCCGGCGTCCAGTCACCTCTGCGGCCAGCCCGTGCGTCCACAGCGCCTCCGTGCGCACATCAGCAGCCCGCCAAGTCCCCTTCCGCGCGGTGCCAGCCGCCGGACCCCTCGCCGGCCGACCACCGTCTGTCCGCCCCACTCGGCCGGACCCTCCCCTTACAGCCTCGCCGACAACACATCCCAGCCAGCGCCCCGTGCTGCCCGCCTTCTCGAGGTCAGAGCTCCAGCGCAGCCCCGGTGCAGCCAGCGCGGCCCTCCGCCGCGCACCCGCAGCTCACCCCCGGTCTCGACCCGAGCCACCGCTCCCACGTGGCCGCGTCTTCGCGAGCCCCGCCCCACTTCCGGTGACCCGCGAGTTCTCCGATCCGCTTCTCGGCCGTAGCCGTCGTCTCTCGGCCACCCCCGAGCTCCATCCGTTGTTCCCGTGCCCCGATCCGCTGTCCGCAGCATCTCGTGGGTCCAGATCCGTTGTTTTCGTAACCGATCTTTGCTGTTCGCGTATTTTGGAGTTTTCCAGAGTTCGCAGAATTCATTTTTTTCTCCTATTTACATCTGAGAGCTCTAGCCGAGCACCCGAGGTATAATTTTGTATCCCTCCCCGTAGCTAGTCTGTGATGATGCGGTCCCGATCCCGTTTCGGGAATCGGTATTTTTTTATCGTTGCTTTTGGGTGATACGTAGAGTATCGGTTACGTCGCGGCATATTTTGCTATGTTTGGATATATTGTGCTGTGGTTCACTTTTGGGTTGGATATTCATTTTTGGGTTGGTGATCCCTGGTTTGGGATATTTAATTATGTTGTGGTTAGCATCTTCCCAGGATTGGGTAGTCCCAATTACAGAGGAGATGCTGCCCAAATTTTCAGAAAATATTTTAAAAAAGGATTTTCTTATAAAAATTAGCATTTGAATAAAACCTATTTTTTCAAAAAAAAATCGGTCTTTGCAAAATGATTTATAGATTGGATTTGTTGGTTTTTGGATTTTATGGATTTTGTATCACCAGTTAGGTGACGACCATATCGATCGAATGAGCCTCGGCGAAACGCAAACACTACAGGATTTCCTGTACGTTGAGGCGTAAGCCAGCAACATGAGATTGTACGACCAAGTCTGAGACTCTTTAATTTTAATTTAATTATAATTTATTTTAGAACTGGTACTGCTTTTAGTATTTATGGTGCAGGACCTCGGCCTACTGTTTGGACTGTTCGCGGCAATCAGAGCTTGCCTTAGGATTAGTTAATTTATGTAAATAATTTGTAAGGGCATAAGCCCACTTTTTCTTTTATTTCTCTGTGACCATGTATTCTGTAGCGTAGCTTTTTATATTTTTTCTGGAATATTGTTTTCGCCGTTAAACGCGTAGAATATAAAATAGATATATATATTTTATATAAAGAAAAAATTAATAAGTTTTCTCATAATAAATAATCTGATAATTTAATAATTCACATGTTTTCTCATTTAAAAGAAAAAGCCTAGTTATATATATATATATTTAAAATACAAAGATTTTGCCAAATTAACCGGTAATTGCTATTTTTTCCAATTAATTAGTAATCGACTTATTCGATTAAAATGATAACGAACGTAGTTTACGACGTTAGACAATTTTTCGGTAGATTAACTAAGTAACTTAAAATCTGACTAGGGTCTGCTTTTAGAGATTGTAACTAGCACACCTAGAATGGTTTCATTATGGTTCTAAGTCAAGGTTCTCAATAGTAGGATCTCGGAGACGTACTTGACTTCCTCCTCGGTACCGACATTCCCGATCCAGTCAATTAACAGAGGCAAGTTACGGTTATGTTTCCTTGCATTTTATTTAGTAATTGTCAAGTTGCATGTTTAAACCACATTGCTACACGGAATCCTCTTCTAGGGTTCAAATATTGATTGATATTGATTGTGGGGATTGGGGGAATAGTATAACGTTTATGACCAATACCCCCCATATTGTACGATTGTGCGAGCTTACCCCTCTTACACACGGGGATAAGCCGTATCGCGTCGCTAGGACGCTATTGTACAACCCAAGCCGGTCATAGACGTTTACACATTCAAATCACATTGTTTTAAATTGTCAAAATTGCTGGAAAATATTGTTTCAACTGTTTAGCCTGCACTTTTCCATTATTATTTGAAATGTGAGATACATATTCGTACTTGCTCTCTCCTGACTGGAGACCCATATTTTTAGGTAACATTGAAGATGCTGAGCTATTGTACAATAGCTACTATGACCCGGTATTGTATCCTGCGGTGTTGCCAAAGTCTTCCTTGGAGGACGCAGAACCTGATGCCGATGAGCCGACCGCCTAGATAGTTGTTTTTCCAGTTTTCTAGTTTTGGAGTTTGTTAATTTGAATTCAGTACTTTGTTTCAGTTCTTTCCTTTCCAGTTGTACTTTTCAATTGTTGAATAAAAGTTTTAAAATTTTTGTATATACAAAGTTGTGACAAATGTATAGATGTGGTTATGAATACCTGCATATAGAATAGCTTACTGCCGCCATCTCACAACGGTGCAGGCTGGGCATGATCCGGTTCGACCCAAATAATTCTGGGATCGGGTCGTGACATTTATCGTCAGAGGCCTAGAAGATAAAGTCTGCAAGTTGGTAAAATCTCTATACGGCTTAAAGTAAGCTCCCAAAATGTGGTATGAGAAGTTTGACAAAGTTATCAGATCAAATGGCTACAGGGTCAGCGAAACAGACAAGTGTGTCTATACTAAATTTGCTGACGGAAGAGGAGTCATCGTTTGTCTGTACGTGGACGACATGCTAATCCTAGGTACGGATATAAGCTGTGTCACTGAGACAAAGAAGTTCCTCTCGACAAAGTTCAGTATGAAGGACTTGGGGGATGCTGATGTTATCTTGGGACTCAAGATCATCCGGACGGACACTGGATTGGCACTGTCACAATCTTATTACATTGATAAGATGCTCACTCGATACGGGTATCATGATCTTCCCATAATTGATACGCTGTACCGAAGTGATCAGAAGCTGGAGCCAAACTCGGAGAAAAGCGTCAGACAATTAGAGTACGCTAGCATCATCAAAAGTTTAATGTACGCTACTGCCACTAGGCCTGACATAGCTTTCGTTGTGGAAATGCTGAGTCGATTCACAAGCAATTCAGGCGTTCAGCACTTGAAAGCTGTGAAGCGTGTTATGAGATATCTCAAGAAGACTCAGACATATGTATCACCCTCAAAATTCGTGTTACATATTTTTGTATACGTGTACATATTTCGGGTCCGTATTTTATTAGTCATGGTTAGCTAGTCATGATTTTATTTTTAGCATGTTGCATTGGCATGGTTGTTTTGGCATTTCATTGGTTATGGCTTAGCTTGGTTCGGTTTAGCTTGGTTTGGTTTGCTTTTGGGTTCATCATGAACCAAAAGAAAACCCCTACCTATCACCACCATCATCATTTAAAATCCAACCCCCTTTCTCTCTCATCTTTACTTTCATTTATTTCTTCATCTTCTTCCTGTTAATTTCTCCACCTACCAAGAGAAGCTTAGGCAAGTACAACTTGCTTCATGGAGAAACTCTATTTTTGTTGTTCTATTGTCTTCCTCGCGAGATTCTAAGAAACTTTAGAACTTGGCATTTTCCATTTTGATGGATATTTTCTTATAGATCTAAGTTTATATTATTTTTAATTTTCTTGGGTTTTGATCTATTAAACTTCATTATTTTTATGTTTTGATTGTTCCATGTTGTAAAGAATTCGATTTTACCTAAGATAGACCTTTAAAAAGTTGGATTTCGACTTGTTTTGAGGAAGTTATGGCCAAAAGTATTTTTGGCCATTTCTATGTTCATCTGTACTGATTTTGGCAGGGACGATGAATAGTGCCGCATAGTGTCCAGCCGCATGAGGGTGTTGCATAGTGCCGTATAGTGTCCAATCGCATAAGAGTGCTGTATAGTGCCGCATAGTGCCCAGCCGCATAAGAGTGCTGCATAGTGCCGCATAGTGTCCAGCCGCATGAGGGTGCTGTATAGTACCGCATAGTGCCCAGCCGCATAAGAGTGCTGCATAGTGCCGTATAGTGTCCAGCCGCATGAGGGTGCTGCATAGTGCCGTATAGTGCCCAGCCGTATAAGAGAGCTGCATAGTGCCGCATAGTGCCCAGCCGCATGAGGGTGCCGTATAGTGCCCAGTCGCATAAGAGTGCTGCATAGTACCGCATAGTGCCCAGCCGCATAAGAGTGCTGTATAGTGCCGCATAGTGCCCAGCCGCATGAGGGTGCTGCATAGTGTCACATAGTGACCAGCCGCATAAGGGTGCTGCATAGTGCCGTATAGTGTCCAGCCGCATGAGGGTGCTGCATAGTGCCGCATAGTATCCAGCCGCATGAGGGTGTTGCATAGTGCCGCATAGTATCCAGCCGCATATAGGAGTGCCACATAGTGCTGAATAGTGCCGTATAGTGCCTATTTTGGCTATTTTTGGCTATTTTAAGTCCTATTTGGCTGAATTGTGGCCAGAATTTCTCCTAACACCCAACATAAGTTGTAGATCTTTTCTTTGGCTTCAAGAATATGTTATTAGTTATTTTATGCAAGTTTTTCTCATTCATGATAATGTAAGAATAGAACACGATAGTGGCCCGCTGTGGCGCACTCTTGACAAGTAAACTGACATGATATATCATGACATGCTGTTACGACAGCTAGTCTGACATGACAAGTAGGAACGACCTGAACACCGTGGGCGATTGTGTTTGTACAAATAAACCAATACTGTCTTGCATCATGTCTAGGATAGGGATTCCTGAGTACCACGGTCAGGGATACCTACTGTAATTGACTAAGGCTAATAAACTAGAATAATTTAGTAGACATGAAGAGATTCCCAGCTACAGGTAATCCCGTTATCTAGGCACATTAAGTGGACTTGTAGCCTACCGACGAGTAGGACACATTTCCAGCACACAGTCACATGTTGTATTCTTCATAAACGGACATTCGAACTGGATAACCAGATGGTCTGCAGGGCTTGTGGCTGTTGGGATAATCTCATTGCATCTTGCTAGTAACTAGGCCAGTGATAACCCTAGTTAGTTAAAAGTATCAAGCCGTACTCTTGATTGGCCGTGATTGATTGGATGGAGTTTATTCCAGCTTAGTTTTATTCTGATCCTGTGCAAGATTGTGACATGACATGATTATTGATGCTTGCCTTAACAATAATGATCGGGGGTCCAGTTCTGTTCAGGCGAAGGGTTACAACCCCGGTCCTTGTTTGGTTTAAGGGTTGTAACCTGGCTCCCGGAGCAGTTCTGTGTCCTCTATTCGTTTATTGTCTTATATTCAACCCCATACCATGTTCGTCATATTTTACCTTACTTTAATACCATAATTATTTATGCTGGCCTTAGCAATAAAGATCAGGGGTCCAGTTCTGTTCAGGCGAAGGGTTACAACCCCGGTCCTGATTTGGTTTAAGGATTTTAACCTGGCTCCCGGAGCAGTTCTGTGTCCTCTCTTCGTTAATTGTCTTCACCGTACCAATAGTATTTGAGACGGATCTCTATTCAGGTGAAGGGTTACAACCCCGGTCCTTGTTTGGTTTAAGGGTTGTGACCTTCCTACTTGAATGGTTTCCTCGTACTCAGTTTACTGTTATTATCTCTATTATTATCAGTTCTTTATTATCTTTTATATTCTATTGTGATTTGCTGGTTTTAGTTCCTAAGTGAAACCTTCTTTGTGGCACTTGCTCTTTCTGGGGTCTGACCCAGTTGATTTTGTGTGGCCAGATATCGGAGCAGCACCAGAGGATCCACCTACCTTCCAGCGAGATGGTGACCACCAGGCGTAATCCTGACAACGAATGGGTTTCTTTTTATCCTCCCATTTTATTGTAAAAATTATTCTTTTGAGGCGTTTAGCCAGCGAGCACGTGTTAGCTCGTATTGTACCACTATTTACTATCTGTCTACAGGCTGTAACATGATTGACAAATCCTAGGGTTGATCATGTATTGACTAAAACTCTTGCTAGTCTTAACATTTTGTACGACTAGCTTCATGATCATCCGAATATGTAATGTATGGGACGCCTTACTATTGTATATTTGGTGCTCTGACATCTTGTAACTGTTACTGCTTGCTTGTGATTGAGACAATAGGCTTGTTCATGATCATAGGAGACTGTTGGCTTGTAGTTAAACCCTCATGTATCTAGACAGCCGTGACCGTATAGCGAGGTGGGTTGTACTTCAATATACGTAGCTGGCTATGTACGCTCCCGCTCTCCAGTATTCTGGTTCTGGAGCGTTATATGGTTTTAGTGGTGGCCCATGCAGGTCTTGTAAATCAAGATATGTGAGGATTTACCGAATAGATGTCTCAATCAGTACTCGTCCTTGATCTCTGCTCATATTTTCAAATCCTTGAGAATCTTGACTTGATCACATGTTTGTATCGTTGATCTGTCCTGGTCCTTCTTTATTATTTTCTATGTCGTCTTCTTCAGCGGCATTGTTCCTGGACCTACCGATCAGCAAGGCGAAGCACCTCCTACGGACCAGCAGCAACTGGAGATCAAGCCCAACATTCAGGAGCAGCCTCTAGAGTCATGCCTACCGAAGGGGAACCACCAGTTCAGTCCATCCAGCCTGCGGAGCCTGATGATGGCACTTTGGTGGATCTCATCAGGTGTAATACCCGTATTTCAGAATACGTATTTTGATTAGGCTTATATGTATTTCGGACCTGTATTTTATTTTCTCGGATTTTGGCCTGTAATTGTGTTTTGGTTTAACTTGCGAATTCTGGTTTTCTCGTAAAATGGGTTTTGGACCTGGCGTGGTTTTATTTTATGGAGAAGGAATTGGTTTGGTTTGGATTGCATTGGGCTACCTTAGCTAACCTCCACCCTCAACACAACATACCCTCCCTCATTAAAACCCCACCTAACTTTCTCTCTCCTCATAACTTTCATTAATTTTCTTCATCTTCTTCTTCCTTCCTCCACCAACACCATAGGCAAGTGCACCTTGCCACCAAATAAGGACCCAATTTTATTTGTCCATTATCTAGATTAGGCCAAAGGGAACAACATTAGAACTTGGCATTTTGTGATTTGGAGCTTCCATTTTTCTAGATCTAGGTTTTAACCATTTTCGGAATTCTTTGGTTTTGATCTATTAAACCTTGATTTTTGCTTGATTTGAGGCTTCCATGTGGAAGAGAATTCAATTTTACACAAGTTAGAACTTTGAAAATCCAAATTTGGTTTTGTTTTGGTCAAGTTATGAAGATTGGAAATTTGGAGTTCTTGGAGTTTCCTCTCGGCCTGGTGGAGAAGATGACTCTCGGCCAGCGCTCTTTAGTGCATGGCCGAACTGCACAACTCCTCAGCCAGCGCCTTGCGCTGGACTGACCCGCGCTGGCGCTCTTTAGCTCCAGCGCCTCCCTTCCATCAGCGCACTTGACTGCTGCGCAACCCGACTTCTGCGCAGCTCGCTCCAACGCAACCCAATTCCGGCGCAGCTCATCCCCTGCGCAGCTCGCTCTCAGCGCAACCCGTCTCTAGCGCAGCTCATCCCCTGTGCAGCTTGACTTCAGCGCACCCCGCTTCCAGCGCAACCCGGCCCAGCGCAGTCCATCCCCTGCGCAGTTCATCCTCTGCGCAGTCCATTCCCCCTGCGCAATCTGATCCCCCTGCGCAACCCACTTGCCCATGATGATTTAGTTTTATTTCTTGGACTTGGCTTCTCTTTTGTAGATTGGAGTTTTGAGATCTTGTTCCACACAACACGACTGTCTTGACCCAACACGACCTGGCACGATTTTTGGTGTTTTGCTTAGGACTAGTACGGTTTTTCGTAATTTCTGTGGAGTATGATTCTAGTACTTTCTGATCTTCTTGATAGTGACCCGATGGGGTGCGCCCTTAACTTTTAACCTGTAATTCATGATTAATCTTGATACTGGATAACTTGATAGTGGCCCGTGGCGGCGTACTCCTGACTTATAACTTGTAAACCTGTAACTTATAACTTGTAAACCTGTAACTTGTAACTTGACTTGACTTGATGCTGTTGCGATGGCTAACTTGACTCGTATAATCAACTCTGACTCCGTGGGTGTTCATTCTTGCTGCCTTGTGCAATCCACTTGTCTTGTCTTGTCTTGCATCATGACTAGGACGTGACTCCCTGGTTACCGCGGTCAGGGATTCATACTAAATATGGATTAGGCTAATGACTAGATCAAACTATAGTTTATGAAGAATTACCAGTCACAGGAAATCTCTTTATCTGGGCGCTTTAAACGGACTTATAGCCTGCCGACGAGTAGGGCACATTTCCAGCATACTGTCATGTGTTGTACCCTCTAAGTCACCTAAGGGTATATCGTCTCCTGGGCGATGTACCCAACCATACTCTCAACTCGCGGAAGGATAACTAGATAGTCTGTAGGGCTTGGGACTGGAAATTTCTCATTTGTATCTTGTTAGTAATTAGGCTTGTGATAACCCTAGTTAGTTAAGTAGTAAGCCGTAGTATTTGCTTGGCCATTTGTGTATGGATGGTGTCCAGCCTTGTCTAAGTCTCGTCTAGTCTCTGTACCTGGTACCCCTGAATATGATTATTTTACTTATCTTAACAATAAATGGGTAGAGACAAAGTGCTATTCAGGCGAAGAGTTACGACCCAGGTCCTTGTTTGGTTTACGGGTTGTAACCTGGCTCTCGGAATGGTTCCACGTCCCTAGTCGTTTATTGTCCTGTTGTACTCTCATTACTTGTACTTTCTTCCATTTTTTTATGTTCTGATATGCTGGCTTTTGTTCTATTTTCGTGGCCTCCCTTGTGGCACTTGCTCTTTCTGGGGTTTGATCCCGCTGGTTTTGTATGGCCAGATTTCGGAGCAGCCCCCGAGGATCTACCGAACTTCCAGCCCGATGGTGGCGACTAGAAGGAACCCGGGCTACGAGTGGGTTTTCTATTTTGCTTCACTCACTATATTGTAAAATTATTCTTTTGAGGCGTTTAGCCGACGAGCACCTGTTAGCTCGATGCATATTTACTTACTGTCTGCCTACGGGCTGTAAACATGATTAACAAATCCTAGGGTTGATCATGTATGACTGAACTCTTGCTAGTCTTGATATTTTGTACGACTAGCTTCTTGATCATCCAATATGTAATATTTGGGACGCCTTTTATTGTATATTTGGTGGTCTGACATCTTGTAACTATATTACTTGCTTGAGATTGAGACAATAGGCTTAATCTTAAGAGACCGTTGGCTTGTAGTAAACCCTCATATCTAGACAGCCGTGACCGTATCGCAAGGTGAATTCCATTTCAATATACGTAGCTGGCTATGTACGCCCCCGCTCTCCAGTATTCTGGTTCTGGGGCATCACATCAGGTCCCTATTAGCTTCCCAGGATCGTCGCGGAGATGCCTTGTACCAGGCGGTGGCAGATGCTTTGACTAGAGGAGGTCATCAGGATAATAGCGCGGCTAGCAGCTTCAAGCGCTTGAACCCTCCCTTCTTCGACGGCAGTGAAGATGCGATCGCTGCAGATGCATGGCTTCAGGACACAGAGGTGATTCTAGAAGCAGCCAGCACTCTAGAGAACGAGAAGGTGGCCGTAGTGCGCCTGCAGTTATTGGATCTTGTCCGTAGTAGGTAGGCGGTGCAGGCCGTTGGATTATTGGCACCCATTGCTTGGGCAGTATTCAGAGAGAGATTCTAGACCAAGTACTTCGATGCTGTAGCTCGGTACGATCTACAGACGAGGTTCACCAATCTGAAGCAGATGGGCAGGACGGTCGATGGATATAGGCTTAGTTGGTTTGCTCCCATCTTGGTGGCGACCGAGTTCGATAGAGCCCAGCTGTTCCAGCAGGGGCTCCACCTAGAGATTCTGTTGGCGGTAGAGCAGTTTGAGCATCAGACTTTTGATGCAGTATTGAGAGCAGCCCGGAGGCATGAGTATACCTCTCAGAGGATCGTGGATAGGACCGGAGGTCGGAAGCGATCTCACGGCCAGATGAATCAGTCATCAGTACCAGCCCCGGCAGCCAGGGCTTCGACCATAGGAGTTCCGAGGCGGGCGGTCTCAGTGACGTCGGTTCAGCATTCCAACCCGACGTACCCTCAGCAGCAGAAGCAGCCTTCCGCAGTAGGATATTCACACTGCGGAAAGCCAGGGCATGTGGTATCCGAGTGTCGCAGAGCACAGGGTTTGTGCTTAGTTTGTGGTGCCCCGGACCACAGGGTTGAAAACTGCCCAAATAGGGAGAGTTCATCGGCCTTCTCTAGTCCTTCAGTTAGAGGACCAGCACCAGTCCAGCAGCAGCAGCAGCTGCATTACCCGTTTCCGAGGCCATTGCCGATACAGGCCCAGGCATTCCAGCAGCAGAGACCGCAGCAGTATGCCCAAGCCCTGATCCAGAGCAGACAGAGAAATTTTTAGCAGAGGGGACCCGCACCCAGAGGACATGGTCAAGTGCTGGCTTTGACCATGGGAGAAGAAGGAATAGCACCAGGTGAGATAGTGGCAGGTACTATTCTCGTCAACACCTTTCCAGCTTCAGTATTATTTGATTCTGGTGCCTCGCATTCATTTATGTCTGCGCGATTCGCGACACGGGTAGGATTGGAGCCCGAGTCATTATCAGTATGGCTCAATATACTTACTGGTAACTGACTTATGGGAGTAGATAGGGTGTTTTTCTCGTGTCAGATCGTATTTAGCGGTAGAGAGTTTCCCGCTAGAATGATAGAGTTCCCGATGGCCGATTATGATGTGGTCTCAGGGATGGATTGGTTGAGGGACCAGTATGCTAGGATAGACTGCCACATTGGCAGGGTTATTTTTAGCATTCCAGGCGAGCCGGAGTTTTCCTTCTCCCGAGGCAAAGTTGAACCTTCTCCACCAGTATTACGGATGGCAGTAGCAGGAGCAGTTCAATTTCCCAGAGTAGTCGAGGAGTTTCCAGATGTTTTTCCAGAAGAGCTTCCAGGGATGCCGCCAGAGAGAGGGATAGAGTTCACCATCGACTTGATTCCCGGGACAGCCCCAGTGTCAGAGAGAGTCTACAGGATGGCACCGTCAGAGCTAGAGATATTATACAAGATGATTGAAGAACTCAGAACCAAGGGATTAATTCGTGCTAGTGGATCGCCTTAGGGAGCCCCGATGCTTCTTGTGAAAAAGAAGGATGGTACGTCCAGATTATGTGTAGATTATCGTACCTTGAACTCAGTGACAATCAAGAACAGATACCCTCTCCCAAGGATAGATGACTTGTTTGATCAATTCAAGGGGGCAACAGTATTTTCGAAGATCGACTTGCGGTCAGGATACCATCAGATCAGAGTCAGAGAGCAGGACATCCCGAGGACAGCGTTCAGATCGAGGTATGGGCATTGGGAGTTCCTTGTGATGCCATTTGGAGCAACCAATGCGCCGGCAGTATTCATGGATCTCATGAATCGTATCTTTATGCCTTATTTGGTTCAGTTCGCGATTGTGTTCCTAGACGATATTCTGGTCTACAGCAAGAGTGAAGCGGAGCATAAGCATCATCTTCGTGTGGTTTTTCAGATTCTCAGAGAGCACCAATTGTATGCCAAGTTCAGTAAATACGAGTTCTGACTCGATCGCATTTCGTACTTGGGTCATATCATCACCCGAGGAGGAGTTGAAGTGGATCCCCAGAAGATCGTGGCCATTGAGTCGTGGCCAGTGCCCAGCACAGTTACCGAAGTTCATAGTTTTCTTGGCTTGGCCGGCTACTACCGGCGATTTGTTTCAGACTTTGCTCAAATTTTAGCGCCATTGACCCAGTAGACCCGCAAGGATATGCAGTTTGCTTGGACAGCAGAGTGCCATGATTCTTTTGAAAAGTTAAAGCGAGGCTTGATGACGGCTCCTATTCTCACGCTTCCAGATGGAACCGGAGGGTTCACGGTGTATTATGATGCTTCGGGCAGAGGATTAGGATGTGTTCTGATGCAGCATGGAAAGGTAATAGCTTATGCGTCACGACAACTTCGTGATCATGAGAGGAATTACCCAACCCATAACTTGGAGCTGGCAGCAGTAGTGTTTGCACTTAAGCTTTGGAGGTACTACTTGTATGGAGATAGGATAGAGATTTTCATCGACCATAAGAGTCTGAAGTATGTGTTCACCCAGAAGGATCTCAACATGCGTCAGAGGAGATGGCTAGAGCTGCTTGTGGATTATGACATCAACTTGCAGTATCATCCTGGAAAGGCCAACGTTGTTGCAGATGCATTGAGCAGGAGAGCTGGAGTTTATTTCTTAACAGCGCAACCAGAGCTGTTAGCCGATCTTCAGAAGATGGAAATAGAAGTTGTCCTTCCTACTAATGTAGCATTGATGGCCAGCATGCAGGTTCAGTCCAGCATAGTCGAGAGGATCCGGATGGCACAGTCAGCAGATTCCAAGCTTCAGCGACTCAGAGCAGAGTGTGAGGCAGGACGAAGACTAGAGTTATGTATCCATGAAGACGGTACACTTCGAAATGGTACGCGTCTTTGTGTACCCAGTAGAGATATCAGACAGGAGATCATGGCAGAGGCCCACAGTTTGCAGTATTCCATTCATTCCGGTGGCACAATGATGTACCGTGATATTCGTCAGCACTTTTGGTGGAATGGCATAAAGAGGGAGATAGCCCGGTTTGTCTCTCGTTGTTTAGTATGCCAACAAGTTAAGGTTGAACATCAGAGACCAGCTGGACTACTTCAACCATTGCCAATTCCCGAGTAAAAATGGAAGCATATAACCATGGATTTTGTGACTGGATTGCCTAGATCCCCGGCTGGCAGAGACGCTATTTGGGTTGTCATAGACAGGCTCACGAAGGTGGCTCACTTTCTCCCGTTCAGAGTTGGTCAGTCGACGGCTCAGTTAGCGGAGATGTATCTCCGACAGATTATCAGATTGTACGGTGTACCAGTCATATCACCTCGGACAGAGATTCAAGATTTACGTCGCAGTTTTGGCGTAGCCTGTAAGAGAGTCTGGGGACTCGCCTCCAGTTCAGCTCAGCGTATCACCCACAGACAGATGGTCAGTCAGAACGTACTATACAAACCTTGGAAGACATGTTGAGATCTTGTACACTCGACTTTGGTGGTTCGTAGGAAGATCACCTGCACCTGGTGGAGTTCTCGTACAACAACAGTTTCCAAGCTAGTATCCAGATGGCACCGTTCAAGGCACTGTATGGTAGGAAGTGCCGATCCCCGCTAGCCTGGGACGATGTCGGAGAGAGGCAAATGCTCGGTCCAGAAATGATTGCTCAGACCGTTGAGGTGGTCAGGAGAGTCAGAGATCATCTTCGAGTTGCCCAAGATCGCCAGCGTCATTGGGCCGATTCTCATCGGCGCCCTCTTGAGTTTTCTGTCGACGACTATGTATTCCTGAGGATTTTGCCTAACCGTGAAGTCATTCATTTCGACGTACGGAGAAGGCTTAGTCCTAGGTATATAGGGCCATTTGACATTCTAGAGCGAGTAGGAGATGTATCCTATCATCTCGCTCTTCCACCATCGCTACGTGAGGTGTATGACGTATTCCATGTATCCCAACTGCGACGGTATATCCCGGACCTGAGCCACATCCTGGATCATTCGGAATTGGTTGTTGGTACCAACCTTTCGTATGAGGAGAGGCCCGTGTCTATTGTAGGCCTCAAAAATGAAAGTCACGCTGAGTTGATCAGAACAAGGTCCAAAAGTCACGCTGAGTTGATCAGGACAATATTAAAAAAGTCACGTTGGGTGACAGCTCATCATTTGTCAGAAATTTTATCATGACTGACAGCACGACAGTCGAAGAATGTCTCTTCGTATGCCACGTATGCACGGAACTCGAGAGATCACAGCCGACTATTGCGTGACTTTCGAAATCTTCTTCAACAAGACTCAGCCTTCGTCAAGTTGGCGTACCAAAAGAGTTTCTTGTCATTTAATACGACTTACAAAGCAATCACTGTCAGAGATTTTGTGTCAGTCGAGGCACGCCAAATCGAGACAGCTGGCAGTCTTATCTCAAGTATGCGTGTATTGTGAGATCTTCATCTCAAGTTTGCGTGGATTCTGAAGTTTTCTTCCTCTAGTCTGCGTGGATTTTAAAGCTTTTTGCCTCGAGTCTGCGTGGATCCTGAAGCTTCCTGCCCCAAGTTTGCGTGGATTTTGAAGCTTTCTACTCCGAGTCTGCGTGGATTTCGTCTTCAACAAAGTCTGCGTGGATTTCATCAAATTGGAGTACGTGGCAGCCATGCCACTGATCTCTCGCCTGCGTGTCCTGTAACTTACACATGACTCATGCATGATCGCCATGTGTCCAACAGTTACAGGCCACGTCCAGTAACTTCTCACAACCTTGCGTATGTTAAATCCTGCGTGATTTTCAACTAAGCACAGGCTGTGAAGACAGTTATCTTTTCAGTTTTATTTTTGACTCTATAAATAGAGTTCTTTTTCTCATTCATTGTACAGATACATAGTTATCTACTGTCAAAATTTTGAGAGCTTTTCTTCTTCGCATAGTCCAAGGGATAAAGTGATCGTCTTCTAGATCAGATTCCTACAGTTGTAATTTTCCCAGAAACACAATAAATAAAGAGAATTTATTTATGGAAAACAAATTGGTGACTCTGCTGGGGAAAACCATCTCCTCTTCTGAGATGGCAACAACTCAATGCGACACTTCGTCAATCGGCTCGACGAAGAAGGTGATGACGATCCAATTCGATCAACTCGCCTATGAAGAAATGCAGCGGGCTAAGAGTGGCAAGTCTACTTCAGCCTCCATCATCACTGCCAAGTCGAAGGGACACTCTGTCTATGTCCCTAAGAATCAGTTGGTAGTCAATGGTGAAGTCTCTGCCACAGTGTCTACTCCTAATACTGGCAAGAACTCTACTGCAAGCACGCACACTCTTGTGCGCTCGAAGATGACAGCATTCAAAAGTCATGCTGACAGCACTTGCTCCTTAGCCAAGTCTGTTCCAGCGTACAAATTCAACTCTAAAAGTCACGCTGACAGTACTGGCTCCTTAGCCAAGTCTGTTCCAGCGTGTCTCTCTAAAACCAAAAATCACGCTGACAGTACTGGCTCCTTAGCCAAATCTGTTCCAGTGTGTATTTCCAAAATCAAAAGTTACGCTGACAGTACTAGCTCCTTAGCCAAATCTGCTCCAGCGTGCAATTTTACCCCTAAAAGTCACGCTGACAGCGCCGGTTCCTTAGCCAAGTCTGTTCCAGTTTGTACTTCCAAAGTTAAAAGTCACGCTAACAGTACTGGTTCTTTAACCAAGTCTGTTTCAGCGTGTATTTCATCTAAGAAGAATAGCTCTTTAGCTATCTCTTCTTCTTTGCCAAGTTCTACTAGAACTGGGGGTGGTCTTCCACACAAAGTCCCTTCGAAAAGGAATAACTCTTTAGTTGTTCCTTCTGCTCCTGTAGTTTTTACTTCAGGAACAGCTTTGACTGACAATTTTGTTAGTCAAAGAAAAGAAGATGGTCTTTTGACTACTCTTCCTTCTGGACATTCTCTGTCTCAAATCTTGAATGAGTCTAAGAAGAAACATTCTGTAATGTCTTCTTCTATGACTTCTTCAAATTGGGCACAAAATTTGTCCATAAAAGAGGGTTTGTTACCAACTCCTAATCCAAGGGATGGTTCTATTTTTCCTTCTCTGCAAATATCTAGATCAATGGAAGGAAAACTCTAAGTTTCCAAAACTAATGTGTCACCTCCAATTGATCTAAGAACAAAACTTAGCACTTCTGGTGTTAAGAAACCACATCAGTTGGAAACAAGGATAAAAGATCCAGATGCAGAGTATGCTAGAAACTATGTGGCTCATATTAATCATTCTTTATATAATCAAGAGCCATCAAGAACCAAGAACAGGAAATATACTCCTCAATCTTCACAAACAGATTTACGAGAATATCTTCAACAGAAGAGAAAGAGTAATTCTGTGTCAAAAGATCATGCTGAGTGTGACTTCCAGCCAAGAGTCATAATTCAATGCAGATGTCAATCAATGGCTCATGACCATGTTGATCATGAATGTGACTTTCAGCCAAGAGTTATAATGCAATGCAGATGTCAAACTAAATGACAATCTGTCTTCAATCGGATTCAGTGTGAACCTATGCCTGATGAAGATGAGCCTTTGTTTGCTTCTGTCAACATGACCTCTCGGGATGCTGGGGGTAGAGCTGATAGTCCAGATGGAGTATATAGAAACACCAGAGCAAGAGTCTTAGCTTCTAGTCAAAGAAATTTGATCTTTGAAGATGATTCTGAATTTCTAGGAGAATCTAATTTTCTACCTCTTCCTACTGGGGGTAGTTCTCCTTTAAATGATTTTGATGCACGAAGCAGTAATTCAGAGCATACAACATCCACTACTTCATCAATAATCCCTCGTACAGTCACTACATATATGGTGGATGGGAATACTGAATTGAACAATGAACCTTCCTCTTCGGTGACTCCTCAGGACCAAAGAATTGCTTCTTTGGAACAGCAAATGAAGTCTATGGCTGATACTATGAAGTCGATGTATGAACTCATGACAGCTCAGTTGCAGAATCGACAGACTGTATCAGATGCCATACCAACTGACACTGATATAAGTCCGGTACAAGTTCCTCCAGCAGTACAATCCAATACTCCTGGACCAGCTCAACCAAATCCTAGTCTCTCTGGAGCTGGGGGTAGTGCTTACAATGCTGTTCCTCCTCCTAACTATTCTCTACAAGTTACAACTCCACAATCTTCTGGAGTTGTTAATGAAGAATTGAGGAATCTCAAAACTCAATTCGAGACATTCAAACAGAAAGATGGTTTACAAAGGTTAGGCATCAAACAACCTTATCCGATAGAATGGAAGCAAGTATCGTATCCTCCTAAATACAAGCCTCCTACTATCTCATTCTATAATGGAACCACTTCTCCAAGTCAGTTTATTAATAACTTTGAAGTGATGACTGACCAGTTGCAACCAAGCGACGCCCTCCTTACTCGGGTGTTTGTTGGATGTCTCAAGGGAACGACTTATGAATGGTATAGAAGTCTTCCAGATGGGTGCATTACCTCATTTGCCGGTTTCAAACAGATGTTTTTTGAACGGTTCTATGAAGGGCTCAATGACATGACTATGTCTGCTCTTATTAGAATCAAGCAGAAAAATAATGAAACTACAGAGGATTATATTGAACGGTTTCGAAGAGAAGCTCTGAAGATGCCTCTTGGAACTCCAGATGCTGTCACCATCGACACATGCAAATCAAACTTGTTGCCAATCATCAGCATATGGACAGGATCCACCCAATTCTAAGACTGGCCTTCTTTCATAGTTAGTGCCAAGGCTGCAGAAATTAGTGCTGAAACCTTCAAAGGTTTAGGAGTGCAGATGACTCCCAAAGAAACAGGTCAAGGTACTAACAATTCTAAGACTGGCCTTCTTCAGAGCAAAGATGCATCAACTGTTCAAACTTCTCCTACCTCTACAACTCAACAACCAAGAACACCTCGCCCCAAAGAAGAATACTCTTTCGATGATGACGATGTCCTTGGTATCTTTGAATGTCTGCTGAAAGGTAATAAAATACAATTACCTGAAATCAAGAAACCTGATGAAGCTGGTAAGACAGATCATCCCAAATACTGCCCATATCACAGAATGTTGGGTCACACAATTCGTACATGTTATGTACTGAAAGGAAAGATCCAAGAAATGATTAAATCTGGAGCTATCTCTCTTACTCCAAAAGAGAAGACCGTCACCTCCAACGTCGTCTCTATGCAATTCGGAGATTTCCCTCCTCAACTCCTTGAAAGTGGGATCGTTCCTATTCCCAAGGCAACTCTTGAGATAGTGAATATTCCTCCTCCACAATCTGAAGGATTAGTGCCAATCACTTTGGAAACTGAAGAAATCATGTGAATTCATCCTGATCTAGTGGCAAATTTTGAATCTCATTTTCCTCAAAAGACTACTTTTCGAAAGTCCAAGAAGGCTGAAAAAATTAAGTCATGTCATATAACTTTTCTTGGATCTACCTCTGACACAGAGCCAAAAGAGAAGGAAGAAGCACTTGCTACTCGAACAGGAAAACCTTATCTAATGGATTATTCCAAGAATCCTGAGGATACTCCTGATATCCCTCCAGCTGATAAAGATGCTCCTAATGTTCCTCCTGAAGAAGAATCATCTACTGCACCTGTTCCTTCAACTACACCAGTTGAACCTATTCCTCCTAAATCCACAGTTCTGGAGAAAGGCAAACAACAGGCTCGGTTTGATAAACCAATCAAGAAGTCCTCTCCTCTTGGGCTTCAGAAGCCTTACAACTTCGACATTCTAGCTCAACTTGCTAATATTCCAGCTAGAATGTCCCTCTTTGAACTTCTACGTCTTTCTAAAGAAACTCGGGAGACGTTAAGTGAAGCACTTCTTCAAGCAGACTCTTGTCTTGCACAATTGAAGAAGCCAGATGCAGAACCTGCCACTTGCTTACATTACAACAGTGTATTGGAGATTATCCCAAATATCACATTTACACAAGACGATATGCTATTGGAGGATAATCGACATGATCGGCCTCTCTACTACACTGGTTATATCGATACGATGAAGATAGATCGTATCCTCATTGACCCAGGGTCTGCTATAAGCATAATGCCAAAGAGTCTGTTGGATGAACTAAAAATCCCTCCTCACAAGTTCTCTAAGACGGTTACTACCATCTTGGGATTCAATCAAAGCCGAAGCGAGCCTTTGGGAAAGATTCATCTGAAGCTTCAGATAGGCGATTTCAGATCCAAAGTCACTTTCTATGTGATTGAGATCGTGGGATCCTATAATCTTCTTCTTGGGAGGCCCTTTCTTCATGAAAATAATGTGGTGTCTTCTACTCTTCATCAGTGTTTTAAGTACATTGATAGCAATGGAAGAGTACAAAAAGAAGTTGCTGATATAAATTCCTTCCATGGGGTTGAAGCTTATTTCAATGATTCCCGAATGTACAAAGAAGAGTATACAAGGGTCATACAAGCTATGGAGAAAGAGGATTCACAAAGTGAGACTTTAATAATCCCTGTTAAAGGTCGAGCTACTCAGCAACAATCTCCCAAACCCTCTGGAGAAGGTTCTTTTATCATTCCAGTGAGTGGACGGATCTCTCCGTTGCCTCAGTCATCTACTCAAGATACAATGATCATTCCTGTTAGTGGGCGTACTACAGTTCCTGTATCTTCACAGAATACTCTGCTAATTCCAGTTGGAGGGCGGATTACTCTTCCATCTCAAGCTTCAAGGGAGCTCACCTCTTCTGAGCCATTTGTTATCGATCTTAATCGAAACAAAGCTTCTTCTCATTCTTCTTCTTTCCCTTTAGTCATTGACTTGGCTAAAATCTCTAAGGCTCAGCCTTCTCCCAATGTAAATATTGCTGCTTTTATATTTAATGAAAAGTCTCCATCTTTGCAGTACGCTGATGTGTGTAATTATGTTCATAGTTATTTACATTTGTTAGATGACTTGAGCACAATAACCATAGGAGTTGTATAGACTGTTCATACAGATATATCTCTAGAACCTGTACAATCTTCATACTTTCTAGTTTCCAGCAGAAAGCCAGGAGACATTCCAATACTCTTTTACAAAAGGCCCCAAAGTCCTTCTGATTTAGAAGATGATGACAAAAACGATGATACTGGAAGATTACAACTACGTCGCTATAGTCAGCAATCTAAAGACATCATCAAAAATATGGGCTATGACTTCAGGACTGGCCTCAATAGTGGAAAAGGAAGAAAAATGCCTGTTCGTATTCCTCCTCTGAAATATGGGAGGACGAAATACGAATTGGGCTATATTGCTCCTACTCCTTTCATCAATATTATCCATGAAGATCCTGAATCTGACGAAGATAAGAGATCTGATTCTTCTAGTACCACTTTTTGGAATTTCGATACGAGTATCGGTAATTTCTACTGCAACATTCTGTCTTCCAACATGGTTTCCATTGACCGTTCTGAAGAAAGTGATGAAGACGAAGAAGAATTTGAAATCTCACCTGAATCAGAACAATGGGCCCAAAGGTTGGATAATCAATGGGAGTTCCGTTTTGAGCAAAAAGAACCTCCGACTGAAGATAAACTTGTTCAAATAGATGTTGGTGAAGAGGGATCCCCCAAACCAATATTCATCAGTGAAAGTCTTTCAGAAACTGATAAGCACGACATGATCAAACTTATTCGTAATTATATCGACGTCTTCGCTTGGAGTTATGAAGATATGCCAGGGCTTGATCCACAAATTGCAACTCACAAACTCAATATCTTGCCGAATGCTAAACTGGTCAAACAACAACAGCGACGATTTCGTCCAGACATTATGGATGCAATTGAAGCTGAAGTTAATAAACTCATGGCCTCCGGGTTTATTAGAGAGGAACAACATTCCGATTGGGTGGCTAACATAGTTCCTGTCCTTTAAAAGACTGGCAAGATCAGAGTATGCCTAGACTTCCGCGATCTCAATGCGGCATGCCCTAAGGACGAATTCCCTCTACCAATCACTGATGTCATGATCGATAATACCTGTGGATTTGAACGGATGTCATTCATGGACGGGTATTCTGGATACAATCAGATTAAAATATTTCCAGACGACGAGAAGCACACTTCTTTTAGAACGCCGATTGGTACATATTGTTATACAGTTATGCCATTCAGTCTCAAGAATGCAGGAGCAACTTATCAACGAGCTATGAGCACTATATTCCGTGAACATCTGCAAAAAACAGTCGAATGCTACGTTGATGATATTGCAGTCAAAAGTCGACAAAAGGAGGATCATATCCAAGATTTGAAGACTATTTTTGATCTGATGCGTAAGCATCAATTAAAGATGAACCCTACTAAGTCCTTCTTAGGCGTCTCTAGTGGTAAATTTCTTGGCTTCGTCATTACCTCTAAAGGTATACACGTGGATCCCGAGAAGATCAAAGCCATCCAAGAGATGCATCCTCCACGCACCTTAAAAGAGCTACGAAGATTTCAAGGAAGGATCGCTTATATCAGGAGATTCATCTCTAATTTGTCAGGACGCTGCAGACCATTCAACAAACTTATGAAGAAAGGTGTCTCTTTTGTCTGGAATGATGAATGTCAGAAAGCATTCGATGATATAAAACAATATCTGATGAGCCCTCCAGTATTGGTACCTCCCATTTCAGGAATTCTATTTCTCCTATATACTCGAGCAATGAGTCATTCATTGGGTGCATTACTTGCTCAAAAGAATCAAAATGGCCATGAACAAGCCATCTACTATCTCAGTCGTACTATGACCGGAGCTGAACCTCGATATTCATCGGTCGAAAAAGAATGTCTAGCCTTGATGTTCGCTGTTCAGAAGACACGACATTATATCATTGGCCAGACTATTCATGTCATCTCCAGAATCAATCCTATACGGATCATGATGAAGAAACCCAGTATTTTAAATTCTCGATTAGCCAACTGGGGAATCCTACTAGCTCAGTATGACATGCATTATATTCCTCAGAAATCAGTCAAAGGACAAGCTTTAGCCGATTTTCTGGCTGCTCATTCAATTCCAGAAAATTCAAAACTCTATGACCAAATTCCAGATGAGGTCTTAGATTCAAACCAAATTGCTGAAGAAGATCCTACTTGGCGTCTATTCTTTGATGGAGCTTCAAGGATAGGTCCTAATGGTGATATTGTCGCTGGAGTTGGAATTGTTCTTGAATCGCCAGAAGGTCTTGCTATCCAACGAGCTTATTCTCTTGATCAACCATGTTCAAACAATGTAGCTGAGTACAATGCATTGCTCATTGGTCTTCAACTCGCTAAGCATCTGAATATTCAATATTTGGAGGCGTACGGAGACTCTAAACTCATTGTCAATCAGATAAGGGGGACTTATGAAGTTCGCCATCAAGATCTGGTTCCTTATCATAGATCAGCTATATCTATGGCTTCTTCGTTTGAAGAATTCTTCATTGAACATGTTAGGCGAGCATGTAACACGGAAGCTGATGCTCTAGCTAATCTTGCGACGGTGTTAGCTATTCCGATTAGACGGTAATAAATGATTATTGTTCGCAATCGAGAATTATTTCATCTGAAAAATAACCTAACTCTAGGGCTTCCAATTGACATTGAAGAATCAACATCTCATGACATCAACACAACAAGAGGATTTGGATTTAGTCGTAAATCTTTGTCATCTTCATCTGATTCCAGCATGGAATTTATCTTCAGTAACTCGGCCGAGAATCAAAATACGGATAAAGATTGGAGACTTTCTTTCTTAGATTTCGTATTGTATGATATTCTTCCGGATGATCCGAGTGAGGCTGCATCTATCAGACGACGATCACTCAGATTCTATTACAATCATACAACAAAGACCTTATATCGTCGAGCTTATGATGGTTTACTTCTTCGATGTGTTGCTGGTGACGAGGCTCAACAAATTATTCGCGAAGCACATGATGGAATTTGTGGAGCACATCAGCCTGGACCAAAACTTCAAGACCGTATTCGACGTATGGGTTATTATTGGCCCACTATGGTACCAGACGCCATCGAATATGCAAAGAAGTGTAAAGCTTGTCAAATCCATGCAGATTTTATTCATCAACCCTCGGAGTTTCTACATCCAACGGCAGCGTCATGGCCTTTCGAAGCTTGGGGCATGGACATTATCGGCCCGATCAATCCGCCGTCATCTAAGGGTCATCGGTTTATTCTTGCAATAATCGATTACTTCTCCAAATGGGCCGAAGCCATTCCTTTATCTGAAGTTAAGACGTCAAATATTATCAGCTTTATTAAGCATCATGTCATCTACAGATTTGGTGTTCCTCGACGCATTATTCATGATAACGAACCACAGTTGGTCAGTCAGAAGTTTATTCGATTCTGTGATGATAACCGGATCAATAATGTGGCTTCTACCGCGTATAATCCAGCAGCTAACGGATTAGCAGAAGCTTTCAACAAAACTATCATCAAACTCCTAAAGAAGTTTGTCTCTACTAACAAACGTAATTGAAGTGAGAAGCTCGGTGAATGTTTGTGGGCTTATCGCACTACAGTTCGTAATGCTACTAAATGTACACCCTTCTCTCTGGTGTATGGTTGCGAAGTTGTTCTTCCATTAGAGATTCAAATTCCTTCTTTAAGGATAGCAATCGCTAATGAACTCACTGCTGAAAATAATGATCGTCTTCGACTTCAGGAATTAGAAGCTCTGGATAAAAAGCGATTATCTGCTCAACAGAATATTGAATTCTATCAAGCTAGAATCTCAAGAGCTTTTAATAAGAAAGTTAGAGTTCGAGCGTATCAGAAAGGAGAACTTGTTCTAACAGTCAGACGTCCTATGACTATGACTCATATGAGCAAAGGCAAATTTGACGCAAAGTGGGAAGAACCCTATATTGTGAGCAGAGTTTTCTCAAATAGAGCTTATCAACTCTCAGAATTGGATGGTCGAAAAGTTTTGATGCCTATTAATGGCAAATTCCTTAAAAAGTACCATGTATAAATGTAAATGCTTGTAATCATCAGACAAATTTATGTTTAGAAATAAAAATTTTATTTTATTTTAATCATGAATGATGGTACATGATATTAAGGAAGATCATTATCATCCTTTTCTACATTTGGACGTGGTCCACTGCCGTCCTTCTCGAAGACGTGATCAGCAAAAGAGCCGAGGATCTCCTTGCTGGAACCTACGAGGAACTTACAAGCGGCCATCCTCATGGCTTCTTCTTCTTCAGTCCTTCCTGGTTCGAGCAGGAAATCCAGAATGTCCTTTGGTGGCTTGGGTGCAGACGAACCTTCGTCTGCTTCCGCCTTCTTCGATTGAACTGGATCTACAGGGTGTTCTTCAGTGCCTTTCTGAACCTTCATGGCGATTTCAGCCTTCTTGGATGTTTCTTCAGACGACATTTTTATGTTTGAAAGAAGGAGTGTTCGTTCTTGTCAGATTTCTGCTATATTTATAGGTAGAAGCTCCTCAAATAATGAAGCGTCACATTCATCCGACGATTCACACGTTCATTAATGCTTGAAGGTTCATCCGTTCATTTATTACATTCATCCGACGATTCATTCGTTCATCTGACGATTCGTCCGTTCATAATCTTCTATGCCGAATCTACTTGCTCATTTGTCACTTGTCATTTTTGACCTCTGCATAGAAATCAATCTATTTTCTTTTGAGTTCCTACATATTATCACGTCCATACTACCTCTGATAATATTACGTACTCTAAATCAGAAAAGAAGATTTCATTATCTATCATGTCCATAATTCATTCAAATACAAATCATTGAGCATAGAAGAATTATCATTTCCATTCTCATTTCACCACAAAAATTCTATTACATTCTCTTAGACTTTCTTACAAATCATAATGGAAATCTATTACAAATTTTGGATTTTCATTCTACGCCACAACAATAACCTAATAGAGATCTATCTTCTTCCTTGGATCTTCTCCGTCGGACCTTCTCCGTCAGGTTCGTTGTTGGTGGCAGTTCCTGACTGTCTGGGTCCCAGTCACGACCAGATCAGCAGGAATCAAACTCTGGTCTTCTCTCTCAGACGAGAGAAGAACCATAGAGTATGGCAGCCCGAAGGCGTGTTGCTGCCAATACAACTGGTGGATTGGGAGCGACCTTTCAAAGGAGATAGGAATGTATTCCACATTGGGATACAATTCCTGGTTCTGCCTTGAAAGGAACTCTACTACCTGATTTCTCTGGGTAGAGTTGACTCCACCATCCAACTCTCGTGTATAAAGGCTCTTCCTACCATCTGAGGAAGACCCTTCTATCTCACGAAGAGTTCTGAGTTGTCTGATGTACGCGTCAAAAGTGTATGAGCTCCCTGATGTAGGTGTCAGCAGGATATTCTCCACAGCATCCACATCACCAATGCCAGTTCTGAAGAAAAGTTTTAGTCGAATTCCTGCAGAAAGCATCAAGGAAGAAGAGATTAAATCGACAGAAATGACATTTGGCACGCACTGGCTAGTCAAGCGTGTATTTTTCAGTTAGAAACATAAAAGCCTATCTTCAACAGTAACAAAAATGGTACGCAGACTTACCATCAAGTTTGGTGCTAAGGATTGGCAAACCCATGTTTGATACAGTGCGCAGAAATCGAACATTAGAAAGCATTGCTTTCCTGTTTGAGAATGAAATCTCCCAAAAATTTTATTCTCAGAGAAGAAGAAGAAGAATGGGAGACGAGTATCTATGAAACTCATCTATCTATTTAAAGGACAAAGTACAAGTCTATTCTTGAAAAAGATCCGAGTAAATAGCGCTCATAAATTATGGAATGAGTGTCACGTGTGCTTTGGAAGACAGCGCAACATTGGAAACAGTCAAAGAGTGCCATTTAATATTCTTCATTAATGCACGTTGTTCAAACACAAAAGTTGTACTATATTCTTTAAGACATGCACTGATGGCCTTACAAAAGACAAAAGAAGAAGTGCAACATTTTCAAAAGAAGCATAAAAGACACGCTCTCTTTTGCAGAGCGGCTGAGCTTAGTGCCCAGTTCTTCTACGCTCTTGACCCCCATACGGTGTAACAGAGCATTCAGCATTTCACACTGTTCTGTAAGGCTGTGTCCATCAGAAGAAGACGAGCCATCCAAGCCAAAATAACTCAAGAAATTCTTGGCTAGTTGAGTAGGGTCATCTTTGAACTCGAAGACAAAAGACTCTGGTTCCGTACCCCCAAAAGTAGGGTCGCCATGGGAACAAAAGCCCAACTTGCGTGCTTCTTCTTCAGCTTCTTCCTTTGGTGTCATGTTGACGTAAGATGAAGATTAAAAATGAATCCTCTCCCTGTTTATATAACAGAGCTCGCCGGCGGTTCATATTCCACCATAAATTGGATGCAATCAGTCTCGAAAAATGAAGAGTCATCATGTGTCACGACCCGCACCCTAGAGTTAGGGCACGAGAACGTAACAACGCCCAGCCTACGCCGCAGTGTCGGCGGTAGAACGCTGTCCTAGGTCTCAATGCATCTAACAGTATAAGACTAAACAGTTTATACTCCCCGAATGGGGGTGACATAGCAGAATGTAAACTCAATCACATCTAAGGTAGAGCATAAAGGAAGATAGATAAAACATAAAATCGAAAAGAGATACAATAGATAGAAGTCTAAGTGTCTAAGATACAAACTCAGGATACATCTCAAAATCCAAATACAGTAATCCATAAAGTAAAATACAACTCCAGACAAAATGAAATAACTACCTAAACAACCTCTAATGTGTCTTCTCTAGGCTAGCAGGCAACCTCCAAGCTATCTGTAAAATTTATCAACAGGTCCAGTCAGGACGGGAGCGAGCACAAAACATCTCACGCAGTTCATATCGAGTTAGGAAATATAAAGCATGCAATAGAGTAAAGTACATGAAACGCTGAAAGAAGAATGTATAGAAAATAGTAAAGATTTAATAACAGGAAATATCTAAATATGATAAGTAAGAACTGTAAGGAACATGTGATTTAGAGTACAATCTGGTTATGTAAACGGGCTAGGAAAATGCAATGGTAACTCCATTGTACGTGGGTGTACAATAGACATATACAATAGTTATACAATGTTGTACAATAGGATTTGAGTACATAACCAATTCTACTCCCCCTCCCCAATCAATACACAAGGATCTACTCCAGTTACGTTATCTTATACAATAGTGTACAATATTATACAATGGATGTACAATGTTATACAATAGGGTACAATGGTCTATCCCTGGGGCTCATGTGATAATGAGAGTACAATATGCACAATGAGTATACAAGGATATGGGTATTCAATAAATACAATATGGAAGTGAAACGCACGTCACAATATGTATTTAGTGAATACAAAGAGATAACATCTCAAAAGAAGATCCATATAGTACCAATCCGTGATAACAGTCGTGTCAGCATCAAGCACAGTAATCTAGAGCAAGAATGTAAATTCATACAAGTATGAAACGGTCAGAGAATGTACTCGCCTGATGTCTGAATGTCCAAAGTAAATATACTGTCCGAGGAGAGGTGTCTGGCTCCTAATTAGAACAGCACAAGTCACAACATGTCCAGAAGGATAATATAAAGCACTACAATACATTCTACATGAATCTAGGTCAAACTAGGCCAAAGTCAACCTTTGGTCAACTCTGGTCAACTGCACTAGTCAAACTAGGTCAAACTAGGTCATGTCCTAACCCAATAAGTCTTACTAGGCCTAACCAAGACTATCCTAGCAAGCACACATCAATACAAGGCTATACAAGCCAACATACACCCAACTCTATATAGCATGCAATTATTCAATACTCAAATAGGTAAGAATTTACATTGGATATACACTAGGTAATCTATTACTTTAAGCTATATATGTCTACACATATATAAACATGCATATATTAGTATTCAACATTAGGTCTATAATCATGGCATTTCAAATGGTTATATAAACTTATATATTACAACACAATATGCTAACATATATATAATATACATACATAGCTAAGTTAACTATATTCATAAATACTTATTTAAGAGGCTATGTGTGTGTATGTGAACATGGCAAAGGGCAAGTGAGGGTTAAATGGGCATACATAGTGTATACATATCAAAGAGTGTCAAAGTGTAAGTGAACAATGTGTCAAGTGTGATAGTGTCAACATAGTGTAAGGGGGTACATGAGGTAATATAGGATTTGTGTTAACATAGAATATTACATCTCATTAACTTGTATATTGTATACACTACATCTATTATTACATTACATTCATGCTTGCATTCATTCATCATTCATTATTCTCTTGCACCACTATATGCACCATACATTACATACTATGGAACCTACATATTCATTACAAGCCATACTTATACATGCTTACATTAAATAGGATACTTACACCTCATACATCATTTATTTAACTATTTACTCATGCTTGTATTCTCTATTTAATTACATAATGTATATACATTAACATGGGCTAAAATTAAATAGAACATTATATTACACACAATGGTGCACAAAATGCATATGTCGAATAGTAACTCCTACTAATAATCAATACTGTACCATCTCAGCATGAATTAAAATTTAGGATTAAAGTATGTTATAGATCTATGTGTTAGCTTTCCGAAACTTCAAACGGATCGCATTTTCATTTCCGGAAACTCCCGGAATCGCGAAAACACCGAGAACGCGTTTGTCTTTCGTACAACTGACACTCAAATAATTCTCCAGAAAGTTACAGAAAGAATTAGGCCTATTAATACATGTTTTTGGAAAGCTAACTTCAATACGCTTCTTTTAAAAAAAACGGAAGATTAAACCGAGCTTTGAGTTAGAAGTTATGACATTTCTAAGTTAGGGCTGAAATTAAAAACGTGGATAAAAATCATGACGGATTTAGATAGTTTGAGCCAAAAGAATACACAATATATATCCTAATTATCCACAACAATAATAGCAATAATAATATGAGGAACCACACTCACAAACTTGATTATATAATCATTATGAACCATTTATTACATATATAAATATAGATACACTCTCATTACAATATATATATATAAATCTATATATGTAACATGAACACATCCACAACACAAAGGACACTCCTATGACCTCCAAATGGACACAAAATGGACATAAATGGAGATACAACCATGGGGGTCATTCCTATGGGTTCAAAATAGACCTATATGTATGAGGAAATAAAAAGGAGAAGGGATTTATACCTCCCGGTAGATCGAATCGAAGAAAAACCTTCCCGAAGCGACACCGACACGTAGAGATTCCAAAAGGACACGAACGAGCTCTGAATCCTCCTAAACTTGGGTAGCTTCCTCCTTGGCTAGAATGGAGAAGGAAAGAAGAAGATTTGGTGGTGAAATGAAAGGGTTTGGTGGAGAAATTGCTAGGGATTGCTCTCTAGGAATTTGGGGAAGAACAAGAGAGAGAAAAATAGATGGATAATGACAAATGGGAGGCTCAACCCTATCCTTATTGTGGCTGGCCATAAAGGTAGTTTTGTCCTATTAGGAAAAGTCCAAAAGCCCCTACTAACCTATTCTATGAGTATTAGGAAATGGCTAATTGGTTGGGGCTAAATTAGTCATTCTAAAGTCTCTAATCACACTAACCTTATCCATAATAATTAGTCTAACCTCTAACTAAAATATTTCTATCATGTGGACTAAAATTAATATCATGTGGGCCATGCCTCACTAGTGTGTGGGTCCTACTAGAGTCAAACTACCCCCGGGTTCCCTTTTCAAGTCGGATTGAGTTGAAATTCGAACCCGACTCAAATAACCCCAAAACAATATCATAAATAATAAAATGATATCAAAATAATTCAAAGAGGTCAAATGCAAAAATATCCTTAGGCCAAAAATGATATTAAAATATCATAATCACATGGTTAGCCTCTAGGTCAAACAGTCTCTAGGGTTTCACTAGCAAAACGTCAAAACCACAAGTCATTGATTTAAATAATTTAAAATAATTTAAAAATCACTAAAAATCATAATATGAAATAAATATCATTAAATAATAATTATAATTATAAAATTTTAAAATTACCCTCATCTGGAAAACTGGGTGTTACAATCCTACCCACCTTATAAAAATTTCGTCCTCGAAATTAAAATATTCGTAATCCTTCTAGGTCAAACCTCCACAATCAAATCTCAGAACTTAAATAAATCATACCATCAAAAGGACGACATACAGGGTCATGGCATACGGTGGTAGTGAAAGTCTCATCTAGGTATTCTAGTCATGCTAAACCAAAACGGTCATAGGATATCAAAACACACAAGCAATCTAGGGTGCTAAACAAAAGTTACAAAAATAACAAACCATCAAAACTGTAAGGCAGTCTACCATCCTATATGAAAACTGATACTTATCATAAAAGTAAAGAAAAGTAACTACCCATTATTTTAAAGGGTTCAGAAAAAAAAATCAAAATCAAAGTTAAGGAATGAAAGCCAATTCCATGAAAATTTCCAATCACAATACGTATTAAGAATATTTAGTCTTGATACGATCTGAGTTGATCAAATTGGGGGAAATCAAGATTTAGGCAATATGGAGGACAGGTTCAACAAAGTCTGAGATCGAGCATACAAGGATAGAGATTCAGGTCACAATCAAATTTAATTCAATTAAGTACAACCCAAGATATAAATATGATAAGAAAAGATAATCGAAGTTGATTGGTCGGATTAAGGAAACTAGGATTCAATGATATTGAAAAACTCCTTTTAGAGAAAACAGAAAAAGATTTCATACAAAGTCAGCAAATCATCCCTCTCTAATACTATCAGTTTATCATTTGCTAAACCATATTCTTTTTTTTCTCACAAGTCCCAATATGAAAATCAACCTCTATATAACTATCATCGAAATTTTATAACCTTCAGTCATCTAAACCTTTACCACAATCACCAAAGACAAAATCTTTAAGTTCCAAAACATTTTCCACGAAACATACCCCTCTTTTTAGGAGTCAACACTTATTCATTTAATCAAAATTTCAAATTCCTTCACCTCGTTTTAAATTAGATCCAAAACCTCTAAATCCAGTTTATGGAATCCTTGGACTTGTTTAAATCGAGTCTCGTATTCACTAAACTCCAATACCACTATGTCACACAAAATTTATTCTTTTTTTATAAATCAACCTTCATATTTTTTTCAACGTTCACCTTCAAATATTTTTTTTGAATTCTACAATTTTCTTCCAATCATCTAAAATAATTTCTATAACGTAAAATCCTTGTGTTCTCTCTGTCTCTAGTCACCATCTTACAATATCTAGTTCAATTTCACATAATCATTTTATTCGATTAAATTCTCCTTTCCCTCACTAAATTTCTACATAGCCTTGTAATAGTTCCCAAGAATCAATAACAAAGATTTTTAAGTTCTCAAAACTAGGTTGACCTTAAACATCCTCATTAGTTTTGAAATACATCCATGAATTATTCATAACCCACTTTCTGTGATTGTTTCTAAATTGATAACATTTATCCCTCGATTTCATTTTAAACCTTTACCACATCTCCATTTCAAATTTTTCATATTTGACATCCAACACTCTGATTCCTTCAAAATCATCATATGATAACCAATTACATCATTTCCGAACTAGATAATTTATATCACTTCCTCAACATTTCTCAGATAAAAATGATATAAATATTCAAGAGTTTTCAAGGTATAGCTGACAGAATTATATATGAGACAGGGAATTGATATAATCAGGACAGGTATATAAGACAAGGAATGATGGTAGTAAAAATATTGGCAGGAAAAGAATGATAATAGAATCTGTTCTGCTTATCTATTTAAAAGAGGGACCCATTTTTTTTGAAACAAGAATTATAATACCAAATCCAAAATAAGGCCTAGCAAAATCATTGGTTTATTGTATTAAGAAGAAATAAATTTTTGTAAGAAGTTACACAAGGTTTATAAAAATAGCTAAAGCTACATCCTAAGTAAACAATGAGAAACAAAACAAAACAAAACAAAACAACAATAATTTCTTCTCTTTTTTTTGAATGACTAAAACAAAAGTAGCAAAAACATGTTCGAAAACATTTAAGGTACAATCTGATAATCATATGCATTTATCCAAAATTATGGTACTCTAAATTCTCGTCATACTAGTGAGCAAGGCTACGATAATCACAGAGTCCTTGACTTATGCACATACCTCTAGAATCATGGTATTTAACATTTTTGCGATGCCGCTAGCTTGGCTGCGAAAACCTTAAATTTTTACACCCGAGAAATATATCCAAAATCAGACTATATGTCCTCACCATGCTGGCTAATGTGACTATAGAAGACTAGATTCCATAACATAGATAACCTAGCCCATATAATTTCATCTTGTCAAAAAAATTAAATTAAATCAACAATGAATACCCATAAATCAAATCAAATTTATCAACGAACTTCAAAATTCAAAATGAACAAAAATCTATCAAAATACAACTCGGATGCAACAGCTATCATCAAGATTCAAAATTCGACAATCATTCATCAAAATTAATGAATACAACTCAAATTCAACCATAATCCATCAAAATTAAATTTAACAACAGTAAGTAAAAATAAATCAAATCAAGAGAAAAAAGAGTTCTCAAATCGAAGTTAAACAAGATTCTCAAGGGTCGTCCCAGAAATCTCTCAAGGGATCCTAATTGCGATTGAGTATCTTCAAAATTAAATCCTATTTCTACTGCAGGCTGTAGTGGTACTCTAGTTCGAATACCACTACACAAACTTGACCTGCATGGGCCACCACTAAAAACGTGTCACGACCCGCACCCTAGAGTTAGGGCACGAGAACGTAACAACGCCCAGCCTACGCCGCAGTGTCGGCGGTAGAACGCTGTCCTAGGTCTCAATGCATCTAACAGTATAAGACTAAACAGTTTATACTCCCCGAATGGGGGTGACATAGCAGAATGTAAACTCAATCACATCTAAGGTAGAGCATAAAGGAAGATAGATAAAACATGAAATCGAAAAGAGATACAATAGATAGAAGTCTAAGTGTCTAAGATACAAACTCAGGATACATCTCAAAACCCAAATACAGTAATCCATAAAGTAAAATACAACTCCAGACAAAATGAAATAACTACCTAAACAACCTCTAATGTGTCTTCTCTAGGCTAGCAGGCAACCTCCAAGCTATCTGTAAAATTTATCAACAGGTCCAGTCAGAACGGGAGCGAGCACAAAACATCTCACGCAGTTCATATCGAGTTAGAAAATATAAAGCATGCAATAGAGTAAAGTACATAAAACGCTGAAAGAAGAATGTATAGAAAATAGTAGAGATTTAATAACAGGAAATATCTAAATATGATAAGTAAGAACTGTAAGGAACATGTGATTTAGAGTACAATCTGGTTATGTAAACGGGCTAGGAAAATGCAATGGTAACTCCATTGTACGTGGATGTACAATAGACATATACAATAGTTATACAATATTGTACAATAGGATTTGAGTACATAACCAATTCTACTCCCCCTCCCCAATCAATACACAAGAATCTACTCCAGTTACGTTATCTTATACAATAGTGTACAATATTATACAATGGATGTACAATGTTATACAATAGGGTACAATGGTCTATCCCTGGGGCTCATGTGATAATGAGAGTACAATATGCACAATAAGTATACAAGGATATGGGTATTCAATAAATACAATATGGAAGTGAAACGCACGTCATAATATGTATTTAGTGAATACAAGGAGATAACATCTCAAAAGAAGATCCATATAGTACCAATCCGTGATAACAGTCGTGTCAGCATCAAGTACAGTAATCTAGAGCAAGAATGTAAATCCATACAAGTATGAAACGGTCAGAGAATGTACTCGCCTGATGTCTGAATGTCCAAAGTAAATATACTGTCCGAGGAGAGGTGTCTGGCTCCTAATTAGAACAGCACAAGTCACAACATGTCCAGAAGGATAATATAAAGTACTACAATACATTCTACGTGAATCTAGGTCAACTCTGGTCAACTGCACTAGTCAAACTAGGTCATGTCCTAACCCAGTAAGTCTTACTAGGCCTAACCAAGACTATCCTAGCAAGCACACATCAATACAAGACTATACAAGCCAACATACACCCAACTCTATATAGCATGCAATTATTCAATACTCAAATAGGCAAGAATTCACATTGGATATACACTAGGTAATCTATTACTTTAAGCTATATATGTCTACACATATATAAACATGCATATATTAGTATTCAACATTAGGTCTATAATCATGGCATTTCAAATGGTTATATAAACTCATATATAAACATGCATATATTAGTATTCAACACTAGGTCATGTCCTAACCCAGTAAGTCTTACTAGGCCTATTAATACATGTTTTTGGAAATTTAACTTCAATACGCTTCTTTTAAAAAAAAACGGGAGATTAAACCGAGCTTTGAGTTAGAAGTTATGACATTTCTAAGTTAGGGCTGAAATTAAAAACGTGGATAAAAATCATGACGGATTTAGATAGTTTGAGCCAAAAGAATACACAATATATATCCTAATTATCCACAACAATAATAGCAATAATATGAGGAACCACACTCACAAACTTGATTATATAATCATTATGAACCATTTATTACATATATAAATATAGATACACTCTCATTACAATATATATATAAATCTATATATGTAACATGAACACATCCACAACATAAAGGACACTTCTATGACCTCCAATTGGACACAAAATAGACACAAATGGAGATACAACCATGGGGTCATTCCTATGGGTTCAAAATAGACCTATATGAATGAGAAAATAAAAAAGAAAAGGGATTTATACCTCCCGGTAGATCGAATCGAAGAAAAACCTTTCCGGAGCGACACCGACACGTAGAGATTCCAAAAGGACACGAACGAGCTCTGAATCCTCCCAAACTTGGGTAGCTACCTCCTTGGCTAGAATGAAGCAGGAAAGAAGAAGATTTGGTGGTGAAATGGAAGGATTTGGTGGAGAAATTGCTAGGGATTGCTCTCTAGGAATTTGGGGAAGAATAAGAGAGAGAAAAATAGATGGATAATGACAAATGGGAGGCTCAACCCTATCCTTATTGTGGCTGGCCATAAAGGTGGTTTTGTCCTATTAGAAAAAGTCCAAAAGCCCCTACTAACCTATTCTATGAGTATTAGGAAAGGGCTAATTGGTTGGGGCTAAATTAGTCATTCTAAAGTCTCTAATCACACTAACATTATCCATAATAATTAGTCTAACCTCTAACTAAAATATTTCTATCATGTGGACTAAAATTAATATCATGTGGGCCATGTCTAACTAGTGTGTGGGTCCCACTAGAGTCAAACTACCCCGGGTTCCCGTTTCAAGTCGGATTGAGTTGAAATTCGAACCCGACTCAAATAACCCCAAAACAATATCATAAATAATAAAATGATATCAAAATAATTCAAAGAGGTCAAATGCAAAAATATCCTTAGGCCAAAAATGATATTAAAATATCATAATCACATGGTTAGGCTCTAGGTCAAACAGTCTCTAGGGTTTCACTAGCAAAACGTCAAAACCACAAGTCATTGATTTAAATAATTTAAAATTATTTAAAAATCACTAAAAATCATAATATGAAATAAATATCATTAAATAATAATTATAATTATAAAATTTCAAAATTACCCTCATCTGGAAAACTGGGTGTTACATCATGACATTTAATAAGTTTATTTGGATGTTTTCAAAGAACTTCGAAGTCTTTTCGACTTCCAAAAAAAATTTTAGTCATCTCAGCGTGACTAAATTCATTTTTAACATCTCGATTTCAAAGTATTTCGAAATAATTTATCATTTTTCGAAAACTTTGAAGGGGGTTTTGTAGGCCTCAAAAATGAAAGTCACGCTGAGTTGATCAGAACAAGGTCCAAAAGTCACGCTGAGTTGATCAAGACAATATTAAAAAAGTCATGCTGGGTGACAGCTCATCATTTGTCAGAAATTTCATCATGACTGACAGCACGACAGTCGAAGAATGTCTCTTCGTATGCCACGTATGCACGGAACTCGAGAGATCACAGCCGACTATTGCGTGACTTTCGAAATCTTCTTCAACAAGACTTAGCCTTCGTCAAGTTGGCGTACCAAAAGAGTTTCTTGTCATTTAATGTGATTGACAAAGCAATCACTGTCAGAGATTTTGTGTCAGTCGAGGTACGCTAAATCGAGACAGCTGGCAGTCTTATCTCAAGTCTGCGTGTATTGTGAGATCTTCATCTCAAGTTTGCGTGGATTCTGAAGTTTTCTTCCTCCAGTCTGCGTGGATTTTGAAGCTTTTTGCCTCGAGTCTGCGTGGATCTTGAAGCTTTCTGCCCCAAGTTTGCGTGGATTTTGAAGCTTTCTACTCCGAGTCTGCGTGGATTTCGTCTTCAACAAAGTCTGCGTGGATTTCATCAAATTGGAGTACGTGGCAGCCATGCCACTGATCTTTCGCCTGCGTGTCCTGTAACTTGCACATGACTCATGCATGATCGCCATGTGTCCAACAGTTACAGGCCACGTCCAGTAACTTCTCACAACCTTGCGTATGTTAAATCCTGCATGATTTTCAACTAAGCACAGGCTGTGAAGACAGTTATCTTTTCAGTTTTATTTTTGACTCTATAAATAGAGTTCTTTTTCTCATTCATTGTACAGATACATAGTTATCTACTGTCAAAATTTTGAGAGCTTTTCTTCTTCGCATAGTCCAAGGGATAAAGTGATCGTCTTCTAGATCAGATTTCCACAGTTGTAATTTTCCTAGAAATATAATAAATAAAGAGAATTTATTTATGGAAAACATCTATATTAGACCGAAGAGAGAAGACACTCAAGAACAAGACTATCAAGTTAGTCCGAGTTGCTTGGGGTCATCACTCTTTGGATGAGTCAACGTGGGAGCGTGAGGATGATATCCGATCGCGATATCCCGACCTGTTTGACTCGTGAGATATAATATCTTTCTTATGCCTTACACTTCGAATCCTTGCTTGCATATTTGATTGCTTGATTGATTGCTTAGCTGTAGATTGCATCTGATAGTATAACTTGTCCCGACACCTCTAGCCTCTTTAATTAAATTCCGAGGACGAAATTCTGTTAAGGTGGGTAGAGTTGTCACCCTCGAAATTTGTGTTATATATTTTCGTATACGTGTACATATTTCGGGTCTGTATTTTATTAGTCATGGTTAGCTAGTCATGATTTTATTTTTAGTATATTGTATTGGCATGGTTATTTTGGTATTTCATTGGTTATGGCTTAGCTTGGTTCGGTTTAGCTTGGTTTGGTTTGCTTTTGGGTTCATCATGAACCAAAAGAAAACCCCTACCTACCACTACCATCATCATTTAAAACCCAACCCCCTTTCTCTCTCATCTTTACTTTTATTTATTTCTTCATCTTCTTCCTCTTAACTTTCCCACCTACCAAGAGAAGCTTAGGCAAGTGCAACTTGCTTCATGGAGAAACTCTATTTTTGTTGTTCTATTGTCTTCCTCGCGAAATTCTAAGATACTTTAGAACTTGGCATTTTCCATTTTGATAGATATTTTCTTATAGATCTAAGTTTATATTATTTTCGGTTTTCTTGGGTTTTGATCTATTAAACTTTATTATTTTCATGTTTTGATTGTTCCATGTTGTAGAGAATTCGATTTTACCCAAGATAGACCTTTGAAAAGTTAGATTTTGACTTGTTTTGAGAAAGTTATGGCCAAAAGCATTTTTGGCCATTTCAATGTTCATCTGTGCTGATTTTGGCAGGGACGATGAATAGTGCCGTATAGTGTCCAGCCGCATGAGGGTGCTGCATAGTGCCGCATAGTGTCCAGCCGCATAAGAGTGATGCATAGTGCCCAGCCGCATAAGAGTGCTGCATAGTGCCGTATAGTGTCCAGCCACATGAGGGTGCTGCATAGTGCCGCATAGTGCCCAGCCGCATAAGAGTGCTGCATAGTGCCGCATAGTATCCAGTCGCATGAGGGTGCTGCATAGTACTGTATAGTGTCCAGCCGCATAAGAGTGCTGCATAGTACCGCATAGTGTCCAGCCGCATGAGGGTGCTGCATAGTGCCGCATAGTGTCCAGCCGCATAAGAGTGCTGCATAGTACCGCATAGTGTCCAGCCGTATGAGGGTACCGCATAGTGCCCAGCCGCATAAGAGTGCTGCATAGTGCCGCATAGTGTCCAGCCGTATGAGGGTGTTGCATAGTACCGCATAGTGCCCAGTCGCATAAGAGTGCTGCATAGTGCCGCATAGTGCCCAGCCGCATGAGGGTGCTGCATAGTGCCGCATAGTGCCCAGCGGCATAAGGGTGCTGCATAGTGCCGTATAGTGTCCAGCCGCATGAGGGTGCTGCATAGTACTGCATAGTGTCCAGCCGCATGAGGGTGCTGTATAGTGCCGCATAGTGCCCAGCCGCATGAGAGTGCTGCATAGTGCCGTATAGTGTCCAGCCGCATATAGGAGTGCCGCATAGCGCCGCATAGTGCCTATTTTGGCTATTTTAAGTCATATTTGGCTAAATTGTGGCCAGAATTTCTCCTAACTCCCAACATGAAAGTTGTAGATCTTTTTCTTGGCTTCAAGAATATGTTATTAGTTATTTTATGCAAATTTTTTTTATTCATGATAATGTAAGAATAGAACACGATAGTGGCCCGCTGTGGCGCACTCTTGACAAGTAAACTGACATGATATATCATGACATGCTGTTACGACAGCTAGTCTGACATGACAAGTAGAAACGACCTGGACACCGTGGGCGATTGTATTTGTACAAATAAACCAATACTGTCTTGCATCATGTCTAGGATAGGGATCCCTGAGTACCACGGTCAGGGATACCTACTGCAATTGACTAAGGCTAATAAACTAGAATAATTCAGTAGACATGAAGAGATTCTCAGCTACAGGCAATCCCGTTATCTAGGCACATTAAGTGGACTTGTAGCCTACCGACGAGTAGGGCACATTTCCAGCACACAGTCACGTGTTACATTTTTCATAAACGGACATTCGACCTGGATAACCGGATGGTCTGCAGGGCTTGTGGCTGTTGGGATAATCTCATTGCATCTTGCTAGTAACTAGGCTTGTGATAACCCTAGTTAGTTAAAAGTATTAAGCCGTACTCTTGATTGGCCGTGATTGATTGGATGGAGTTTATTCCAGCTTAGTTTTATTCTGATCCTGTGCAAGATTGTGACATGACATGATTATTGATGCTTGTCTTAACAATAACGATCGGGGGTCCAGTTCTGTTCAGGCGAAGGGTTACAACCCCGGTCCTTGTTTGGTTTAAGGGTTATAACCTGGCTCTCGGA
The DNA here is from genome assembly GCA_029216955.1 of Iris pallida. NCBI lineage: Eukaryota > Viridiplantae > Streptophyta > Magnoliopsida > Asparagales > Iridaceae > Iris > Iris pallida. The sequence continues at coordinate 1,291,789 of JANAVB010034020.1, forward strand.
GCAGTTCTGTGTCCTCTCTTCGTTTATTGTCTTATATTCAACCCCATGCCATGTTCGTCATGTTTTACCTTACCTTAATACCATGACTATTTATGCTGGCCTTAGCAATAAAGATCAGGGGTCCAGTTCTATTCAGGCGAAGAATTACAACCTCGGTTCTTGTTTGGTTTAAGAGTTGTAACCTGGCTCCCGGAGCAGTTCTGTGTCCTCTCTTCATTTATTGTCTTCACTGTACCAATAGTATTTGAGACGGGTCTCTATTCAGGTGAAGGGTTACAACCCCTGTCCTTGTTTGGTTTAAGGGTTGTGACCTGGCTACTTGAATGGTTTTCTCGTACTTAGTTTACTGTTGTTATCTCTATTATTATCAGTTCTTTATTATCTTTTATATTCTATTATGATTTGCTGGTTTTAGTTTCTAAGTGAAGCCTCCTTTGTGGCACTTGCTCTTTCTGGGGTCTACCCAGCTGGTTTTGTATGGCCAGATATCGGAGCAGCACCAGAGGATCCACCTACCTTCCAGCCAGATGGTGACCACCAGGTGTAACCCTGGCAACGAGTGGATTTCTTTTTGTCCTCCCACTTTATTGTAAAAATTATTCTTTTGAGGCGTTTAGCCGGCGAACACGTGTTAGCTCGTATTGTACTACTATTTACTATCTGTCTACGGACTGTAACATGATTGACAAATCCTAGGGTTGATCATGTATTGACTAAAACTCTTGCTAGTCTTGACATTTTGTGCGACTAGCTTCATGATCATCCGAATATATAATGTATGGGATGCCTTACTATTGTATATTTGGTGCTCTGACATCTTGTAACTGTTACTACTTGCTTGTGATTGAGACAATAGGCTTGTTCATGACCATAGGAGACTGTTGACTTGTAGTTAAACCCTCATGTATCTAGACAATCGTGATCGTATAGCGAGGTGGGTTGCACTTCAATATACGTAGCTGGCTATGTACGCCCCCGCTCTCCAGTATTCCGGTTCTGGGACGTTACAATATGCACTGCACTTCAGCGGAGAGCCGCCGGTAGTAGAAGGCTTCAGTGATACCAGCTGGTGCTCAGAGTTGGAGAGCGAGAGGTCCACTGGTGGATTCATTTTCATAATGGGTGGAGCTGCTATATCGTGGAAGTCGAAGAAGCAGACTATGCTCTCGCGGTCTTCTATAGAATCTGAGTTCTTTGTACTTGATACCGCAGCAGATGAAGCAGAATAGCTTTGGGAGCTCATGTATGATCTTTCAGTGGTTGGAGCGCAGATACCGGTAATTTCGATATACTGCGACAACCAAGCGACTGCGGCGGTGGCATCAAATGATCTCTTCAACGGAAAGAAGAGAACTATGCGATTAAAGCACAGGACAGTGAACGATCTCATCAAGAGAGGTGTCATTGCAGTAATCGATGTTCGGAGTCAGGAGAACCTGGCGGATCCGTTCATGAAGGACCTCAAGCGTCAGCTGGTTGAAGACACAACAGGGAAGATGTGCTTGAAGGCATTATGATAGTATATTTTTGTAATCATACCATAAAGTTTTATGTTATTAGTTCAAAGAGAAATATACTAGACATCTAACTTTCGGTTCAAGGGAGGACTACTGACTGGAAAACTATCAGGTAACAGCGGGTACTTGTTCTTGAAAACATGGAAGGGTTACGAACCCATAACCACTATTGTCTACTATATGTTTTCTACGAAAAACGGATCCTGCGTTGAGGTTGGCTTAAATGCCTTAATAAGTTCTCAGACAGAGTGAATGTCTGGTGTGCTTTACAGGAAGCACGGTAGCACAGCACTACAAGGAGTAAAACTCCATGCTACAGTGGGATGACTCCACCATGAGGTTCCCAGGTAGGGGTAATGCCTCGGCTTTGCAAGCCAAGTCACAGCGGCGTAACACCGCAAATAGGCAGGTAGCCTAATGCTGTATGTTGAAATTAAAGAGTTGTAGACATCACTACAAAGGGGAGGGTGACCCTATGTTACAGTGACACGACACCACGATGAGGGACCCAGTTAGGGGTAAAGCCTCGGCCTTGCAAGCCATGTCGTTGCGGCGTAACACCGCAAGGAAGCCTTAGGCTTCATGCTGGGTAGAATGGCACTACAAAGAGGCTGTGACCTCATGCTGCAGTAGTGTGACACTACGATGAGGTTTTCGGGTAGGGGTAATGCCTCGGCTTTAGGCCATGTCATAGCGGCGTAGCACCGCAAGGAAGCGCAAGACTTCATGCCATGTCTCTTTAATAAAGAACTTACCTATAGTGTATGGAAAGAGATATCAGGCCGTCTCTTGAGGATAAACTTGTAGACGTCCAAAATTATACACTGAAACCAGGCTGGCACAGGACCTTTAATGTGCAGCCAAAAGTACATGTAACTACACTTTATGAGTGGAAAGAATTATAATTGTGGTGTAGAATTTAAGGCATAGTCCATTCTTGTATCGCATTGTTATTTAACCCATGCGGGAAGATTCAAGTCGTCAGCGACATCTATCCTAATACAAAATGGACAGTTACTGTGGGGAACGCTCAACCCTAGACACATATATATGATGAGATATGTGGGGGATTGTTGGTGCTCTTGCTCCTTGACATGAAGAGAGCTTGCTCTCAACATGCTTTGTAAAGTTTAGTCTCGCATTAGAAAAGCACCATGAGTTATCTCAACATATATATAAGTATGTGTTGTTGGGATATGCACATGGGATGGTGACCCTAAGGAGGAAACCATGTGGATGATTTTACTAAGAGAAAAATGATTAATTCCAATAAGGACGTAAGTTAATTTTTGTTGTGCGGGCTCGGACTCGACACGGACTTCAGGTTGTCTCGTGCATGCACGGAAGTGTTTGGAGGAAAGGCATGGGCTAGCACTCGACTATGTTGATTGTGGGATGATGTAAAACATTAAACTATATTTTAGAGTATTGGTGTTTTAGTCCCACATCGGATATGAGAGATGGTGAGGTCTCACTCCACTCTATAAATAGAGCCCCCTTGCCTCCTTTCCAAGATGCACCAAAGAAGAGAGTTAAGAGAGTCCGTAAAGTTCAGGAAGCCCGTTCAAGTCACAAACATTGACTGACGAGCGTTCCAGAAGTTCTCTTGAACTTGCTAGTTCTTGGAAGCGGATCGTATAGAGGCGAATCTTGCTTTGAGCAACGGTATTTTTACACCCCAGCAGATTTAATCCTCCTCTTTTTTTTTTCTTCTTTTTCTGTTTCTCTGTAACTTGTTCGTCAGGTTTTAAGGCACCTACTGAGTAGGGAGGCCTAACTTTGTTCTTGAGATCTATCTCATTTGTGGCACCTACTGTGTAGGCTTGCTTAAATCCTCATTTGTGGCACCTACTGTGTAGGCTTGCTAAACTCCTCATTTGTGGCACCTACTGTGTAGGCTTGCTTAACTCCTCATTTGTGGCCCCTACTGTGTAGGCTTGCTGAACTCATGTTTTCCATCTATATCCACGCCTCGGGACCAACACTATTATATGAGACCATATCGCTAAATAATCCAAAATAATAATTAAGCATAAGCAACTATCACAAGCAATCCCACAATTCAGACTTTTAAGATAGTCTTCTGTATTTTTAAGAATTTACTATCACACCTGGAGTCTGCTCGTGCATGACTCCCTGACAGGTTGGAATGAGCTCCATCCCATCCCAATTTTTTTTTTTTTTTTATATCAGTTAACCTATATAGATCCTAGTCTATTCCAGTTTGAATTTATGGTTCCGCTCCTGGACATAGGAGTGAGCATTATTTGGTTTTGGACCGAAAATCGAACCGAACCGAACCGAATAAGAAATTCGGTTCGGTTTAGAAAAAATTCGGTTCAGTTTCGATTTTGAAAATATTAAAATTTCTTATTGGGTTTCGGTTTTGGATTTCAATTTCGGTCCAAAAATCAAAAACCGAATAAGAAAAATTAATATATATATATATATATATATATATATATATATATATATATATATTTTGAAGCAATGGGTACTTGTGGCAAACTCGCCTCCACTGAGGCTCGAACTCCCGACCACTTGGGACGCATGCATCTCTCTTAACCATTAGGCTAGAGGTCATTTGTATATATATATATATATATATATATATATATATATATATAAAATATATATATATAAAAAATATATATATATATAAAGTGCAAATAAATCGAAAAGTCAAATAAATCGAATAAACCGAAACCGAATCGATTTAATTCGGTTCGATTTAATTCGGTTATGGACAAATTCGATTCGATTTTGATTTTGCTTATTCAGTTTCGGTTGAATTCGAATTTCGATTATTCGATTCGGTGGAAATCTAATTATCCGAATGCTCACCCCTACTTGGACACATTGATAAACTACTCTTCTTAGTTTGATAGGCAATTACTTTTCAACAAACAACAAATGGAGGTGGCAAAATGGGACAAGTATAGCATAGCCGGCACGGAAATCGTTATCCGATGTCAGGAAGACAATCAGGAACCGTAGGATCTGGTGGGCCCAACATCGGAGCCGTTGGATCAGGAAGCTGGAAGAGGAAGTCGGGGAACTGTGGAAAATAATGGAAGTGGGCGTTCCCCATACGATTGGTGAGCTGGCTTCCTCGGACAAAAAAAAAAGTCTACCCGTTAGAATCACTGCTTCTGTTTGTTGGTAATCGACCGTTACCAAAATTTGGTCCCTATCTATTTGCGTTATTGCATGTTATAATGATGAAAATTTTATTGTTGGTTATATTACATAAGTATAACAATCAGGGGTACAAATCGGACGGACTAAATCCAAGTCGGACCGGATTCGTTAATGGATTGAGTTATGGTTGAAGATATTCGGATTACGACTCGAGTTCAAAGTAAAATATTTGGACCGATCAAATATAGGATTGGACACGAATTCATGTGTCGGATTACCCAAAAGATCTGAAATCCGACTTTTATATTTATATATATAAAATAAGCGGGGCTGAGAATATCAAGCTGTAGTATGTACATTTTTCTTAATCAATAAAGTACCCTTTTATTTAAATTTTTTTTATATAAAATAAAATGTTTGATTCCTAAAAAATTTCATCCAAAATCTTCAACTTCTTATTCTAAATTTTATTTTATTTTGTATTTTGTAATGATCACTATTTGACTATGTGTTTAATATTACTTTTGTTTAAAAGTATTTCAAATATTATATTAGTGTCCGATAAACCCGATAAGTCCGACCCAACAGGAGTCCAAATCGATCTTCCGGACTTAGTCTTCGGCTTCATATGTTGAACCCGAGGTCGGACTTGGGCTCGTACTAGACTTATGATTCATCGGATTTCGCTCGGATTGAACTCAAATCCGACCCAATCCGCCCGAGTTGTACCCCTAATAACAATGGACCTTTGTTAAAAAAAATTCCAATCATAACGTTAAATCAGGAGAAAAATAAAAAAACAATGCTAGAATAATGAATAAAAGATCATATATACTAGTATAATTAGTGCCGCTTCAATTAAAGTCTCTAACATATTCAGTTAACAATAGCTTAAATATGGATAAAGCATAGTACCTTACAAATATAAAATTCAGAATAATATTGGTAAATAAAATACAAACAATATTCCTAAATATTATCATTGTATCAGAAACAATCCATGCAAAATTAGAAATGCACTATTTTTGGGTTTCTTTAATGCACCCATCTCCAATACTCTATGTTCAACTTTTATATTCTAAACATAAAATAAAGGATAAGTTACATGCCCTCAGTACTCACTAGTATTTTTGGGATTTTAAAGTTACACTTTCTCATAAAGAATTTATACACATTTTTTTTGTATAAAATGTTAATACAGAGTTAAATAAATAAATAAATGAACAACTATCTGCAGGAGTAGCAACCATGTCTACTATTATATGGAGGCATGTTTAAAATACCTAAGTAACTGATGTATATCTATAACCAATTTTAATTAATATAAATATATCTTTAACAATTTTTTAAAAATATATTCAAAGTATATCGTTAACAAATTATAATTTAAATTACTTTTTGAAAATATCAGAAGACATTTTTTTTACCTTTTCATAACAATTGTTAGTTCAAAGTACCACATCTACTAACATTGACATTTACAAACGACCAAATAAAAAAAAAACATTTAATACTTTTTTTTCGTGAAAACTTCTAAGAATCTAAAATATGTAATTAGAGGGACCGAATCGCTTAAAACGTAGTGTAAACGAGCAAATATGCAAAACAAAAAACAAAAATGAGAATCTTCACAGGATTAGGATAAGGTACCTAGTGTCATTAATCTATCATTAAATTAATTATTAAATTTCAACAATTAAACTATTTCCTAACGATAACCTTCCTTATTACTCTATTTATTAATCAGCCCCTCCCTATAAATAATAATATAATTAAACCTCCTCTTCCTCCTCCTCCTCTCTCTCTCTCTCTCACTCCTCTCACCGATCATCATCGGACGGATGTCGATAGTGACGGAGAGGATCGGACGGACGGGATTCGCCGGCTTCGGAGTCTACGACGAGTCTCCGCCGGCGGCGGAGGCGGAATCCTGCAGCTCGTCGATCGGACGGAACAGCGAGAGCTCCGGCGGGGGATCGGACGGTGGGGACGACTCGGAGGAGGTGCAGAGCTCTCTCAAGGGGCCTCTGGACACCATGGACGCGCTCGAGGACTCGCTTCCCATCAGGTCCTCCTTCTCCCTCCCTCCCTCAACTTCAGGGGCAAACTTCGTAATAAAGTTGAATTCTTTACAGTAGAAATAGAATAAAAATCACTTCTTGATTTCATTTTTCGTGAAAGTTCTAACATTTTTTCTGTTATTTGGTAATTTCTTCATCATTCTGGAATTCTACGACCGAGTAATTAGTATAACTAAAAAAAGGAGACTTTTTTTTAAGTTTAATGTGGAAAAGTTCAAGAAAAGAAATGTTTTTATTTAGTTGATTAGTTGTGGTGTTAATTATATTTCCTAATGGTTGAAAGATTGTAATTTGAAGTAAATTCTTGAAACATATGCGGGTTTGATGTAATTTGCTCAAGCAGCCCCAAAAATTTTGGGGCAAAATGCTTTCTTTGTTGTTGTTGTAGATAAAAAAATTAAAAAAAAATCCTAGAGGAACCCATGAGTTCTTAATTTTTAAATTCGCCATTAAAAGCAGTTGGATTACATGCATTTCGTCCCTTGATTTTTTTTCAAGGAGCTAAAGAGAAAAATAAAATAAGTACAATTTCAATGTTAGTTAAATACATGTGTCACATCCATATTGCAAGTTCTTATTTGAGTTTCTGTAGTCGAACTCAGATAAAATCTTTCGGATGCTTTACTATTGGATTTGGTTTTGTTGAAGCTTATCAGAAGTTGTTGCCCGTAAGCTGCTGTCATAAGTTTGCTGATGGTACATGTTTGTATATAAATGCTGAAACATGCTTTTAACCTTTAAGAGCCTGGTTTTGGTAAGAGCTTATAAGACCACTTGGAAAAAAAAAAAAGAAAAAAAAACCCTCTTTTTGTTTCTACAAATTGCTTGGTTCTTTATTGATTGTGCCAAAAACAATCTTTGTCGTGTCCGAGTTGTGTCATGTCATGCATGTATTGGACACGAAACAAGCACTAAAGGACACGCCAAATATGTGCCTTGCCTGCCTTGCCAATACTATGTCGTATGTTATTAGTGTCCGTGCAACATAATCTTTCTTCTTTTTTGCTTGTGGAGTTGTTACATTTATGAACGCTGTAATCTAAACATGGACACTCCGAAAACTGGTGTTACGTCCATGTCACATCGTGTCATACATATCTGACGTAAGTAAGGCACTAAAAAAAGATTAGGATAAAATATATGTATGTATTGAATTGCCTGTGTGTCGTGTTGTATTAGTGTCCTGGTCAACATATGGTAAGTTCTTGAAATATTAGTCGGTTATCTGCTCTTATGATATAACCTCAACCGTCAGGTCCTCATGACAACTCTAGAGTTTGGTGCAGAGACGTGTACTTTATGTGGTAGGCTCAAATTCCATCTAGCGCATATTTTAAGAGGATTTTATAAGAATGTCTTACCACGGCATAGGCATTCCACTGGGAGCAACATCTTGGAATATTGTAAATATTTAATACTCAACCCTCTTCTTAACACTGGTGTCTAAAGTTCTAGTGCAGTGATAAGGTCTTTAACATGGTGGTATCAGAATTCAGAACATCCAATAGTTGATAATATCTTTAACATGTTTACTAGTATAGGCAAAATTTCCTTTATTTAGTTTTGGGAACAAAGTTTACTAATTCGGAGCCTTTGGGACTTCAGAAGTAGTATTGGAGTTACAGAAAAATAGAAATGGAGTTTAATATGGACTTGCCAAAATGCAATCACATTGGGTAACTCCCTAACGCAGCAACGCTCACCCAAATGCTCCACAGAGTTAAGTTGTTTGGAGCTTAGCTCGAACAAATCCCAGTTCTCCTCTCAAACTCTGTTCCCAAACGAGGTCGTATAGTTTCCGTACTCCATATCTTAAGATTTATGCTACAATGTAGTTTTATGTTACCAAGTAATCCAGATTAACTCAAAATCTGAAGATGGGCTTTGGTTGTGGAACTAGCTGTTCCCATTTTTTTTGCTGCTAATGAATACCTAATCATTTTAGATTTTTTTTTTTTGTGTTAATGGGATTTATACTCTGTCAGATGGCTGTAATTCCTGGTAATAGGAGCAAGGTAACGATTGTTTCTACGTATATTGCACGGACACAAATACAACATAACACAATACCGACAAATAAGATACACACACATGCAACAATTGACATATCAGCAGTGTATTCTTCGAGTATGTTGACACCAATTTTGGAGTTTCTGTTCTTCCTTGACTCGTACCAAGTGTCTCTCTAGTCTTGTTAATTTGTGTGATTGAAACTGGAACTGGGCCAACAAAATACACTCTATTTATAGATTCTCTGCTTTCTAGAACCGCCTAGTTGGATTTACCCTGATTTTAGAGTAGCTCTTATATTTGGTTGTTATCGACAAGTTATAAATCATGGATTTGGGGGTGGTCTGCTGATATTACCAAATGTTCCTCTTGGCATGGCATTTGATGAATTGTTTGTTCTTCTCTTCGGTGCAGGCGAGGCATCTCTAAGTTCTACTGTGGCAAGTCTAAATCGTTCACAAGCCTGACTGATGCTCAACGCGCTTCTTCTGCCAAGGACCTTGCCAAGCCGGAGAATTTCTATACTCGAAAGCGGAAGAGTCTCCTTGCCTTCAGTAGTACTCTCTGGGATAAGACTTGCTCTAACTCAAGACACGACAAAGATGCTGCCGTCTCCAAGAGACCTGCCAATTCCAGTCGGACTACAGTAGGCCACGGCCACCCTGAGAGCAGCAGCAGTTCAGGAAGCAATAGTAACAGCAACGGAAGTGGCGAAGAGGAGGATCATGATCACAGCTACTCCAGGAAACTGCCTCCCCTGCCTCCACACGGGAAGGTCGTTGCCCAGAAATGCCCTTCGCCTCTGGAAAGGCGTCCCTCCTTCAAGACGAGGTCGTTCTCACTGACAGATCTGGAAGGTGTGGCATGCTCATCGTCGATTGTATCTGGGATTAAGCAGCAGATGTTCAATTAATGAGCTTTGGTTTTGCTTGTTAAGTGGCTCTTCTCTGTATCTTTTGCTTTCAAGAGTTTTGGTGCCTCAATTATTGGTCTCAAGTTTTGGTTTGGGAGGTTTGCTGGTGGTGGCTGTAACATGCCCAGCAGAATGGCAACAAGAAGCTCTGCAGATTTTGTTGGTCACTGGTTGACTGCACTTTTAACATCAATCCAAGTGTGTGTGTGTGTGTGTGTGTGTGTGTGTGTGTACATATATACTCTACTTCAATGATTTACTGGCTTTGTTCTCACAATAGAACGCATATTTGTGTGCATTTTAAAGAGTGGAGAGATGGATAATCTATTTACTATTAGTAACCGCGAAGTTGCAGTTGTGATGATGGCAACTCACTATGGATCACATCACATGTAGAGGTAGATGTCTGCAACTTGGAATTTTTGAACATTTGGAGGAAATTTTGGTCTGGTCTGCCCCCAAAAAGCTGAATGCTAACTGTAGGGAAGTTCAGAGTACTAGCAGTTCCTTCAAGTTTCATGCTCAATTGCCATTGGTATCCGGATTTTTGGAGTTTCTTGTATGCATAAGTTCAAACACAGGACAGATGTAAACAATAGGACGTGGACGCTGCTACGTTGTCCGCCCCTAGGGCAGCGTGACTGTGCCGGTCCGCACCCACATGATGTGCAGCCATTTGTCCCGTGGCCTGGGGTAGGTCCATGTCAATGGGGGACCAATGGCTAGCCGTTACGTGGACGCGGACAAGCGCGGTCACCTTAGGAGACAGTGACGGGCAAAATATTATTTCCATAAACAATATCAATTTCTTATACTTAGTTTAACTAACCATCCGTGACATGATTGGAAGAGACAACAACCAAAAAATAGCATCAATTAGTAGATAAATGTGTAGCATACGATATTTTGTGTATCTCATGTAGTTTAAATTAATTTGAAAACATTATAAACTCCAATCATATATTTAACTATATGATTGAAAAAAGAAAGAAATAACATAATGCAATTATATATCCATGTCTAACTGGAATTCGAAGTAATGATGCAATTCAAAATGGTAACAGTAATTGTGAATGGAATTTTTTTTACAATGTACGCAGATTCTCAAAATGGGTTACCAAAATGACTATTAATTATAAAGGAAGCTACAAAGTTTGTAACACTTTGTCGGAGTCACCCGTGTTAGCCCTTTTAATTATAAAGGAAGCTACAATGTACACAGATGATGTTTGCAAGGTCGATGATGTTTGCTATGAATGTGACAAGGTCGATAATGTTTGCTATAAAGAAAGCTATAAAAGAAGCTACAATGTACACAGATTCTCAAAATGGGTTACAATTGTATCTTATTGCTCCCACAAGTTAGCCCTTTTATTTGAGGAGAAGCCCTCTGTATGTGCTGGATATTTTAAACAAAGTTTGTAACACTTTGTCGGAGAGTTACCCGTGGAGTCCGCGGGTGACACTCCGCAAAAGTGTCGTCAAATTTGTTAAAAATACTCTCGCATGGATAATTTGACGTTATAGATCCAACAACGTATATCTTGTCGTGATACAATATCCGCACGAAAATATGTGAATTCGTATCGTTGTGACAAATTGAAAATATACTTATATTATGCAAATCATGAAAAGATAAAGAAAATTTTAAAAAACAATTAAAGTTGGTGAAAAAACACTCTCCTGACCCCTAAGGATGACTTATTAGTTTTTATCTTTTAAATTAGGACGTCCTTAGTAAAGATTATTTTTTCAGACACTTGCTCATTATACGTCTTTACTATGGGCATTCTCAATATACTGACTTTACTATGGACATTTCTCTATACAGTATAAATACAGTATTTATATACATTTTTCTTGATTGAATTTTTGGACAATTTTTTTATAATTTAGTAAAAAAAAATTGCGTGTCAATAAAAGCGCATAGAATTTTTTTTCTAATTTAAAAGGAAATATTTTAGCAAATACTTTTATTCAATATATTAAAACTAGCATATATTTTGACTATTTTAAAAAACTAAAATGATATGTATATCTTAGTTCTTTTTACCAATTTCTTACAAAAAATATATTATAGTTTTTCAAAATAATGAAAAATATATATTAGTTTCTATATTTTTGAAAGACAATATTGGCTAAAATATTTCTTAAAAAAAGAAGTTTGTGGAGCCCATCTTGCATTCTCTATATAAATATGGGCCCACCATGGGAACTCTTTCACCATTGCTAGTTGGCCACTTCCAGTCGTCCCCATAAAAAGAAAGAAGGGCGCGACTATCTCCCCCCCCCCCCCCCCCCCCCCCCCCCACTACATTACTTAGCACACTCCAAGTGCTAAGTACACCATATTTTAAATGAATCTATTCTACTATATAATAGGAAAACTTGGTGGTGAAACTTTTGAATTCCTGAAATACCCTTCAGTATTTTATAATAATAATATTATTAAATCAACTTGCATGTCATTTATGTTTAAGAGTCAAAGCAATAATTTTTTTTTCATACAACTCTTCGTGTTCCAATGGTAATAAATTTTTATGTCCTTACCATTTTTCAAATATTACTATTCTCAATTGATTTTTTTTTAAAAAGAACAAAATTCTTGGCATTGTAAAAATAAAGCACACACATTAATCGTCACCTGAAAAAGACGGAAAGACGACGACTGACCTTAGATATTCTAATTAAAATACGTACAAAGTACGTACATGTAACTAGTATAATTAACATAAATGCTAAGTACATCCCACCAAATGACCAAAATATTCTTTTCTATTCTAACCTAAAACCTATCATCATTCCTAAGAGCATCTCCAACCCTATTGTGAGTTCAGAAAAAATGGTTGACACATAGGAATGACAAATTTTTATTCCAAAAATTCTTCTCCAATGCAAATGTAGAATAAAACATGAAGTTGACATGGCAAGGAGAATGTGTTGGTTGTCTAGATCTAGACAATGCACTTCACAATGACTTTGTCTCCACATCATCAATTATGAATAGAAATATTTATAAAAAAAAGTTGAAGAAGTGGAGGAGTTGCCATGGAAGTTGAAAAAAAAATACTTTTTATTGCCTCCTCAATACTTTTGCATTGGAGAGAGTTTTTCTATCTCATTGTCTTTTGAGATATAATTTTGCCACATAAAACAAGACATTGTCTTGTGGCTCATTCCCCATAGGAGCCACCTAAGACTCACAACACTTAACAAGACAATAGGGTTGGAGATGCTCTAAGCACACCCCAACACATCATTTCTAACCTCTCTAGTCTTCTCTCTCCAACCGACCCTCTCTCTTCTCCAAATCCAACGTCTTCTCCGGTCCCCTCTCTTCTTCGTTCACCACACCATTGTCGATGAGCTTTCGGATTGTTAGAACAAAATAAATTTTGATTTTTTGGGTGTATTCACAGTTCTGTTCGAGCCTGGTCTGTCGAGCGCACAGACTGGTGTTCGACCCACGATAGTCGAACATTGTTGTGCACGTTCGACCAAAGTGGGTCGAACGGAAGATCACCTGTTCGACATGTTTTGGTCGAACAATGGGGAGGCGGATGGGGTGTGCTAGAAAGGTCATGTGGGTATATGGGTCTTTTAACATTAATCTATTTTTTCAACTTAAGTTATATGGGATGTGCTTAGCAGGTCATGGGGTGCGGATAGCTGCTCCCAAGAAAGAAATATCTAGTTTTTTTTTTTTTTCTCTGTTCCATTCAACCCTCTCATGGAAGGAGCGGCAGGAAATGATGGCGCTTCTTCTTCCTCCTCCTCCATTGAAGACCTGTACAATATAAACGTCGTCCCTTCCGAACTCTTCTTCAAGTTCCGGAAAGAGACACAAGCCTTCCGCTTAGGCCTCAACCTCGAGGTACTTCTTCTTTCCTAATTTGGAATGGGTTTACATCAACTTGTGTGAAAATTTTTAGGGTTTTCAGGACTAATATTTGTATTTTATTTCATATTAAGATGTTCTTGACATTGTTGTATTTAGGGTTCTGTTTGTAATCCGGAAAAAAAAGGAATTTGTCGAATTGGGGTTCACTTTCCCAATCAATTCGACATACAGAAAAATTGAACAAAAAAGATAGAAAAACGGGAAAAAAATATTGCCAACACAGTGACTAAATCTAAATGTCATAGTGTATTGGTATGATATCTTATCAGGTAATTTTATAAGGGGGTACAGTTTAGTGTATTTATAGAAAAGAGGAAAAGTTTGAAGAAATTACAAAAAAGAGGGTGATATGACATCAGTGATGGTGCCAGACTGGAGCAACCCCCCCTCCGGCGACATCAGTGATGGCACCAGGACACCCCCCCTCCCGGCGCCATCAGTAATGTCGTCCAATAACCCCCCAACCGGTTTCTTTATTCCCTATTCTACTTTCCCTCTCCCAATGTTGCTTTCACATCTCCCTATGCCCTTTCTCTTCCCCCCATACTCTTTCTCTTTCCCCTATGCACTTTTTCTTCCCCCAATGTCACTTTCCCTTCCCCCAATGTCACTTCTTCTCCCTCCAATGCAAGATTCTTAACCCGGTTGTAGAAAAATATTCTTGCAAAGGGTTTATAAGAGAGTGAAGAAGATGGATACATTCATTCACATATCTGCTGCTGGAGCTTCTCCTGGACGACGTCGAGATAAGAGAGGAAGAAGATGAATACAGGAAATGATGGTCGTATTTCCGGCGGACCGACCACTGAAAGAGAAGAACAAGAGCGAAAAAATCACATATCTCGACTGGTGTTTACAGGAGAGGTAATTTTTAAAAATTAATATTTATTCGTTATTTTATTATATATTAAATTTGAGTTTATTTATATACTTCGTTTCATTTGTAGTTATTTGATTACAAGCCGGATGTACGGTTGCGTGAACGTGGACAATGGCATAACGCTACAAACTACGCCATATGGGAGATAAATACATACCAAAAGGGCATAGTTAACGTATTTGGTTTTGGATATATGGATGAGCTACGATTCTTGGTGCACGACATAGATTTAATATTTTCTCTGGCGGAGCGTTGGTGGCCCCAACGCAACACTTTCCAATTGCCGGTAGGAGAAATGACCGTAACTCTACTGGATGTAGCCAACATTTTAGGGTTACCTATTACAGGTAAAATAATTGTTTAAATATCAATTTGTTCAGAAAATTTTATATAGATATCTAATTTAAAATTATAGGTGAGCTTATATTTTTTGATAATCAACCAAGTGTTGCTACTACAATTAGACGTTATTTCGGTATTGATCCGCCCGAAGATACAAACAATAAATTCGACGTCACTATAAACTGGTTGCGGAAACTTCATGGATCTTGACTGTACAATTGACGGTCCAGTTAACGTAAATGAAGAGCGGGTATTTAACTTCACTCATTTATTTATGTATTTATATTTAGAATATGGATCTCATAATACCGTACTTTTACATATTATTTGTTGCACAAGGGCATATCTACTCGCTCTATGTGGTTTAATTCTCTGTCCGAACGCAACTGGATGTCGGATTACTGTTCGACTTCTTCCTTTTTTTGAAAATTTGGTTCAACCGACACGTTATGCATGGGGAGCCACACTCATGGCTTATTTGTATGCTTCTCTGACAGAGTTTGTGTCTGCGACCTCTATACAAGATATGAACAAGAATCTAACTGGATGCATGTCACTCCTACAGGTATTTTATCATTCTAGAGAGATATAATATTTACTTAATATAATCTAATTTTGTAATGTTGTTTGTATTTAGATCTGGACATATGAGCATTTTGCGATCGGTAGACCGGTGACTAGCATTAGCCGTGAATTAGGTGTCTTTCCAGTAGGTAGACGTTGGACGAATGATGTGCTGGACCAGGCACATTGTGGACATCCGGCTGTCTCGATCTATCGAACCGAATTTGACTCTCTAACACATGACGAGGGAAGAATAATTTTACATTTGCGTTTATTTCTGCTTATGTATTTACTTGACAATATCTCATATAGGTTACGTGGATACCGTATATTATACGTCCCGATGCTCCAAACATTCAAAGGATGTCGTATTCCAATAGTCATTATAATTTGGTTATCTTATATGATTATCGGACCATGTATCACCCTGATGATCGTGTTCTTCGTCAGTTTGGTCTCGTACAAATTATTTCTGATGCGCCCCCCAATATAAGCCAGAGCAAAAGTGGACGGCTTTCTAGAATTCAACGTTATCTCCATGAATGGAATACGAGATCCGATCAATATAATATATTGAACATGTCAAGACACGTTCAATCCGCTGAAGAGTGTAAGTTCAAATTTTATATCTTATTTCTATTCAAGTTTGTAATTGTCGACTTATATGTCAGGTTCAAATGATACAGGGTTAGGTGATATTACATACAGACGTTGGTATGGAGCACCACGTATAGGTAACAGAGCCTACACATTTGAGGAGATACGGTTCGCTAATAGAGCCGTGGATGACTGCAGTATGTGACGATTTATAGATAACCTAAGTCAATTGGTAAGTATTTATTTATTTGAACTCTGTCATGTTAGTTATCATTCATTAATTGGAACATTTTTAAATTATAGCGCCCAGAAATGGTTCGAGCGATTATTGATAGAGATTATGCTAGCACTTTCCATCTAGTACAACGCATTTTGAAGGTATGGAAAGAGATCTTAAGTATGGTGCTGCGTCCCATATGCCTCCTGTATATATTCCTCCAGATTATCCAACCGGCAACGTTAGTCAGAGACGGAGCCATAGGTCGTCTTTTCATCCTGGCGAGGAGGCACCCTATTATCCTCCGGATGAGACATTTTATCATTCTGCAGATGAGGCGCCTTATGGAGAGGGAACATCTAGTCATCCTGGCGAGGGAACATCTGGTCATGCCGGCGAGAGCAGCTCCCAACCTACTTTTACCGATTGGTTCGGAGACATGGAACAATATACACAGTTATTGTTGACTCCAAGCGCTCCCATGCCAAGTCAAGAGACCCAGGGCATTATGAGTCCAAGGCCAGCTCAGCGTATCGTGACTCCAAGGCCAGCTCAGGACCCCGATAGTCCAGAACCGGAGCGCCCGAGGCATAAAGTCTGTCTTAGAAAAACTCTTTGGAACATTTGGGTGGAAAATAGCGAAATTTATTTTCATGTTTACTATGTAAAATATAAATCATATTTCAATTTGTCATTTGAGTACATCTTTGTTTATCAACTTGGAAACTTATTTGAGTACATCAGTTACTACATAGGTTGACTAGTACATTTTCGTCTGTTGTGTCCAACTCCATGACAGTTACTGCAACGCAAATCTCTTGGAGATTCATTGGTTGATGGGATGCGTTTCTTCGTGGGTCTTCCAGCTTTGCGTCTAACATCTGGTACTCCAATTGGTCCTCGCGTCAGAATAGCTTCAAGCTCATATGGCATTGGAATTGGTTCCATATACGACATATACACACTTTTCAACTTGTTAGTAGAAAATATTGAAAATAAAACATTTCAATATTGTAATTGGAAGACTTACAAGCATAACATGCATGTATACATGGCATAAGTGTATGAAACCACCTTAGACATGAACAATAGCTCTTGTTCAAGCGTACTACATAGGTTCGGCTTGTTTTACAATCTAACATTTCAAATAAGCAACTATCAATGCGTAACATTTGCAAGTAATGTTTTTGTCTATTTATACTTGTCATTGTTTTCATCATTCTTGGACAAAATTCTAATTCTACGTTTTGAGCATGTAGTCTATTCTTCTCTTGAAGAGTTATAATCTTGGCTCTAATTCCATCAAGTAGCATTGTTATCGGTTTATTACGTAGATTCTTAACCCAGCTATTGAAACATTCTGCAAGATTAGAAGTGTGAATATCTAATCTAGGACGACAAGAATAAGCAGCTATCCAGTGTGCAAAACTACGATTTTCATCATTCACTCCAATAATCCAGTTAAACATGTCAATGTTTTCGGCTTTAATGATTTCAAATCTATAGTCAGCATCCGTTTTATTATACGATCTAGCAAGAGAGTCTAACATTCGATGGAATTTTGTAATCCGGGTGACAGATTTTAAATTCTGTTTAAAATGTTGAATACAAAAAAAGTGTGATGATTCTGGAAAAACAACACGCATAGCATTTATGAGCCCCTTTTGTTTATCAAATATAAATGAAAATCTACTCCAATCATCTAAATATCTTTCGAAAGTATATCTTAAACAGTTTAGAAACCTTGTCCATGAATCGGTATTCTCACCTTCAGCAACAACATAAGCAATTGGATATAACTGATAGTTAGGATCATGGGCATAAACAATAAATAATGTACCTTGGTATCTAGATGAAAGAAATGTACCATCGATACTAATAACTGGTAAACAATCTCCTAAAAAACCATCAATACATGCTTTGAAACAAATAAAAATACTTTCAAAGCTATTATTTTCAGTTGTTTTTATTACAGACTCTTACTGCCTGGATTTGTCTCCATAATTCTTAAACCATACTCTTTAAGACTAGCATAGGCATCGACATAACTACCGTTTATTTCAGCTAATGCCATCTCCCGAGCTCTCCAAGCTTTGGCATAAGAAATTTTTATCCGATGTTCTCTACGGATATCCTTTATTACTTGCGATAGACTATAGGACTGATTATCCCTAATTATATGAATAATCTTATTTTTAATCCACTTAGCAGTAGCTAATGGATGGCATCCTGTTCTTAGTTCACTTAAACAAGAATGTCGATTTTCTAATGTACTAATGAAAAATATTTGTCCTGTGCCAAGGGGTCTAGCATATACTCTCAAATTACAAGCTGGTTGATCACAAGTATAAACAATTCCCGTAGAATTGTTCATACTACCGGTTGAACATGTAAAGTTGTGTTCAATTGCTACATTACCTATGAAATTTCTAAACTCAAGCCGGGTAGCAAATTGTTGTTCGACAAATAATTCATGAGTGGTATCATTACTAACAGTATCATCAAAATTATGTCTATATTTTCAATTAAATCATCACTATTTTCAATAGTTTGAAAATCATCAAAATCATCATTACTAGCTAGATCTACTGCTTGTTCTTCTTCATTGTCGAGAAGAACTAGCACCCACTTGATAATTAGAAGCACGTGCACGTGAAAACATTTCAAGTGGTGGGAAAACTTGAGTAACAAAAACACTTATAAACGGCGATTGCAAATTAACTTCAAGAACAAAATTTCATGCTTGATCAGAATTTATTAACAAACAATGAGAAACGAAAACATGTCATATCGAATAGAAAAAGAGTTAATAATCAGAGTTCGTAGATTATCTAATGCATTACTACGATCGGTTAAAAGAAGTTGCGTAAAACCCCCTTCGTATGATAGCCCATTTACTGAACCTCCATGTGAGCACAGTATTCTTAGGCTCTGATCCATATTGAAAAGATGTACAACTTCAAATCTGTAGAAAATATTGAAGAATGTAGAGTGATGAATAATAGAAAGTGTGAGGAAGAATAGAAAGTGTGAAGTAGGAATGAAACTCTCTCACATCCACGGTTTATATAGATTCAATCTCCAACGGATAGAAATATGGCCGTTGTACAGAAAAATGGAACGTTGGATGGCAAAATGGAGGCAAAGAGTGGGGCAAAGTCGTATATCTAGCATGGCGCCATCATCTATGTCGTATCACCCTCTTCTTTGTAATTTCTTCAAACTTTCCCTCTTTTCTATAAATATACTAAACTTTACCCTCCCCTATAAAACTACCTATAAAATTACCTGATATCTTATTGATAAAGTGTAACCTTTACCATTTGGCGAAGCGCCGAAGTCGTATATCTGTAAATTCACAACATTCATCCGTATTGGTATTATTTCGTTCAACACTATTTATTGTGGTTGCATTATGTCTAAATGCAAATAAATAAGCAATAGTATCTATTGCAAGAGACTATTGTTCCATTTAAAACTAACGAGAAACAACATATAGTAATATGTAAAATTATATCTAAGCAAGGTTGTAAAAGGCGCTAGGCACTAATCGGACGGCACCTGCCGCCTAGCATGCCTAGGCGGTCGTTTAGGTGGTTCAAAAATAAATAAATAAAATCCAAAAAACCTACTGAAGAAGTCCAAAAAACCACAAAACATGCATAGTCGGGCAGGGGGGGGGGTCTAGGCGGACGCCTAGGCGGACATCGGGCGGACACCAAGCGCCTAGGCGGCCGCCTAGACCGCCTTTTAGAACAGTGTATCTAATTGTATTAACTATATCTTTTAGTTTTTCAAAAGCAATTTTTTACCATTTTTGGCTTTCCGAAATGAAGAATTAATACTCTGATCCGAAACAACCGGAACTGCGGATACCGATACTCATAGGAAGCGTCCAGAACCGATTTTGATATTTCGAACCGTGACATACATATATAACGATATGGACACGGCATGATTTCTGGCGTGCCCTAGTGTATTTTAGGGTATATGTGTTGTGTCCGACACGTGTCCAACCATCATGGACATGAGTGGTTTTTTGGTAGATTTATATTCCCTATTTTAATATTTTGCGGGTTAAGATGGTACTAGCTAATCATTAAGATTTTTAGTTAAGTTTCGAAAATATATTGCAAACTGAGAGTGAATTAAGTAGGATGCACGGACACTCCGAATGGTTGCCGTGTCCATGTACATGTATTGCATGCAACATCCACACTCCATAATTGTCACATCCTCGTACGTTGTCACTGGGCCCATTTGCTGAAATGGTTGTCCTGTATGTACACATAAGACTCGACTTTAGTCTTTAGCATCCACATACGCTCCAATCAAACTCTTATCTCATATCCGACATGGCACTAAATCTTGGGATTCCACAAAAATACACTAGGACATTCCGGAAACGGTGCCGTGTCCATGTCACCGTTTTTGTCGTATTTTGTATCATATTCGTGTTGGTACAAAATAGGAAAATAATGAGGATTAGCAATGAAGATGATCATTACAGTGAAAGGAACAGGTGGATATTTGCAGCAAAGAAGTGATGTTCGGATGTTCACCACTGATTTTGCTATGGAAGCTATATGATTTTGTTCAGTTTATCTTTTCATTCATTACCTTCATGTGTTGGCATCCAGTAGATTTTCCATTAGCTGCAGTCTAATTCTAACATTTTTCTTTCAGTTCTTTAATCTTGAGAGCAACGAGTACCACGCAAAGATGGTTCTGAAGCCTTTGGGCATTGATCGGAGGTGGAAATTCATATGTGAGCCCATACATGGGGATGTTCGACTACTATCCAAAAAGATCCCCATAACTAAATATATTAATCTTCAGGTTTGTTCATTTCGTCATTTTTGTCAAGCTAAATTTCATTTAATACCTTGAAATCACTTTAATACCATGACCTTGTGTTTGTTAACAATGATAGCTTGAACCTTTATTATCACCTTAATACCATGAACTCCATGAAGTTGTCAACATAGAAGGTAAAACAATGGTTATACCCCTGACACTTCTCTTCCTTTACCTCCTACCTATCCTATGGCCTAGGGGCGGTGGAGGGTGGTGGGGTTTTGCCGCGTGAAGGGGTTACTGGGTAGGGGAGGAAGAAGACGGTGGCAGTGGGTTAGGGTTAGGGAGAAAAAAAATGGTGGTGGGTGGTTAGGGTTTAGGGATGAGGAAGGAGGAAAAAGATGGTAGTGATAGTTAGGATTTTAGGGATGAGGAAGGAGGAAAAAGATGGTAGAGATAGTTAGGATTTTAAGGATGAGGAAGGAGGAATGGATGACGATTGTGGTTAGGGTTAGGGGATGTAATTTTTGATCTTTAGGGGTATCATTGTACCAAATATGTTGTCTAACGGTGGACTAACGGAAGTGGGAGACTGCTATGGAAAGGGTGTTGGAGAGCAAAGGACGAAGATTGTGGTGTTGGGTCAGGGTTAAGGAAGAGGAAGATGCTGGTGATGGATTAGGATTTAGGCCCTTTAGGGACAAGGAAGGAGGAAGAAGATGGTGGTGATGGTTAGGGTTTAGAGATGAGAAAGGAGGAATAAGATTGTACTTGTGGTTATGGTTATGATTTGGAGATGTACGTTTGATCTTTATGTGTAGTATTGTACCAAATCTGTTAAGTCTGACGGTGTACTAATGGAGGATAGTAAAGTGAAATTAGTTAAGAAGTTCAAAGTATCATTGTGAAAGGACTCGTGGTATTAAAGTGAACCTAGGCAAAGTTCAAGACTAAAGTGAAAATTTGCTTTTTGTTGAGGCCACAGTAGCTTACGAGTTTGCATCCATCCGTGGTAGGGTATAGTTTCCTTCCTTTTTCTCCCTTGTAGCCGCTACCCGAATTAGCATAAGTGTTTCTACACTTATGAGAAATCCATTCTCGTGAACAAACACCCCCTTACACAAGGTTCTTTTTTTTTCTGTGTCTAGTCTTCCTATCATAACATGCATTAATGGTGATAAATGAAGATAGCTTGCCATCTTTTCTTCTTTGGGTAAATGTTAGCAAAATTCTGCATAAAAAATGTCTCTACGTTTAAAATAACTAATTTTAGGTTGGTTAGACTAATCTAGCTTATCTTAGCCTAACGATGCAAGAACACTCATTGACCTGTGGAAACAAACATTTCTATCAGGTCATTTTAATCACTGTCTCTCCTGTATTATCCCGTCTTAGGATTTGATAAGGAATACCTTTTTATTGATTTGGCACACAAATAGGTCAGCCCTGCAGCCACTATATTTAATTGTTGGAATGTGCAAACACTACAGGTGTTACATTGCTTGTTCCTGTAAATAATCATATATACTTTTCGAGTATGATATTTCAAGAAAACTACCTCCAAATATCACATGTAAGTCTCTTCTATAACATTTAATGCATAATGGTAGCCGAAGGTGAGTGTTGTGGCTTCTAACTAGCAGGGTGTAGCTGCACGAGGGGAGTTGAGTTCCACATAAAACAATGACATACTAAAAAGGTTGAGAATATCTCAACACCATATATTAATTTCCATTAGAGCTCTAGGTCAAATAGATAAATGATATACAAAAAGGTGATAAAGACAAGTAGATCACTGGTGTCATCCCTACTACTATCTAGAAAAGGGAAAAGAATACACATTCTCTAAGCATACTGTGAGATTGCTGTAAAGGAGCAAAATTTGTTATAATTGATAATGTTAATGTTGACACAATAAACAAGGCTTGTAGGGTTTTTGGCAAGACCCTCTCTTGCTCATAGCTACCTTGCCTTGGAATTTGTCACCAGCATAGAAGGGTGATGTGAGGTTGATAATCGATCACAAGATGTTAGATTTCGTCGATTCTTTTATAGAGAGATGATGATGCAAGAAACAAGCCTCCTTTCGAAGCTAAGACAGTTGTGTTGAGCATTAGGAAAGCTTAACTTATAGATATAGTGTGTGACTTTTGTGAACTCCATGCGTGTATCATAACTCACTTTCAGAAGCCACAATATGAGCATAATGAGGTTCAATAGTAGGAGCAAACTCCAGAAAATGGGAACCATCTCAGAAATAAAGTTTGAATTTGGGAGCAAGTTGGGGGCAGCATGCTTGTGCAACTCCCCCCCCCCCCCCCTCTCTCTCTTCTTACAGGGGCATTAATACATAACAATTGGCCCTATTGTAAAAGTCAGTCTAATCGTTGCTCCCATCAATGCACGAGCACAGCCAAATATGTATGCTAAATGTTGCTGCTCTTCCCAGATACTGTGCATCCGAATAGGCCATGCTTCATTCTTCTCACGGCTATTATTTTGAAAACGGGTATGTTTAGAATGTGGTCTCTGCAAAGTGCACAAGTAACTATTTAGAAATGAGTTGTTTGCTAATTGCTTTGTAGGTTCTGCTACTTTTCTACCCTATCCCTGTATATATGGATAGTATTGAGTTAGGTGCTATAAGTTAATACCTAATCCCCCCAAATTACGAAGTATTAGTAAAGGAACGATATGCTTTTTCATGTGTGAAATATAGTGACTTTATCTGTTTTAGTTATGTGCATAAGTTCTGTATGGTCCCTATTTCCACTGATAATATACAATATTTTGATTGATCGCCAATCTGAAAGTGAAAAGTCAAGTTACTTTCTTTTCTTTTCTTGAATGCGAGAAATTTTGTTCAATTAGATGATAGGTCCTTTCAGGAAAGAAAGGTAACCAATAGTCCCTTAAATGGGAGAGAAACTTTCATATTAGTGGAATATTCTCCAGTCCGCAGTTAATGAACGCTTGCTCACCCTACTTTAAAATAGTTTCAAATTCCTTAGTAAATTAAGCCTTTCATATTTCTCATGAGGTATGAGTAGAAGTACTCCAAAATCTTCATCGTTCTTGACAGGATTTTGGTCAATCACATATTTGACTTGAATCCAACTTATACATAAATTTAACTTGAATCCTATTATGTAGAAGACTGGGTTGGTTTTTGGTCTGAGGCAGCCTAGATGTAACTTGTATCTGAACCATCGGATAAGCAATAGGGTTTGGGTCAGCCTAAAGCCAAACTGTTTACCGTCCATTATAACTAGGTAAGTGAAAAGGCCAAGGTTGTTATCCTCTTTTGTCCTTGTCAGCAATGGTATTATATATTATGAACACCCCTTATACCAACTAAAGTTTATCGTACCTTTATGTCCAGTTTTGAACCTTAGGATCAGTTAAGTGTTGCATAGTCAAACTTCAGGAGTGTTTAGTGAGATCTTCAAAAATAATTAATCTTAATATATCGTCTATTATAAGCGTATTTTCTCTCTTTGATTTTGAATTTCTTAAAGAGAGTACACAAACATATTGATGGAGATCTAACTAGGATTTACTTGAGATTATTGCAGTTGTCATAGGCTTCTTTTTTCTGTTGTTTAATCAGCAGTTAAATGTAAGTTGGAGGAAGGGAAGGGCTAGAATGGCTCGATAGTAAGGAGTAAGAGGCAGAAGGACATTTAATGGCTGATTGATCTAGATAGATGCTTGGAAGAGGCTGTTATCATGACAAGATGGATCATGGAGAACGAAAAGCACCTTGAAGTGGGTTGAGGGCCTGAGGCCTAAACCTTTTTGTTATCACCTAAATTATTGGTTTACTTTACCTATTATGGCTGCATTCTTCATTGTGTTGTCATTCTCAAGTACGGCATCAAGCACGCTCTAATAATTGAGACTTGAGAGTACCATGCTCGTTCTGTTATTACTTTAAGGCTTGCTTGCAGAATGAAAGAATTAGAAAAGCAAAGAAGAAAGTCCTGAACAGAATAGGATTTTATTTATTTCTTTATGCTGATGCTATTCTTTTTTCTCTTCATCTTTAATCTTGCTGGAAGATGACCAGTTGAGGAACCTCCTCCTATATTTTATTTGATGGTAGAATGAAGGTTTTGACTTTCTTTTTGTCATGTCTTCTTTTCATATCATTTTTTGTTACTTCCCACATTTTTTGTTTCCTATGTATTTACTGATAGCTTTTTGAGGGAATTTTTCTTTGTTTGTCCCGCCCTTGTCCAAATGTAGCAACCAGGATTTATTAAGTTATTGATTTTGTAATTATCTCTACCCTTGATTGTAGGATTCAGTTGTAACCTCATGAGTTAGTTTTGGAATATTGTATCTCTACCCATGATTGTAGGATTCAGTTGTAACCTCATGAGTTAGTTGAGGAATATTGTTGTAAACTCTGCTGTATAAAAGCTCACACACCATAATGAGAAAAATGCAACCTTTCTCATATTTATCATCATTTTATATGGTATCAGAATAGCCTCACCGATCCTACGCTATGTCTTCCGAAAAACAACCAGATTACTCCTTCCGCTTCTCAAATCTTGTTCACTGCTTCTGGTGGTGCCGCTGCCAACCTTCAATTCCCGGCGCTAGCAGTCCGTCTCGATCGCTCCAATTACTCTCTATGGCGCGGCACTATTCGCTCGGCTCTTGAGGCTTATGAGCTTGAGGGATTTCTTGTCGCTGGTGGTGCTCCTCCGCCGACTGTTTCATCGGTCGCAGGCTCATCAACTACCACCAGCCCGAATCCTGACTTTGTTGCTTGGAAGCGCAAGGACCGACTAGTGCTTTTATGGCTTCGATCCACTCTCTCCACTCCAATGCTTGGTCTCGTTTTTCGGGCTGCCACAACCGCGGATCTTTGATCCATGTTGGAGCAAATGTTCTACTCCCAATCTCGTGCCAAGCAGATGCATTTGAAACAACAACTTCAAATCCTCTCCAAGGGAAACCTGTCTATCTTGGAGTATGTTGAGAAGAAAAGGGCAATCTCTGATTCCTTTGCTGAATGTCTCACCGCCATATCGGACGAGGATTTTGTCTCCTTTGTGCTATTTGGCTTAGGGGCTGAATATGGTGCGTTCAAAACAGCCCTGAGTATGCGGCTGGAACCCATTTCTTCGGATGAGCTGCTCAGCCTCCCTCTTCAGGAAGAGCAGCGCATACTCGACTCTTGCGCCGACTCTAGTTTTCCGGTGGCCAGTGTTGTTCATCGGAGAGGTGCGGCTCCAAGTTGATTTTCCCTGCTGGACTCTGCCTCGTCTGGTGACCGTTCCCGCCCGGTGTGTCAAATCTGCGAGTTTGTCATTTTTATTGACGATTGCACCAAATTTGTTTGGGTTTATTTCTTGGCTGCTAAGTCTCAGGTTTTGTCTGCCTTTACATCTTTCAAAACTATGGTTGAGACACAGTTTTCCACTAAACTCAAAGCTTTTCAATCTGATTGGGGTGGCGAGTACCGTAATGTATCAACTTTGCTTGCCACCAATGGCATACTTCATCGTGTTTCTTGCCCTCACACTCCTGAACAAAATGGTGCTTCTGAAAGACGGAACAGGATTATTATTGAAAAAGGGTTGGCTCTTTTGGCACATTCCCATCTTCCTATGGAATTTTGGGGACATGCTTTTCATACCGCCAAAGGATTTCTGAAGAATAGGAGTTATAGTTCTATTATTCAGGTAAATGGCGGTATGAAAAGCTCATGAGTTAGTTTTGGAATTATCTCTACCCTTGATTGTAATTATCTCTACCCTTGATTGTAGGATTCAGTTGTAACCTCATGAGTTAGTTTTGGAATATTGTATCTCTACCCATGATTGTAGGATTCAGTTGTAACCGCATGAGTTAGTTGAGGAATATTGTTGTAAACTCTGCTGTATAAAAGCTCACACACCATAATGAGAAAAATGCAACCTTTCTCATATTTATCATCATTTTATAGGATTGATACCTAAGGAATGAAGAGAAGAACAAATATATCTATCATGCTTACAGTTGTAATATGATTTAAAATTTTCATCAGGTGTTGCTTGATGCATATATTGAGGAAAATATGATAACTTCTCTTCGCAGGTCGGTATAGGCCACAATTTCACTAACAATGCAACAGGTTTGAATTGGAAGATTTCCACATGTTTGGGTGGGGATGGTGTTTCCCAGATCAGAAGCAAAACATCTATTGGCCTATTCCCAGGATTTGGTATGAGAATTGGTTGGAAGGCTGAGTACATCCTTCCCGAGATTCACGGGTAAGTTTAAAATTATATAATATATATATATCATGTAGTTCTGTCAATCAGTTTCACCGAATAAAGCCTGTTATCCTTTACTGTTCATGTATCTTTTGGTTACACCTTCTGTTTTAGTGGTTTGCCCCTCCCATACAGAATTATCTAGTATTAAAAGTGAACATCGTGACCAAGTAGTTTGAGTTCTCTTTTCCTAATTTTTTAAAAAAATATATATCTGATCTGATTCTCCAATTTTAGATATCTCTAGTATTCTCTGTTTACTTATAGCTGTCGTACTTGTCTTGTTTAGTATACATGGATTATAGTAGATTTTAGGAGCATAGACTCTCCACATCACATGACTCGGAATCTATGTGGTACATAACCATGTTAAGAATAGTGCTATTGGATAGTTTCCATCTTTATGTTCCTTATTCTATGCTCTCTCATCCCACATGAGTTAGAATAGCTAACCAACCATGTAACTCTTCCTATATATACTTTGCCTTGACTTGAGCCTAATGGACTGTATTGCGATATTATCCCAACATACCACAATGTAGTATCGTAACAAGCCATCCACTGCTCAAGCTCGACTTGAAACTGTTCCATGCATGAATTGAATCTTCATGATCTCGTAGGCCCTTCTACTTTTCAGGCCGTTTTTTGTTTTGTTTTGATAATGCTATTTTATTTCAAAATTGAAATTTTGCATAGACAAAGTGAATTATCTGTAGACAGATAAGCACAAATTGAAATCAAAATGCTAATGAAAATTCTTCACTGAATTAAATATAAGCTTGTTTTATAGCAATAATAATTATCCTTTTGTTTAAAGGTCAATTTATTCACCGTCTAAATAATTTTTTTCCTTGTTCGCAAATAAACCGACTAACTTGTAATCAATTTGATCCTCCAATTCATTTGCTGGATAACCTATGAGAAGATTGCTTGGATTTATGAAAAGGTTGCTTGGTTTAATCCATGTCCTTTCCTAGTTGCAAACAGGCTCAAGCTAACTTGAAAATTTGATAACAATCTTGATTTTCAACCTGTTCTGTAGTAACTTGTTCTGTCTTCTTCAACTTGTCAAAATGTTTGTTCCGAGGAATCTGAGTTCATGGCTTTTTAGGTTGGAATACGTACTGAGGTGTTCTCAAAATATTCACAAACTTTTCATGCTTGCAAAAATAATTTGCCATCTTTACCTTGATAATAACCTCTTTATAACGAAACTTGCTGTTTACAGGGCTGTTGGCACCGATGAACCTGTTTTTGATATGAATTACGGACGCTTGAACGCATCAATAGACCGAGTGGAGGTCATTTTAACACATGCCACGTGACTAAATCATTATTGTAAAGAACCTGGTTTTTCAAAGTGCATTGCGAAATTTCTACAAGGGGGAGCTCATGAAGTTCTGTTGGTTAATCAAGCATTGTGGATCTACAGCTAGTCCAACACATGCAGTCACAACTGTGTTTTAAAATGCCTTAACAATGGAAATTTCCTTCGTTTGGAATTGCAGATTCAGCTGCCAACTCCCTGTCCTTGGAAGATGAGATGGCCAAAACACTGACAAAATGGAAGGGATTTTTCAGAGTTGTGGAGATTGGGCTACAAATTCTTTTGGCACACCTATACTTGTACTGTAATTGATGGTAGAAGCTTTAAGGAAAAAATGTAAGTCTCATCTGCATTGGCTAACAGAGAACACTACACTTTGTATTTTGATCTCACTGGCATTTTTGATAAGGGCAAAGTAAAGCAAGGCTGTTTTTCTTGTGTGTTGATATCAGATGTGCTGTACATATTTTCCAATTAGCAATATACTAGTCACATTATTTCACATAATGATGGCGTTTCTTGGAAAGACTCGACTCTGAGAGAAATTATTCAGTGAGCCGGCTCACCATGCACCTTGATTCTCCTCCACTTGATTTGTATGGGGATGATGAGGACTGGTCCAAGCTGCCACTACATGCACTCATTTCTATGCCATCAAGTGGAGGAGAATCATGGTGTACGGTGAGTCCGGCTCGCTGAATAATTTCTCCCACTCTCGGTGGGCTCAGCTTACTGAAATAGTGATGGATTATAGTTGATTTAGGTATTCTGGGGTTTGTGTTTCGCATATAGTTTGCTTTCTTCTTTTCACAATTTCAGATGCTGGATTTTAGGGATTCAACAGTAGAAGTGCTAGCAATGAAATACCTGTTGCAGGTAGGAATTGGGAAACAGAAAATTTCATTGGTAGGGAAGAAGTTTTGGTTATTCGCGCGAAAGAAGAGTTTTGGGAAATAGCAGATTTGGGAGCTGGCGCCAGTTGAAGTGACACCTAAAAAAAAATTTAATGAAGCTGGCGCCCAATATATTTTCTTTAAAGCCGGCGCCAATTGCATTGGCACCTAAAAAAAAAAAAAAAAATTCAAACTTGGCTCCAATGTTACTGGCGCCAAGCTGTTTTTTTTTTTTTGTGGGGTGGGGGCTGCATGCATTTGTTTTTTTTCTTTTGTTTTCTTTATTTTGTTCCATTTCTTTTTATTTTTCTGTTGTTATTTTTTTTTCTTTTATTCATTTATTCTTGTCATGTCATTTCAAAAAATTGTCTCTTGCTCTTTCTCATGAACGTTACAATCCGAACGTTAAATATTCTTATATGTAAAGACTGGCGGCATTGTCACTGACGTCGAAAAAAACTATTTTTACCTTGGAATCCCCTCCCACCCCCACCCCCAACCCCAAAATTAAAAAAAGGGAAAAAAATAAAGCAAAAACAAAAAAAGATAAAAAAAAAAAAAAAAAATTAAAAGAAAGAAAGACGGAAAAAAAAAGAAGGAAAAGAAATAATATAAAAAGGAAGGAAAAAATAAAACAAAAAAGCAAATGCATGCAGCCAAACAACACCCCCCCCCCCCCCCCCCCCCCCCCCCCCCCCAAGAAAAAAAAAAAAAAAAAAAACTTGGCGCCAGTAGCACTAGAGCCAAGTTTGAATTTTTTTTAGGCGCCAGTGCAACTAGTGCCGGCTTTAAAAAAAAAATATTGGGCGCCAGTTGCACTGGCGCCAGCTTCGTTTTTTTTTTTTAGGCGCCACTTCAAATGGCGTCAACTCCCCGAATCTGCTATTTCTTAAAACTTCTCCTCTTTCACGCGAATAACCAAAACTACTTCCTTCTTAGTGAAATTTTCTGATTGGGAAACTGCTCACACCTGCACAACAGTATCTGCTGGTGCTTTATTCGAAAATTTTTTCCAGATAATTTCTCTTCATATTTAGGCTATATACCTGATATGTACTCTTGCAAAACCCTGAAATCGAATGAACATCAACAAAGAGGACAATCATAAAATCCAAAAAGGGAGCTATTTTGTACAACAAGAAAGCCCTTGATCCCAAATTTCTGGGGTCAGCTGTTTGAATATCTTCTTCCACTCAGTTCTGTTAAGGGTCGTCTAATGCTAATAAGATTTATCCTTGTTTTAACACTTCAAACCATGTTAGTGTCTACCTCTACTCCTACGGCTCCATTAACTACTATGTTATCACTCCTTACATGAACTTTGATCGGTATGCGTTGCACAAGTCCAAACCACGTAAGTCGATTTTTTTTCCCCTCATCTTGCTCCCAGTTGGCGCTACCTCTAACTTTTCATGGGTACACTCATTCTTATCTGTAATGCCACATATACAATAGAAACTATTTTGTACAAATAAAGTAGAATTTCCAACAATTACACTAAACTCTTAAGACATTTATACTTAATCATTAAACATGGGGAGAAATTCCACTATGGATGTGTTTTTGACCAAAGAAGCTAAGGCCAAGGCCTGACTCATATATTAGGAGAACAGAGTTATCTGAACCTTTTTTTTTTCATTTGAAAATTTTATTTGCTTTCTACTCCTATTTGTTAGTATCAGGAAGTACACACATTGGTTTTTTGTCATTTTAAAATTTTTATTTGCTTTCTATTGCTATTTGTTAGTATCAGGAATTATACACATTGGATTGTCAAGTCATAAATTTCAGAAGAAACAAAAAATTCATTTCAAACTGGAAAGATAGCTAAATCCATAAAGTCACATGAATGTGTCCTCACATTTGGGTCCATTTTGCAACTGCAAACACTGAAACCTTGCATGAAATGTCATGCACGAAATCAATTCCAGCCTAGAAATCCCCCCCTTCATCAAAGCAGCAGCCCCCCCTGCCTGCAAATACTTGATAATGCAACCAATGTCCCGACAAAATCCATAGATCTCACAAACATTAGTATCTGTCCTCAGAACCGATGTTTTAAAAACCGGACCAGTGCTTGACCCGGCCAAGACACTAGGTCAGGTCAAATTAGTTCAACCACTGGTTCAACTACTGGGTTAATCTAAATAGTCCAAATTAATCATTTATGAATATTAATTTTTTTACAAAAATACTAATTTTTTAAAAAAAACACCGGGTCAATACTGAACCGGACCGGAAAACAACAGGTTCACGGGTGAACCGGCCGGTCCGGTCCGGTCCGGTTTTTAAAACATTGCTCAGAACAATGCATGCCAGCCCAGGGCCTCATCATCAATCATTCTCAGCAGACAAGTCCTCCCTCTATTACATTACAGCCATAGTTTGAAGTATTGACCAATATCGATACAATTTAATATGTTTCGATTGCAATCAACAAGGGTATAAAAGCTTAATAATGTTGTAAAAGCACGTAAACGAGGAAATTTTATTTATTATAAGTAAACCAGTAAAAACCGACTAATACTTCGCTCAATTTCAAAACTATAATTAAGAAAGAACACAAAATACTCCGATCGATACCGCCTATACTCATAGGAAGGGTCCAATATCGATTCCGATACTGTGAACCTTGATTACAACCCCAGCCCATGACTCAAATTTCTTTCAGGCGCCATGAATAGTTTTCACTCTTTGACACTACAGATTTTTCAAGCTCATTCTCAATGTCCTTTCCTAACCTTTCTCAACCAACAAATTCTCACATAAGTTTACATCACAAATCTTACATTGGTAACGAGACAAGTTCATCATCAGAGGGAGTTCTGAGATATCACTTCACCAAACTTGAGGAAGAGCTCAGCATCGGAGGTGCTGTGTGGAGTCGTGAGGTTGGAGTACTTGTCAACGTATGATGGAGAGGATGGCAGGGGCAGCCCCGACTGCCGTTGCTTGGCTGGAGAAGCCGGCAGGTCTAGAGAAGCGTTTTCGCAGACGAGGAAGGTGAGGACGCGGGTGACCTCGTGCATTGTAGGGCGGTCGGTGGGTTGCTTCTTGGTGCAGAGTAGGGCTAGCTGGAAAACCTTCTTCACCTGTCCCAGGTCTTTGCATGTTGAAGAGACATCTGGATCGACTGTTTCCATTACTTCATCAGTTGTCGTCTTTGACAGTATCTATAGCATGCATGACCGGTGTGTGATTATTAGCATTGTCAAGGAGATCTTAATAATAATGTGAAGAAGAAAAAAAGCGAAAGTGAAACAAATATTTACGTGCCACATGATTTGCCCTTAGATAACTGCAACTAGTCTATGAAATAGTCTAACTAGGTCCATTGTTCTTGTTAGTTTTAACCAACAAAACGAGCATTTCATACATCGATTGAAATATATAAAAATTGTAGACAATTGGGGATACTGGTGCCACAATAACCAAGCTAGGTTTGCCTTGTTGCGTTTTGGTGGCACTCCTAAAATGTCATCCTGCACTCCTTTTTAATTTTCTAACATTCAAATTCCAAATTTGTCCCTGTATTAACACTATTGGCACTCCTAAAATGTCATTATGCACTCTTCTCTCCATGCATACACAAATTAATGTCATATTTAACACATGGATATATTTGGAATTAGAATGATAGAAAACTAAAGAGGAGTGCAGAATCACATTTTAGGAGTGTCAATAACAGCACCCAAAAAGAAATTATTCTTTGGTGTCTACAACTGAACTATAACTTACTTGCATGAGAATGAATAAATGCTCTAACCTACCATTAACAGTTTTTGTAACTCAATTTTTGTGTGTTAGTTTGTAGCTCTGTTTTGTAGTCACTGACTCTATATAATGGTACTACTGTGCAGAAAGACAAACTCCACATGTCATTCAGCAAATTGGGACCACTGTACCATATTCATAAAGGGCAGTAAGTTAACTGATAGAATAGCATCATTGCATGTTTTCTACTGCTTGTGAAGGTGAATGGCAACTCAATTTGATAAAACAGGAAGTGAGAGTGTTACCAACTGATGGAGGTTCGACTCGTTGTCCACTGCCTTCCTTCCGGTCAGTAGCTCAAGCAGGACAACCCCAAAGCTGTAAACATCCGACTTCTCATTAAGTCGGGAGGTTCTGGCATACTCTGGGTCAATGTACCCGATTGTTCCCATCACATATGTGGAGGTGTGGGTCTTGGAGACGCACAAGCTCTTGGCTATGCCGAAATCAGTGAGATGGGCCTCGAAATCTTTGTCCAAGAGAATGTTTGAAGATTTCACGTCTCTGTGGATGATCCGGGGGATGCAGTCATGGTGAAGATAGGATAGGCCCTGAGCCGCTCCTAGTGCAATGCGAAGCCGGCCATCCCAGTCCAGCATTTTCTTCTTCGGAAGCCCTGGAATTGTGCAATAAAGAAACCTTAATTAGTTCTGCAGGCTATTAATAATATGTAGGACAGGGTTCGAATTGTATATCATGACCAATGACAGGAAACTCTACCAAGTATGTCTATGACCTAATCAACTGTCTATCCTGATCAGGTTATTAGTTCAAAATTGGTATCTTATATATATATATATATATATATATATATATATATATATATATATATTTGAAAGAGGTAATTGTGTTACAGACTCCTAGCCTGAAGGCCCGCACCTGCACCGTACTTGTATTGCCCCCGCAACCGGCCTGCACTCTGGTTGCCCTCACATTAATTCCTCCACATGGAATTAAATGTGTTTTCTCCGTTGCTCGAACCCCCAACATATGGGGAGAATATTCCTCGCTCTAACCACTTGAGCTAGAGGTCATTGGATATATATATAAAAGCAATGGGTACTTGTGGCGAACTCGCCTCCAACTCCGACCACTTGGGCCGCATGCATTTCTCTTAACCACTAGGCTAGAGGTCATTTGCCATTATATATATATATATATATATATATATATATATATATATATATATATATATATATATATAATTTGTGAAAAACCCAACTTCCTTCTTCCTCTCTTAAAGATCATTCAATTTTATATTCAATACTTTCAACCATTTTATTTTGTTTAAATTTTGACCGTTTCAATATTTATTTTGTATTGATTGGTATTTTATGGGCTTATGCTAAATGACTACATAACTAGCCATAAAAGCCTATTAAAATTCATTGAATTTGTAGGAAGAGGGTTTGCCTATATATGTATCCATATTGTTAGTATTGATATACTTGAGAAGAAAAAAGGGTAACCATGTGATTCCTCATCCTCCTCCTTCACAAACATGTATTCTTTCTTTCATTTTCATTACAATCTCTCCTGCTCTGGGCAAGAGCTAAGTCATGGTCAATCTCCCTGAGTTGTGTGCGACGACGGGATACCGGTAGTGCGGGAGTTTTACCACTAGGAGCATTCGGAACAAGTCTGCACATAGACCCGAATCAACTCTTAGGGCAATGCTTCGTGCATGACTTCCCCGGAGGCCGGTAACTTTAATTTGGTTTATTTTGTTTTCAAGTTTTCAATAGAAAGGAGCAATATCTCTAACAATCTAAGAGTTGATTCTATATGTTATGTTAATTTTTTTTTTATCAACATGTGATCATAAATCATAATATTTGTTTTCTAACAGAACCATGCGTTTCTATTCTATAGATTACAATTGGATTGTATATTATTCCAGTACATATAGTTTTCCTCCCTTTTGTACACAAAGTAAGAAACTCTTAATGAGGTTTCTTAAGGAAATGAACTGTAGGAATCCTATTATTTATAACTTAGTTGTCTCATGCTTCTTATATATATTTCATGTTTCTGTTAAAGAAACTCTTCCTAGAAAATGATACCAATATTTTTTTTGGGTCAAAGTTTGAAGTGTAGTTGGAAACTCTTTATGTATCTAGTATATATATATTTGTCTTCCTGCCTTTAGTTTACAATTTTTTCTGGCCTTGCAAGGAGCTTTTGTAACCTCTCAATAATGTACTTTTAATATTGTTGATTCTTATGCAACTCTGTGAAATATATTTCTTTTGATGCTGATGTAAAATAGAGGCCTAGATGGAATGGATAGCAGTTTGTGGCCATATATGGGCGTTACTGCATGCATGGTCTCAAAGGAACAATGCCATTTTTTTTTCAAGCTAATTTTGATATACTTGAGGTATACCAAAGTGATATTGCATTAAGCCAAACACTTATAAAAGAAAATGACTTGACACTGACTACATTAGATGATGACAAGGTTCTTGAATTCCTGAAACATTTTTTTTCAGTTACTTTTTTAGAATAGCAAGTTTCTTCCGATCTTAATTGCCCTCGAGGAACACCTCCTTAAAATTAGAGAAAATATTTGTGAAGTTGATGGAATACAAAACTTTGATTTACACAATATACATTAGAAAAATCTCTGGCTCTACAATCTGGGGTCTCTAACATGTTAGATGAAAAAAAAATGTTGTAGTTAGAAGAAGATATATAATTTGCCTTGTCTATCTAGTAGAGAGGGACATATGATTAACTTTGTCTATCATGTTGACAGTGTCGTTCCATGTCCTCTATTAGCTCAACTGTATTAAAAAAAAAAGAGTATTATACATGTGTTGGCAAAAGACTGCTCCTTTACAGAAACTTTGCCAAATCCCTTTAGTATTGACATATATAGTGATTGGTAATGTTCATTGATGGTTAATTTCCAGTATTATATCCATGTCCAAGAACATTTATTGTATTAGTCTACAAGTTGTATAACACTCTTATAATTGGTTTGTGTAGAGAATAATTGTTGTGTGTATTTTATTGATGGGCTACTCAACTACTTATAGGGAGTCTAGCTCCTCTTCATATTACATTTTCCAATGTGGGACTAAATCCCTTATTAGTTCTCAACACTCCCCCTCAAGATGGGCGATAGATATTAATCATTCCCATCTTGTTACATAGCTTCGACAGACTTACTGAACTAAGACCCTTAGTCAGACAGTCTGCCACTTGTTCTTCTGAGCGAACATGATCAATCTTCAGTATCCCTTGTTCCAGCTTTTCTTTGATGAAGAATCGATCGATCTCGATGTGCTTCGTTTTGTCGTGCTGAATTGGATTGTTAGCTATACTTATTGCAGCTTGACTATCGCTCAGAAGACGTAATGGTGCTCCCTTGTCCAGCTTCAACTCTGTCAGCAACGCTTTCACCCACAGCAACTCCGACACTCCTAAAGTCATTGCTCTGTATTCTGCTTCAGCTGTAGACCGTGCTACCACAGACTGTTTCTTGCTTCTCCATGAGACCAAGTTTCCTCCTATAAAGACACAATATCCCGTGGTAGACCTTCTATCGTCTATGCAGCTCGCCCAGTCTGCATCGCAGTATCCCTCAACTTCTATACATCCATTCTTCTTGAACCATAGCCCTTTTTCCGGCGTCCATTTCAGATATCTCAAGATCTGAAATACTGCATCCATATGACCCGTTCTTGGATCATGCATGTAGCGACTTACTACACTCACCGTAAATGAAATATCAGGACGAGTGTGTCCCAGATAAATCAATCTCCCTACAAGTCGTTGATATCTTTCACGATCAACTGGCTCTCCTGCTTCTGCTCCCAACTTGCACTTCTGGTCAATTAGAGTGACTGCAGCTTTGCATCCCAGCATCCCTGTCTCCTTCAGCAGATCTAGTGTGTATTTTCTCTGTGAGAGAACAATTCCTTGTTCGCCTTCACACACCTCGATACCTAGAAAGTACCTCATCGCTCCTAGATCCTTTATTTCGAACTCCTTCGCGAGTTTTGACTTCAGCTTAACAATCTCGGCTTCATCATTACCTGTGATTACTATATCATTCACGTATACAACAAGTATAGTGATGTGGCCTCTTGCATGCTGAAGAAAGACCGTATGATCTGCATTTGCTTGATAGTATCCCATGCATATAACAGCCTTTCTGAATCTGTCAAACCAAGCTCGAGGAGATTGCCTGAGCCCATATAGCGACTTCTTTAGTTTGCACACTTTTCCATGCGACGTCCCTCCGTCTGATTCTGTAGCATAGCACCCTGGCGGGAGTTCCATGTACACTTCTTATTGTAGGTCCCCATGGAGAAAGGCATTCTTCACATCTAATTGGTATAGCTTCCACCCATAGTTTGCTGCAATGGAGACCAGAGTCCTTACGGTGCTCATTTTCGCTACTGGAGCAAATGTCTCATCATAGTCAATGCCATATGATTGTGTGTATCCCTTTGCAACCAACCTCGCCTTGTATCGTTCCACCTTTCCTTCTGACGTCTCCTTTACTGTGTACACCCATTTGCATCCCACAGTTTTCTTCCCTTTGGGTAATGGAACCAGCTCCCACGTCTTATTTTTTTTCCAGTGCTCCAAGTTCTTCCATCATCACAGTTTTCCACCTTGGATCTTTCTTTGCTTCTTGCCAACTTTTGGACAACGAAGTAGAGTCTAATGATGCGATGAAGGCTCGATAATTCGAAGAAATATTAGAATAAAACAGGTAATTGGCAATATCATGTTCATAATCATCAAAACGACTAGGAGCCTTACCCGCATTGATGCGAAAAGATCTCCTTAAGGGAGCAATAGGTGGTGGAGAGATCATACCATCAGAGTCAGAGAGATCCGCATCAGAATCAGATTGATTCTGTGCGGGGGCAACATCTTCAAGAGTTGGAGCAGGAGTAGACGAGGGACTTGGTACAGAAGGCACAGGGCACGGTACAGGCACGATACTGGACTTCTGTTGTCTCCTTCTGTAGACTTGGAGCTCCTTTTCCATTGTCTGCTGCTCCCCCTGTTTAACATATGTATCTTCTTCATCTTCTGTATCGGAGTCACTGCTTTTTCCCCCTTTCGTCTAGTTTTCCACGACCGGGCATGGGACCGATCCGACTACCACAGATGGGCTTAATTTCTCCCCCTTACATCTAACATCCGCTGTGTTAGGTGTGTCAACAAACGCCGAACCGTCATCCGAACTATAATATGGTTGTAGTTCTCTGAAGGTAACGTCCATGCTCACAAACATCTTTTGCTCAACTGGGCTCCAACATGCGTATCCCTTCTGAGTTATCGTGTACCCGACAAAGACACATTTAACCGCTCTAGGATCCAGTTTGCCAACTCCTGGCCTATTATCTTGGACAAAACAGACACACCCAAATACTTTTGGTGGAACAGAGTACGTGGTAGCACCAGTAAGCATCTCCAACGGTGTCTTCCAGTCCAATACCTGAGATGGCATTCTGTTGATGAGATAAGATGCCGTTAACACCGTCTGTCCCTATAAGTGTTTCGGAACATTCATAGCCAGCATCATCGTTCGTGCGACCTCCAGCAGGTGTCTGTTCTTCCGTTCGGCCACACCATTTTGTGCCGGTATATAGGCACAAGAAGTTTGGTGTAGTATGCCATGAGTGGATAAATACTCAGCAACCGTCTTATTTGTATACTCCATCCCATTGTCAGACCGTAAGCACTTAATCTTAGTGCCATATTGAGTTTCTATCCGACGATGAAAGTCGTGAAACGCCTCAAAGACGTCACTTTTATTCTTCATAAGCACCCATGTCACGCGAGTATAACAATCAATAAAAGTGACGAACCATCGAAAACCGTTAATACCGGTTGTAAGGCAAGGGCCCCATACGTCCGAATGTATCATATCAAATGCAGCCGAACTTCTACTACCGGAACTCATATATGTGCTTATGGTATGTTTACCCAACTCACAAGCATGACAAAATAACTTCTCCTTATTAGCCCTTTGGTATAAGGACGGATACAGACGACTAATAACTTTAAAAGAAGAATGACCGACACGCTGGTGGTGGAGTAGCAATTCATCTTCTACACTGCGTCGTGTATCTTCCGGTGGTGTGTCGGCTACCAGAGATGCCAATGCTTTGTCCAGTCCAGTCCTGTCCAAGTACCACGGCCCCTTATGCCATGTGCCAGTCCCTAGTCGTCGTCCTGTCCCCTTCTCCTGAAAGGTCACCGTAGGAATGTCAAAGGAAACAGTACAGTTAAGATCAAGAATAATGGCACTACTAGAAAGAAGATTGACAGGAAAAGACGGAGCATGTAAGACATTGGTGAGAGTGAGAGAAGGGGTGCATGCGACAGTGCCTTTACCCAGAATAGGGATGGAGTTACCATCAGCAGTCTGAATGCTCTCCGGCGTCGGTAGGTGAGTATAGTCCTGGAACTCACCGCGGGATCCCGTGACATGGCGAGATGCCCCAGAGTCCATAATCCAACCTGGTTGGTGGACAGCTGCTGCAAGAGCACGCGCAGGTATACCTGTGCCGGTTTGGGCAAAGCAAGTGATGTGGTCCCCCGAGGTAGATGACGCCCCATGACTGCCATCCGAACCCAGCGTCGTGCTGCGTAACTTCGCAAGGAACTCCTTCTCAAGAGGGGTTAACTCAGCCAGGTGAATGTCGCCCCCTTCCTCCGCCAGATTAGCTTTGTGTCCTCCAGAATAATTTTCCCTTCTACCAGCATAACCGCCTCTACCACCACGACGTCCGCCGCGGCCCCGTCCACGATCACTTGAATGACTGTGCAGGGGTTTTGGACAAAACCTGATATAATGTCCTGAGTCACCACAGTTGTGGCAAACACCGGCCACAGAGGGAGGCTGATTGAAGGCGGCAAGTGCAGACTTGTCAACAGCGGCTTGCTCCCCCTGGAAAGAGTCCTTGTTGGGCATCAACTTTAAGCGAGCCTCTTCTTGTGCCATGGCAGCTATGGCGTCTTCTAAGGATGGAAGCATGGGCTGTGCTAGGAGGACATTCCTTCTATGCTCAAACACAGGGTTAAGACCCTTCAAGAACTTCATCATCCGTTGACGCGAAATATAATCGAAGAACTTTTGGAAATGTTTCGCGAATGCTGGTTCGACCTGGGCATCTTCCATCCCAAGAGGATCATAGTGATCCAGATCAGACCAGTACTTCTTTAACAGTGATGCATACTCAGAGATGGTGCGGTCGTCCTGGGCCACCCTATCAAGTTCATCCTGCAGTTGGAAGACCCGCATAGGATTGCCCGAGCCTGAGTACATATCCTTCAAAGTCTGCCATATATCAGCAGCAGCCTCCATCGTCTCGACATTGTCCGACACCTGGTCGGTCAAGAAAGCCGTCAACCATCCAGCCACAACATTGTTGACAATCTCCCAAATAGCAAACTCCTTGGAGGAGGGATCATCTGGCGCCTTGGTTTGGCCATTGGCGTAGCCAACCAAGCCACGGCCCTTTAACGTCCGCATGGCCTGTCGTGACCATTTCAAGTAATTGGACGTTCCTTCCAACTTCGTCTCCAGCTTGTCCAGCTTCCATAATTTGTAGGGTGACGGATCCACATCAGTATGGATCACACGTGGGGTCGCCTCGGTTAATCTCTTTGATAAAATATCATCAACCAAGGCCTTCATCTCGTCTGCTGTCAGTTTACCACTGATCGAATCCATGGCGTCTTCCACTGTGATTCGTCGTCGTCGGCGGCTTCGTCGACTTCGTCGTCGTCGTCGTCTTCGTGTAAAGTCGTCAACATAGACCTTACGAATGCGCGGTTAACATGGCCAACACCGGCGCGCACATGGAGATCCTAATTTGTAGATCGAGAACGGAAAACAAATAAAGCATTTGTTGTTCCGGAGGGCGTAATCTAGGAACAGAAGGTGCAAATAAAGCATTTGATAGCCATCCGTCGTTGAAAAATCACCCACATAATCTCTCTCTCAAAATTAGGGTTTTTTTCGAAAAGAAAAAAAGGAGGGGGGCGTCGGGGGGGGGGGCAGGGCGTCGGGGGGGGGGGGGGGGAACTGCCGGGGGGGGAGGGGGGGGCGTCGGTGCGGGGGGGGGGGGGG
Source organism: Iris pallida (assembly GCA_029216955.1). Lineage (NCBI taxonomy): Eukaryota > Viridiplantae > Streptophyta > Magnoliopsida > Asparagales > Iridaceae > Iris > Iris pallida. Next base: position 1,333,122 of record JANAVB010034020.1, read on the forward strand.
GGAGGGGGGGGGGACTGCCGGTGGGGAAAGGGGGGTGAGGAAATTTTTTTTCCTCCGTTATGGCTTTGATACCATGTAGAGAATAATTATTGTGTGTATTTTATTGATGGGCTACTCGACTACTTATAGGGAGTCTAGCTCCTCTTCATATTACATTTTCCAATGTGGGACTAAATCCCTTATTAGTTCTCAACAGTTTGTGACCCAACTTTTAAAGTTGTTAAAATCTTTCTTGATGTTGTTAACACAAATTTCTTTGACATATAAATAGTCTCTTGCGGTCAACAATTTTTTTTAAGTTGTTAAAAATATAAGTACACAAGAATATTTGAATATAATGGATGCATAATCATGTCAAAGTATCGTTAGCAAGATTGCTTACAAATATCGGATTGATTGTTCCCTTAAGTTGAGCTAATCTTCCCATCCAACTAGATCTTCATATAAACCCATTAGTCTATTTCAGCTACTAAAATGTATGCTTGGATTTTGTTATGCCCAAGCTCTCCCATTTAAACTATGCTTTGAAACCAATGCTTGACCAAGTATTATTGTTTATGTGCTTTTGGCAATTCATTGTCCAATAAAATAACTAACTGAATTTTTTTGTCAAAATTTGCTTGTGATGCTGCAATATATACCGATCTTCACTTCCTGCTCTTGTCTGTTGCATGTTCAACCTTGTCCATTTCATAGTAAACCATTTATCGGGTCATCTTATAAGTTTGTTGATTTTCCTTTTTCAATATTGTTGATGTTTTTTTTTAAAGGATCAATGGGGATAACTAATAAAACATTTATTTTGCGAAAGAACAATATTAGTCAAAATATTTGACCATTATTATTCTATAGCAGCTCAAGTATTTATATTTTTTAAGCACTTCAATGTTTTGACCATATTGTGTACGTTAGTCAACTTTTACCTCTTGGATCCTTTGGATTCGGGCCTAACGTTTCCAATTGAATTCTCTATTTGTTTGAGCATTCAATGTTTAAATTAATAACCATGAATTCTCCTTCATGACTGAATAGAAGCATGTCATTGTGGAGTCTTACATTTGTACAACAATATCTTCTGTTATGCTATTGTCAGGCCCATAATCTTGGATATGACACTTCTAATGCATTCACAAGTACATCAAAAATTCATGATGATCACATAAATTTACATTTATGTTTTTTTTAAAACAAATATGTAAGGTCTAAATTATTTGTTAAACTAGTCCATAAATGTTGTCATCCTTAGCATTTTCATATACGTATACACCTTTCATGCTCATATCAAATGTGTAGCAATACGGATCATGAACATTCATAAACATTGCTTTTGTCAGAGACTCAGACGTATGCTTTGTTATGTTTTACTTGACTAAAACTAATGGTTTTTTTTTAATTATTTGATAAACTTATTTTAGCCTACAAAAATTCTACATGATTGTATAGGCTGGCCCATATAGTTCCTATTGTTGTAAAGGACCTTAAACATGATCAAACATTGTTTTCCATTGACTAAAGGTATTGAATCTTTGAATACCAGTTATATGTTTCCATTTATTAGTTTTTGTCATATGTTACGTGAATTCTCTTCACCATTGGGCACTAGTCAATTTTTTTTAATATATTAGTTTGTCATATTGATATTTACGTTGCAAATATAGTTGTAGAGCTTTAATTCAAATAAACAAGTTGTGCACTGTTTTATTTACATTTGTATTAATGTGCAAATTTACCTCTATTTTCTTGAAGGTAGAATCATTAGAAATACTTCAAATGTTTAGGACATGACATATTAACAGTAACGGCAATACAAATTTATTTTATACTATCTTATTCTTAACATGATCTTTATAATGTTCTCTCTCTAAGCCAGAAGTATTAGAAATTGTGACTCGTTAGAAAAGACTCAAACATGCTAAGAGTGAAGGTAAGTAATACACACAAAAAAATCTTTCCTCTATTATTATAAACTTGATGGATGTTAATGGGTGTTTAGCGAGAATAAGGAAACTATTTATAAATAATGTATAAAAATAACATATCTTTTGTATTGTAATTAATAAGTCATGATCATTTAGAAATGATTATGGTATTGTACATTATTGTATTAAAGTGATGTTATATGAATCTATGACATATTTTCTAGGTCGGTTTGCATGTTTGAACCTTAGCTGACCATATTGTCACATGTTAGAATTTTTAGTCAGAAAGGAATCACAATATTGCTCAGTCACAATATTTAAATTATGTTAGGCAAGAATTAGTTTGCATATAAACTGTGACATTATAATTTGCTTTGACATGTTCAAACAATTTAGTTAAAAAAAATAGTTTAGTGATATTGCAAATTCCTTTAAATCTAAAGTTTTAAAAGTTAAGATCAGTTTGGATACAAGCCGAAAGGGTCCTTCTGTCAACCGTGCGTAAATAGCTCTAAGCGACACGGTATTTAATCGTCCCCCTGTGGACCTCCGCTAGCTGGGAACCGGCCCCTACAGCTAACCCAAGTTGATCAAAACTTGATAAACTAATGATTTGATACGATCAATTAGCAAAATTCACTTAAAACTATTATTCTATTACTTTAGACCGTCTTTTTTGTAAAAATGGCTTGTAAAGATAAATCTTTAAAGCCAAAGCTGAAAATTATTGTATCTTACTTTAAGGGATGATAGAGTCAGATGAGTTTTTGCTCATTGTCCTAATGTTTATATCAACAATTAGTGAAATCACATACTTGTTAAATAATTGTGACATCACCAAATCCGATTTAGGAAATAACTAAATCAGTCAAACCAATTCTAGAATATTTTTTTTAAGGATATTCTAGACTATAAAATTGTATCATATTAGATACTCTTATGTCATAGAAAATTATTTTAATACAAATTGGGTAACTGACTCATATGACATCTAATTCATTTATGGATTTTTTTTTTCCTCTCTATGAGGAGTTGTCATCTCTTTAGTTTATGTAAGAATCATAGCTAAAAAGTATTATATACTCAGAAATGTTAGTTTCTGTTACATCTTGTACTGAAGCTGTATGGCTCAGACATTTTATACTTTACATGATCAATATATTTCTATACCTGCCATTTATTTTAAAATTATGCTAAAAGCATGATCTTGTGAATTCTAAGATGAACAAATATCTGCAGCTGCGTTTCAAGACATTAAAAGAGCTTAAAAAGTAAAATTGTAGTTCTTGACTATAAAGTCATAAAAGAACTTTACAGATCTCTTGACGAAGAGTCTGTTTACTCTTGACGAAGAGTTTATCTAGGAAATTAATCCTAGTATCATCGAGGGGGATGGGGTTAAGCCCATAAGTAAGTCACCAGCAGTGGCAACCCAACCGAGTCTGACTGGAGATCCCAAAAAGCCGATTCAATGGGTAGAAACAAGCTGAACTTAGGTAACTTTATGGAACACTGATCCGAGATTAAAATCTCATTAAAATAATGCCCAAGTGGCTCTACATGTGTACAATAATTCTCCATCCCTATGGTGACAGTGTTCTGGTGTGATTCGGTTAGGATGAGTTTTAAACTCTTAATAGATCCAAGCATGATTATGCAGGGTTGACTCCAATCACCAACCCTTTGAGGACTTACCTATGTGAGAGGTCGTGAAGGCCGCGACTATGGGACAGGGCGATCCCAGAAAACTCTCATGAATATGGAAAAAGTGCGCATGGCCAAATCTAACGCGCCACCCGATAGACCCAAGTACCTCTAGCGTACTATGAGTGCTATTTTTTGAATCTGGTTCAAGAAATCTGATTCAAGACGTAGTCCATCAAGCACTTCTTCAGATAAAGACAATATTCACTAAGTGAGATTCAATGCTGTAGTCCATCTCATCTATGCATAGTATATAATTGCCCAGAATTCTCAATTTTTCCTCTCATTCTTTCTGTTGTTTCGGAACTTGGTTTTTTGGGAGGGATTGTTGTATAATTTGTGAAAAATCCAACTTCCTTCTTCCTCTCTTAAAGATCATTCAATTTTATATTCAATACTTTCAACCATTTTATTTTGTTTAAATTTTGGCCGTTTCAATATTTATTTTGTATTGATTAGTATTTTATAGGCTTATGCTTAATGACCAAATGACTACATAACTAGCCATAAAATCCTATTAAAATTCATTGAATTTGTAGGAAGAGGGTTTGCCTATATATGTATCCATATTGTTAGTATTGATATACTCGAGAAGAAAAAAGGGTAACCATGTGATTCCTCATCCCCCTCCTTCACAAACATGTATTCTTTCTTTCATTTTCATTACAATCTCTCCTGCTCTTGGCAAGAGCTAAGTCAGGGTCAATCTCCTTGAGTTGTGTGCGATGACGGGATACCGGTAGAGCGGGAGTTTTACGACTAGGAGCATTCGGAACAAGTCTGCACATAGACCCGAATCAACTCTTAGGGCAGTCTTTCGTGCATGACTTCCCCGGAGGCCGGTAACTTTAATTTGGTTTATTTTGTTTTCAAGTTTTCAATAGAAAGAAGCAATATCCCTAACAATATATATATATATATATATATATATATATATATATATATATATATATATATATATATATATTGGAATAAGGGTGAATTTATTCCTCGCATATAGCGGAAAAGGTATTAAAGTACAACATCACAACTTTCCATGCCCCAATAAACTATTATGGGGCCATTACAGATACATCGAATTCTATATTATGTAGAATTCCAATAGGGGGGTAGTCAAGCCCTCAAAGATACGTCTGTTCCGCTCCTTCCAGATGTGCCAAACAGACACAGCAAGACGGACTCTGGCTCGTCTAGCCCACCCCGGATCCCGTCCTCTGTGATCTCGGATCCAACTGAGAATGCTCCGAATGTCTCGGTCCATCCCCACTCCTCCTCTCAGCTGTGCACATTGCTCAGTCCAAATGTGCCAGGTCACCGGGCAACCAAAGAAGAGATGCCCCATGGATTCATCTGCATCAGTACATAGCACACATTTGGCATCCGGGATCTGCATCCCAAACCGGAGGAGTCTGTCTCTCGTCATCAATCTACCCCGGAGGAGGCGATAAGCACATAGTTGCATTTTCCGTGCAAGTCCCTTGCCCCAAATGAAGTCCACCTCCTCAGCCTGGTCGTGGTGGGTCCGAACCAAATCATAGCAGCTACGAAAGCAGAATAGACCTGAACCTCCCCCCGTACCTGGGCCGGCCCAGCTCCATGAATCCTCCGTCTGGTTAGCGTCTATGGGAATAAGGTGAATCTCGGCTGCAAGCTGGCCAGTAAAAGGGTATCCCTCTGGCCTCCAAACTCCGTCTCTAATGATCCGGCTGCATGTGAGCCCCCTTCTCGCTTCCCTGTCCAGCTGTCCTCCCAATATCTCGAGCAGGGATCTAGAACCCAACCAAGGGTCTAGCCAAAGGTCGGTAGTCGTCCCATCCTTCATGCGCCTGCAGATAGCTGTCTGGAGCACCGGTCTACATCTCAGGATGGCCTTGAATGTGACCGAGAAATTGTTGTCTATCCTGCAGGCCCAGAAGTTGGTCCTCCGTAAGTATCTGCTAGCCATCCAGTCCGCCCAGAGCGACCCCCCTTGATGAATTTCCAGGCCATCTTCACACAAGCTGCCTTCCGAACCGCATGAAGAGGCCTCAACCCAACTCCTCCTTCCTCCCGAGGCCGACATAACTGATCCCATGATATCGCATGTATCCCTCCTCTCCAGATGAAGTTAGCGCAAATAGCCTCCACCTTCCGAATAGTAGCTGTGGGGATCTGAATAGATTGGAGCCAGAACATAGTGATGCCCGCAATGACCGACCGCACCAACTCAATTCGTCCCCCAAATGAAAGTCCCGCCGCTTGCCAGCCCTCCACTCTCTTCTGAGCAAAGTCCACCAAGCTATGACAATCCTGCTCTCGGACATAGTTGACCGTTAGCGGGACCCCCAGGTATTTCACTGGAAGCTCGCCTCTGTCCACACCTAAGGCGAAGGCTCTCTCCTCCTGAAGTGTACACCGGGAGCTGAAGTAGACTCTGCTCTTCTCCCGGTTTAACTGGAGCCCAGATAGCCGTCCGAACTCCTCCATAATGTCAGAGAGCGCTCTCATTCCCCTCATGGAAGGCTGGAGTAGCACCAATAAATCATCAGCATAAATCAAATGAGATACAACATGACTCACCAACCGAAAAAGAGGAACAATCCTCCCGCTATGCACTGCTATATCCATCATACTCGTGAAGTACTCCATCACCAAGGTAAAGAGATACGGGGATAGGGGGTCGCCCTGTCTCAACCCCCTGTTGCTACTAAAATAGCCATGTGGCGTGCCCTGGATGAGGACAGAGAAGGTAGGGGAGCAGATGCACTCCCTCACCCTCGCAACCCATCTCTCGTCAAACCCCATGGCAAGCATCAAGTGGCACAGAAGTCCCAATTGACCGTGTCATACGCTTTCCGAAGGTCAAGCTTCACACAAGCCTTCATCCCCCCCGGTTTGCTGAACTCCCGCACCATCTCGTGAGCAAGCAGACTGTGCTCCGCTATCGACCGACCCTTGATGAACGCTGCTTGGTTCTGGGACACTAGACCCTGCATAATCCCCTCCATACGTCTGCACATAAGATGAGTGATAATCTTGTAAAGGAAATTACAGCAAGCTATGGGTCTAAAGTCTGCAAGTGAGGTCGCTCCTTCCTTCTTAGGAACCAGAGTCAAGAACGTATGGTTCATCTCCTTCAGCAGCCGGCCCTCAACAAAGAACTCCTGGACTGCTGCCAGAACATGTGCCTTAAGCACACCCCAGTGTCGCTTAAAGAACCCCGCAGAGAAGCCATCAGGCCCAGGAGCTTTGTTGGGATTAGCCTTCTTCACAATATCTTCCACCTCCTCCATCCTCACCGGTGCCAAAAGTAGACTGTTCCATGTCGGGATACCAGTCTCTTCGTAACCAGGGCCGGGAACATGCTGGAGTAGTCTGTCTGCTGATATAAGTCAGTGTAGAATCTGACGGCCTCCTCCTGGATCTCCACCGGGTCTCCTACAAGACGTCCCTCAGCATTCAGAAGTCTGGGGATGCTGTTCCGATGCTGACGGGTGCGGATCACATCATAAAAGAATTTGGTGCAACGGTCTCCATCTTTGAGCCAGGTGCATTTAGCCCTCTGTGTCGCACTGATCTCCGCCTGTAGTCTCATGATGCTAACCTCCTCAATCAGGGTCTTCTCCTTAGCCGCTAGTTCCCCATTCATAATGTCAGATTGGAGGGCCACCTGAGTGACCCGCAGCTCTTCTTCCTTCTCAGCCAGGGTAGTCCGCGGTCTCGTCTTCACCCACCCCCTGATAGCCCTCTTGAGTTGTTTGAGCTTGTGAACCATGCGAAATTGGGCCGTGCCATCCCGAAAGTGCTGCATCTCTCTCATAACAACCTCCTCATAACCTGGTGATAGGTACCAGCTGTTGTTGTACCGGAACGGCCTCGTCCGCAGAGCGGGTCTCTCACATAGGTCCACCCGGATAGGAGAATGATCGCTAGTACCCGCTGCCAGACCTTCCGCCACCGAGTTCGGGAAACACCTGAACCACTCGCTGTTTCCCAAGGCCCGATCCAGCTGACAAGCAATACGATTCTGAGTAGCCTTGTTGTGCCAGGTCCAAATATGTCCAGTTCGCTCCAGCCCCCGCATACCTGACATAAGAAGGCACCTCTGGAAGTCATATAAAATCGGATCCGGTACAGGCCGGCCCCCAACCTTCTCTTGACGAAGCAACATAGCATTGAAGTCCCCCATGATGAGTAGGGGAAGATGCATGTTGTCCGTCATACGACCCATAAGCACAATATCCCCCCACAGAGCCTCCCGGAGTCTCCGGTCGTTGTGCCCATATACAGCACCCAGGATGAATCTGAATCCACCTTTATTCTCAAAAGTAACACCGATGAGTTGCTCAGACTTGTGAATCTGAACCCCCACCCAACTACCTGTGTTCCACCTAACCCAGGTCCTTGCCATACCACAAAGATCTAAGTTATGGATGTGATCCCAGGTTGTCGGAGTCCGACGTGAGAGCATAGCGGCCCCTCGAATCTTCGTCTCCAGCAGAATAGCAATATCACATGCCTCTCTCCTCAGCACCCCTCTGATCTCCCTCCATCGACCAATGGAACACCCCCCCTAATGTTCCATGCTAGGACCGACATATAAATAAAAGATGTTGGGTCCCCCTGTAACTCCTCTGGATCGACATTCGAGGGAAGTGTCTCATCCGGCTGCTCAAGAACTGCATCTACCATTGAGGAAGGGGCAAGATGAGCCTGAATCCGGCTAAGAGTAAGTGTCCAGTCGGGATTGGGCTCGGTCTGATCATCCATCTCCCTCATCTGAGGAATATCCTCCAGAGTGGCAGGGGCGTGTCTCTTCCTGCTGGTGTAAACCATAAGTGCCGTGGAGGCCTCCGCCCCCCTCTGACTACTCTCCGCCGCACTCATCCCCCTGGTCATCATAGTCCTCCAAGGCCTGAACGGGACCAGCGCACCCTGCATGCTCTCCTGTCTCGATGTCAAACCTGTCTCCAGTCTCCTATCAATCTCCATAACTGTGTCTTCCTCCATGTGTCTCTCTGGCGCCGTCTCCTCAGGCAAGTGAATAGGGGCCGCCTCCCTCTCTGGTGCCTCCGTCTGAACCGTCTCCAGCCGGGATGTCTCTGTCTGGCCCGCCTGTGGCATGGCGGACTCTTTCCCCTTATAGTTGCACGCACTGGTAATGTGTCCAAAGCACTCGCATTTCGAACACATGGGTGGGACCCAATCATACTCCACAGCCTGCATCAGGACCTCTCCAGATGGTACCTGATACTCAAGCATGCTCGGGAGCTCCGATCCTGCCTTGATCTCCACAAAGACTCTGGCGTACATTATTCTAGTTCGGAAAGTAGTGGCCTCATCTGCCTTGATCGGCTTCCCCACGAGGCTGGCGAGTCTCATGAGAAGCGGGATGCTCCAATATTGAACAGGGAATTCTGGGAACCGGATCCAGACGGGGATGGCATTCAACACTTCCTTCTCACACCTCAGCTCCGGTGTCCATTCTTTCAAAATAATGAGTCTCCCATCAAACGATCATGGCCCTCCCTGAACAATCCTGGTCACATCCTCCGCCAGCCCAAACTTGACATAGTAAAATCCATTCTCCCGGGAGAAAAATTACATGCTGCCCTTGGGCCTCCAGAATCTCTCCGCATAACCCCTGATTTGTCCAAAGAACGGCTTATTCCCTAACACATATAGCACTAAGGTGTTCTTCCAGAAATCGGCGACCTTTGCTATTTCCTCTGCGGGGAAGTAAGCCCTGTGTCCTCCACCAACCGCCATCGGGATAACATATTCCATAGACATCGGACTTTGCGACTCCACTGGGGTGCAGATCTCCTTCCATGACCTAGGCCTCTGCTCCGCAGAGGGGGTCCTGGTTGGAGGAGTCACAGTAGCCAGGACTTGTCTATCAGCATCAACTACAACACCCTTTTCCTTCTCCGCCGCCGTCGCCTTTGGCCGCCACCCAGACACTGTGCGAACCATATTCTCCCCTCGGCGATGCGGATCAGCAGTGCCAATTGGGGGTCGGCTCCCAGAATTCCCTTGGTTTTGAACCCCTCGTCGTCCTCCGGCCCGTCGTTTCACCACCGTCTGCCAGCCTGCCTCTCCAGTCCCGTCCGCCCCCATAGTAGACCCCGATCCGAATTCGAAAGTCAGTGCCGGACCTCTACTCACTCCTGAACCCCCAATCGTGGTGGTCCCGATAAATCCAACCGACTCCCTCCCGCCGTGGAGCGCCCCGCCGCCGCCGCCCGACACCCCCCCCCCGCCTGGGGGGGTCTCCCTGCTGCCGCCGCCACTAGGGCGGACCGCCCCCTCCCTGCCTGTGTCGCCCGACCCCCCTCCTCCGCCTGGGGGGGGTCTCTCCGCAGCCGCCGCCACCAGGGTGGGCCGCCCCCTCTCCGCTGGAGTCGCCCGACCCCCCCCCCCTCCGCCGGGGGGGGGTCGCCTTGCCTCCGCCACCACCTGGAGGGGTGGATCCCCCCCTCCTAGGGTCGCCCGACCCCCCTCCACCGCCTGGGGGGGTCGCCACCCCTCCGCCGCCCTTCGTAAGGAGCCGCCCGCCCCCCCCCCCCCCCATTCCCACCTTTCCGCCGGCCATCGAGGGGGTCGGGGGGGGGGGGGGGGGGGGAGCCGTCGCCGCCGTCTCGATCAAATACTTGGATGCCCTAGCAGAGCTAGGGTCGGGAGCCGTCGCCATCTATATATATATATATATATATATATATATATATATATATATATATATATATATATATATGGGCATGGATCAAAAACCAACAAACTATATAATTATATTGAGATAATGCGAGTCATTAATGACCGTCCATGAGCTAGGCTACTAGCACCAAGACCTCTCATTCCCATTTTTATTTTTCCCGGGCTTAAGATTCGAACCCACACCCACTCCTCCCCTCCCTTACAAGTGTTACAATTAGATCACCCCCTTGTTGGCAATTATATTGCATATCACCATTAATGCTATTTCTAGATCTACTAGAAGTTGATCCATGTAGAATGTTGACAATCACGCCTTGGTAAGTTCATAAAATGTCCATGGTCTTTAATTCATGTCATATTGGATATCCTTCTAAAATAAAATGAAATGCAAACATCTTATTGTTATATACATCATACCTCCCTCATCATATATTTTCTTATTGCTTTACAAGACAAGATTGCTTAATGGTTTAAATGATTATTATGTGTGGTAGCTGCGAGTTTCAACTAGTATGAATGCTAGCTTGAAAATGTGCTCCTGATAGTATCAAATAGCTCTAAGTATGGAAATAAAACAAGCTTAGTAGGTTAATTATTATAGAGAAATGCTATAAGAGTAATACCATGTAGAAGATCCCAGAGGCTGCCGTTCTCCATGTAGTCATAGAAGAGTAGATTGGCAGAAGGCGATAAGGAGTATCCTTGGAGGCCAACGAGATTCCGGTGTTTGATGCTCCCAACTGTTTCCAATTCAGTCTCAAATTCCTTTAGACTTTGTGGGTGAGAATAAAGTTTCTTGATAGCCACTGGCCTGCAGTTCTTAAGCACGCATTTGTACACTGTGCTTGAAGCCCCGTAACCAATTATATACTTCTCGCTCCAATTCTCGGTCATTCTCATAATGTCATCATATACATGAAGGGCAAGATTCATGTGGAGGATTACTAGCTTCGGCGAGATATAGCTAACTGCAGGAGGAAAGAAAAATAAAGAGTAATTAGGATGAATAATATCAGTATAAGTATGAACTATTTATATGTGCAACTTTCTCGGCATTAAATTTCCAACTTTATATATGTCGAGCCTTATGTTAGGAAGATTAAGATAAAAGAAGATCAAAAAGATGTATTTTAGCATGAAACTCTTTCTGTATATTGAGTAATACATTCTTGGAAGCTAAAACTGAAATTAGTGTAAATGGACATCATACTAAGATTAAGATAGAGGCAGCTAACGTAATGTATATTGAATAAATAAATATTAGCAGATACATCTAAAGGAATCCTATGACAATCAGAAATGGTAAAAAAACATGCCATTGCACGAAGCACAACTCAATATATTGTAAAATTCTCATTGAGGTGGACCAGATACTACCTGGTTTGCTAAGATGGCAATCAGGTAATTGTGGTGGGCTGTGTGGTCTGCATAGAGCCACCAAGATCATCAGAAGGATAAAAAGAGCACCCACAGCAATTCCTAAAACTACAGCCTTTGAGATCCGAGCTGCACATTAAGAAAATAACATTTTAGTTTTCTGCATTGTAATTGGATGATGAACCAGATGCTCCATAAATGAAAGAAAACCCATGTAACATTCAATTAACATGTTACTGTTTCAGTAAACCACTGAAGCTACTTACTACAGGACATAGTTTTTAGAAGGAGAAAGGTGTTATATGTTACAGTGGAAGGTTAGTTAAATGTGTTCATGATCACCTCTCTCAGATGGATGTGATGATTGACATTTAGAATTGAGGCCATTGCCACAAAGTCCAGGATTACCTACAAAGCTGAATTAGATTTTGGAGATTAGGGAGCCACCCAAAGTGCAATGCTAAAAATAATGGAAAGTTCATATTACTATTTAGCAGAAGATGACTACCAAATAAGTTGTAGCAGTTAGCATGCCAAGACTTAAGAGTTTCGGTTACATTGTCACTCACCTATCAAATGAGAATCGTGAAAAGTTGTTGACTGTTGGTACATCACCATCAAAGTTGTTGTAGGACAAATTTCTGTTGAAAATAATAAGAGTGCTTGTTAACACAGTATAGTAATACACTCAGCTGCAATGAACTTTGCTGAATGAACTTACAAGACAAGAAGACTGTAGCAGTTGGTTAGAGCCATTAAATCACCAGACAGATTGTTATTTTCCATTTTCCTGTATAAAATTTATACACCCGAAATGAATAGACAAGTTAATCGACCTCAAGATAACGAACTGGTTCATGGTTATTATCTGGATAAACTTGATGCATTAGGCTATATATGAAACTACTCACAGCAGCATGAGATTTTGTAGCAGTCCAAGTTCCTGAGGGATTGATCCTGATAGATGATTCCTTGACAAATCGCTATAATGCAGAAGGTTTGTCGGATTTGTTACTTTAGTTGGTACAAGAAGAAGATTAAAAGAAGCAGAAATCATTAAGTTTAAGCTTTAGTTACAAATATCTTACATCTGCATAATACTCCTTAAGTTTCCAAACTCCGGTGGAATATAGCCAAAAAGCTGATTGTTGCTAACATTTCTGGATGACAATAAACAAGGTTACCAAAGATAAATGACAAGAATATTAATAACTGATTGATTAAATTTTCGATATAGTAAATAAAGGAGCTAACATTTTCAGTAGATGTTCTAAATCACCAATTGAAGAAGGAATAGGACCAGTAATCTGGTTACAAGATATATCACTGCAAAAATCAATTAGTATGTGTCAAGTTTGATGTGGTGGAGAAGAGAAAATTTACGAATTCCGGGTTTCAATCTCCGAACATAAAATTTCATGGGAATTAGAAACTTACAGAGTGTCCAAATTAGAAATTTTTGATAGGTCAATAGGTATGGGACCCTTCAGATTGTTTGCCGATAGGTTCCTGGAGAAGATAATCGGTGTTTGAAACAAAAATCTTAAATTTACTACATAAATTTTTATTCTGATGCAGATAAATAATACACGAAAATCAATTGTCCATATAGAGTATGCCTTGCTTCAAAGACCACTTTCATCCAAGTTCAACTTCACAATCATTTCAATAGCAGCAAAGTACAATTACTGTTCTAATTAGTAATTATGTATATAAAGGCCTGCGAAGGTCAAAATTTTGTGATAAATTATCAGGCCAAATCTTTGCAATCTGTCACTGCCAAAAAAAAAAAAAAACAATTAAGTGAAACATACATAAGATAGATAATGGCAGAGGACTCACAAGCATGTCATGCTTTCAAGATTTTCAAATGAGCGTGGGATAGTGCCATTTAATCTGTTACCATGTGCATTCCTGGAACAAAATAGGAGAATGTGTAGCAATAATCAGATGGATTACATGCTTCGTTAAGTGATAAACCAAAATGTAATGCTTACAGGCTATTTAGATTCACACATGAACTCAAGTTCTCAGGGATCGGCCCTTCAAGGTTATTATTTGCAACGTTCCTGAAAATAGACATGATCGAGTTATCTGTGTATAATTTTCAACTAAAAGAGCTGAATGGAAGAAAGTGATTCAGATAGCTGACCCCAAAATTGAGGTTTACGTTGCAATTCCGACTAAAGAGTATAGTGCAGATTCGAGAAAAATAAAATCAATTTTCTAGAGCCTGAAAATGCACTAAAAACGTGCTTACAAGTCAAACAAGTCAGTGAGTCTCCCAAGCTCAGGTGGAATGTGCCCAGTAAGCTGATTATCATTCAGTTCCCTGCATGTTTTTAGTCTTTGCATATTAAGTTTCTTTCATCTTCAAATGCTTGATATAAGATTGTATCAAAAGGTTGCACTCCTACAGGTAATTAAGCCTCGTCATATTCCCGAGCTCTGGTGGAATAGGTCCAATCAGCTTGTTTCCATGTAAATACCTATAAGATGAGGGTTAATTCGTTAACGTCCTAATATACATGTAGAAAAAGTCCATTTGAATAAATATGAATTTTTGTTTTTTGGTATGGTATCTTAAACCAATTGTGATATTCGCCCAGCTACTATATTTACTGAGATCTAGTGTTATAAAATGGTTTTACACATGTATAATTTATACACTTGCAGCTTTTCTGTGTATCTTAAACTAATCATTATATTCCCCCAGCTACTATATTTACTGAGATTTAGTGATATAAAATGGTTTACAGATGTACAATTTATAAACTTACAGCTTTTCTGTGTACGTCAAGTTTCCCAAAATAGGCGGAATTGGTCCAGTTAAACTGTTGAAACTCAGATCTCTGCAGCATCCAAAAAAAGATTTGTATGGCATCTCAAATCAAAGTTTCAGTAGGAACATCAAATCAAAATGACACAAGTTCAAAAGAGCATCATTCGGAATCTTCCTCTTATCCTTTTGTCTATAAGATTACAAGTAGCTTGGACTATAATCTAAGAGCTTCACAGAACTTACAAAACTGCAAGAGCCTGCATCAAACCAATCACTGACGGAATATGCCCAGTAAACTTGTTCCCTTGCAAGGATCTGTAGTCCATAAGAAATATTGAACTCTATGCAAATAATGTGATGCAGAATAGTATTCTTTATTTTCTTTGTAGATAGTTGATGGTGCTTATAAGGTGTACTTGTTTGTAGAGGCAGCAATTAGAACCACTTACAACGTAGCAACTTGCAGAAACCCGATGTTGAAGGGGATTTCTCCACTGAGTTTATTGTAAGACAGATCCCTGCATTTGAACAAATATTTGTTATTTAAAAGTGCAAAGAAAGAGTCATTGAATATTCAAAACATGATGGTACGTACAAAACCTGAAAACTTGTACACTTCCCAATATTCTGAGGTATTTCCCCTGTGAGGCTGTTGTTTTTCACATCACTACAAGAGAACAAAATTCAGGAGGACCTTCACAATTATATGAAATTGTGGAGATGAAAACAGTGGCAATAGAACTCACAAGTACCACAATCCCGTCAATTGGCACATATCAGGAGAGAGGGATCCCTCCAAATTGTTCTCCCGTAGTCCCCTGAACAATAATATGCAAACCGGTTAATGCATCTCACCATGAGTATGATGAAATCAAGAAAGATAAGCAAATATCAAACTTCGAACCACTTACAAATATTGCAGAACTTCATTCCAATAAATCAACCTAGGTATAGTGCCACTCAATTTGTTCTGAGCCAGGTCCCTGGCGAAGAAGAGGATCAGCATCCACTCAATCAAAAGTATCCAATTAAGAAGGAACAGACAAAAGCCTTACAAAATCTTTAAGTTTGGGTTCTGAGACAGTGTCGAAGGAATAGGCCCATTCAACTGGTTGCCCTTTAGAATTCTATTAGTTAAAACATCAAATGTGAGCCACTGGGAGCAATGACCGAAAACATCCAATACATTAAACAACATGACTCACAAATTTTCCAATTGCTTCAACTTTGAAATTGAAAATGGTATGTCCCCATATATATTGTTGAATGACAGATCCCTGAGTCAAGCCATCAATAAGTTACTTGACGAAGTATCTATTCAAGAAAAAGGTTAATCTCCAAATATCCTCAGCATCGTCATGGTTTGGACAAAAATAGTAAAATACTCGATTTATAAAACTTACAGATTCCTCAGTCGAGAACACTCGCCAATCTCATCGGGGATCTGCCCGGTGAGACTATTTAGCTTGAGGTCACTATCAAAATGTGAACAACAGACCATGTTGTTAGAACATATTCCATCGATATCTCAGCAATCAAATATTTAATATTCCTAAGCTAAGAACAAGATGGAATACATGGAAAGAAGACCCTTCAGGTCTCCGATAGCTGGCGAGATTTCTCCATCAAGATTCAACGCCGACAAATTACTGATCCAAATATAAGAATTCCCATCAAATGCCACAACAAGAGTATGCAAACATCAACTTAAAAAAGTGCTGGTTAACACTTACAGTGCTATGACATTAAATGTTACATTGTCACAAGCCACTCCTCTCCAAGAACAGTAATCTAAAGACGGGTCATCGGTCCAGTCGTAGAGCACATTACCCACATTGCTAAATGACTTCTTGATCTCCAAAAGAGTAGCTCCTGAGAGGAATTTGCAAAAATAAAAATATAAAATAAAATTACTCTTTACTACTCTATCAAATAAGATCTTTCAAATGATAATGTTACACTCCATAACAGTAAACATCAATAGTCTCTTACTCAAACAAAACCAGTTAAGAAAGAATAATAATCATTGACAACATTGTTGCTGGGGAATAATAACAGTTTACAAACACACAAAAATGGTTATTATAATGTAAGAATGAAGAGAAAAGGAGAAAATACTTTATTAATAGTAATAAAAATCTGGGGAAAGGGAGAAAACTGAAAATTCTGGGTCACAGAAAAAAAGTGGCTGACCATAGAAGTAATTAGATTTTTAATATTGGTTTTTGCAATAATTTTGGGAATTTATTTTTTTCAAATTGCAGATGTCCAGTATTTGGTACTTTGTCACATATGATAAATATATTAATTCCAAAAAAGAAAATAAATGATAACTACATACATCTGAAACTTTTGTATATACACAAGAAAAATGGATATAAAGAAAAATTGTCACTTACATAAATCTCTATAAAAGAAGAGGAAAAAAAAAGAAGCGTGCGCATATTAGCCGTAAAAAATTCAATATGATTTTCTTTTCTTACTTGAAATTAAATAAAATTAGGGACCAGCTACAAAACAATGTCTATCATTATTTCAAAAGTTGCTGACAAAGTCATTTTTACGTCAAATAAGGCATTTTTACGTCAAATACTAATGCATGGACCAGTGAAAGAACGGAACTTTTATGCAAATAACGGAAAGGGGGAGGACCGAAACAGTAAAAAGAAGGAACATTGGGGAATAAAATAGTGCAAAAATGCAATCTTTCTGCAAACTATAAGATATTCTCGTGAGCAAATGGCGGGGGGAACTACGTCGGCGGCGAGTGACGGCACCGCGCCGCACGAGAACGGAACGGACAGGAACGGTGAGCTCACCGTCGTCGGAGCCGGCGCGGACGGAGCTCGGCGACGTCCCGAGGAGAAGGAGAAGGAGAAGAAGAAGAGGAGGAGGAAGTAGCAGCTGCAGAGCCATTGCTTACAAAATAACGGTCCGAGTCATCGTCCGGTACGTCCGATATTTCGGAACTATGGGTTCTCTTCTCTCTCTCTCTCTCTATAAATGTACTCTCTTTCCTTCGTTTCTCTCTCTCTCTCTCTCTCTCTCTCTCTCTCTCTCTTCAGTGAATAGCATGGAGAGTGGCAGCAGCCAGCAGGTGACAGAGAGCTGCTGCTGCTGCTTTTTCAAACTTTATTTTTTTTATTTTTATTTTTATTTTGGATTTTATTTTTGTTACTTTTGACGAATTCAGAGATGGAGAAGAGAAATGACACTTTTGGAAAATAAAATTTACTGCTACTTTGTTTTACAGTTGGCACAGTAAAAATTTAAGAGCCTTCTGATCGGTTACTGTGTAACAATTTACTGCTACCCTTTTTTTTCTTTTGAAACAAGTTAACTATTAATTAGTGTTCGATTTTATATTAATGAGATATTTTTCCAATACTATTTTTTTAAAGAATAATGCTATTTGTTCTTTCAATTTTTTTTCTCCAAATTATTCCTCATAACAAATTTAAAATTAAAATTAGCATTAATGTTAATATTAACAATAATATTAATATTAAACGTTGACATTTATATTAATATTTATACTAACATTAACATTCGTATTAATATTAATATAAAAAATTGTGTAATTAATTTTTTGGTTAAAATTTATCATGTTATATGACACATAATATTATTTAACATGTTACATCGACTTTCACAAAAGGAGAATTAGTTTGGAGAAACAATTTAGAAGTACGAATTAGCATTATTTTTTTAAGTTATTTATATGTTAATAATTTGATTAATGATGTTACTATGTCATTGAACATGTACGATTGAAATGAGATCCCTCGTGTTAAAATATAGTAATATTTTCATCACATACTTGAAAATAAATTTTGATTCATAGATACTTTGATTCGAAAAAGTAGTATGACCACATGAAAGAATACATAAATATTATATAATTTTTTCCTTAGTTGTTTAAATTTGGTGACGTACATAAATTTAATCAAAAATCTTAGAGTAACTCGTGAGTTACTAATTTTTAAAGGGTTACTTAGTTATAGGTCTCGTATAAAATTAAAATTTTGTGTTTTGGTCTTTATATTGTCCAAAAAAGAATTTGGATCTCAACCTAAAACTGACTTGACTGACCGTCCATAATGGAGACCTGAACGAAATTTTTGAATATTATACGAAACCCTTAAACTAAACGAAAATATTTTAGACTTGTATAACTTGGGTTGTTTTGCATGGTGTAGGTTATGTGACTTGGATTATTTAGTTTTGTTATTACCTAACGAGAATGAGACTTGTTATCTTCTTACAACCTACTATACCCTCCTGCTAACATGGTAGGGGTTATGTAAACTTAACATTATTTTACTACCAAATCTTTACAACCTTCTTACAACTACTCTAACCTACTGCTAGCCTAACCTGGTCCCACCTCTCTCTTCTCCCCTCCAATGAAGGCCGACCACGTCACAAGTTATAAAAAGATTGTAACCCTTTAATTGTAGTCATAGCATTATTGTTCATATTGTAAACGCATAACTTGTGAACATGGTTATAGGTGCAACTTGCCTTGTATATTATAGATCCAATTGGTACAAGATTTTTTCTAAGGGCACCACCCTCTTTGCTAGGGGCTAGCCCAAAAAACTTCCAAAATATTACAAGTTTGCCATCAAAATTTTTAACTTGGGGCTAGCCCAAGCAAAGGTATAAATATCAACTTTTATTTTCATTTTCTCTCTCCCTCTTCTCTTTTCTTTTCTCCCTCAACTCTTTTCTTCTCTCCCTCAACTCTAGGTCAAAGAATTTAACCCTAACTCTTTTCTTTTCTCCCTACATTTTTTCCAAATTGTTCTCTCCCTCAACTCTAGGTCATTGACTTATCCCATTTATTGGTAAGTCAAAGAATTAATATATGTTTAATGTTTTAAACATGAATTTCACATATAAAAGTTGAATTATGTATTTAATGTAGAAAAATATTGAATATGGAACAACCGAGATCATCAAATGTTCCCGCCACGTCCGAAGAACACGTTCCCGTCACGTCCGAAGACCACTTTGATGCATCGGAAGCCCTCTTGGTAACTAAATTTTAACTTTTCATCGGGTTAAAATTCGTGTTGTGACACAGAGGACTGCCAACACCCTGGCAGTCCCGATCATAGACTAGGACTGCAAGAGAGGTGGCAGTCCTTCTTATGTGAAGGACTGCCACCTCTCTGGCAGTCCTAATTTGTTATACCTGAATGCAAAGTTTTAGTCAATACATTTAGTAAAGGTGTTTGATATTTATGGACACCAATTGATGTACAAAAGACGGTCTTGTTATTAACACAATTTGTTATTTATGGACACCAATCTTATGTATGGTCCTAATCTATGAAACCTATTTGCTTTATGATGTTGTCTAATTGTACTAACTTTTAAGTTCTATTGTAGGACTTGAGATCTTCCGATTTTGTGGTACCGGCTCCAATTGCAGTCAATGTAGCCCATTTATTCTGGACCGATCTTTGTTTTGAATCAAGCGAGGGTGCGGTACATTGGTGTCGAGAAGTTGGACGGGAAAACAACATAGTGCTAGTGATATCCAGATCGGCCCAAAATCGACCGGGACGACAAACTGTGGTGGTTGGCTGTGAAAGAGGTGGTGTGTTCAGAACGCACAAGAAAAACACAGTTATCCAAAGTAAAGTTTCAATAAAAAAATGTTGGAACGAGAAAATGTGGTTGTCCATTCACGATACATATTAAAAACGAAGAAGAAGGGAAATGGACAGTAGAAGTGAAGAATGGAACCCACAACCATGAGATTGCCGAGACACTATTGGGTCATCCGTATGTCGGACGGTTGAA
Organism: Iris pallida; assembly: GCA_029216955.1. Lineage (NCBI taxonomy): Eukaryota > Viridiplantae > Streptophyta > Magnoliopsida > Asparagales > Iridaceae > Iris > Iris pallida. Next base: position 1,353,411 of record JANAVB010034020.1, read on the forward strand.
CCATACGGAGAAGAAGATAGTCGAAGACTTGTCCACCTCCGGAGTTGTACCGAGACAAATATATTCCGTCATACGACATGAAGATGAGAAGAACAAGTCTACAATAAAGTCAATATACAACGCCCTATCTTCTTCAAACGCTGTCCAGACGAAATCAAGAATGGCGATGCAAGAAGTGCTCAAGTTGCTTGCCGATAATCATTATGTTGAGTTCTATAGAAGACATCCCCAGAGTAATGAAGTAATTTTAATCTTTTGGGCTCATCCCGATTGCACAAGTTTGGCCAGGTCTTTTGCCGACGTGTTAGTCCTTGATTGTATGTACAAGACCAATAAGTTCAAGATGCCTCTCTTTCATGTTGTCGGGTTCACCTCTACTTGGAAAACATTTCCAGTGGCATTTTGCTTCATGAAGAGTGAGAAACTTGAAGACTATACATGGGCGTTGGAGAAACTGAAAACACTTTACACTGGTCATACGGAGCCATCAGCATTTGTTACCGACAGAGAGTATGCCCTAGTTAATGCTATTCGCATTGTTTTTCCTCAAGCGGATACACTGCTATGCACTTGGCATGTCAATCGTAATATTCAAGCCCAATGTAAGTTGAAGTTTCGGAAGGAGGATGGTAAAATCGACATGCAAATTTTTGACGAATTCTATAATGATTGGAATTGTGTGTGGCGAGCCTCTACGATTGCCAGTTACGATGCCGCATGGTACTTGTTCAAGCAAAAGTGGGAGGCGAGGGAGCCGGCATGCATTTCTTATATCAAAGATACATGGCTTGAACCACACAAAGAATATTTCGTCTTAGCATGGTCGAATGTGGTGAAGCATTACGGCACGACAACTACCAACTGTGTCGAAGGAGCACACTCTTTATTGAAGAGACACCTAAAATCATCTCTCGGCAACTTTGTCTCTGTTTGGCAAGCTATACATTTATCAGTAGACCAGACGGTGAATGAAATTAAGGCATTATTTGAGATGAGTTTGAATATAGTCAAGCATGAGCATAGAAAGGAAGTACTCTTAGATGCTTTAATGCGCGTGGTATCTCACAAGGCGTTGGCCTTAATAGTTGATGAGATTGAAAGGTCAAAGTTTGTCGGGTTTGATCCCGAGGTTTGCGGGTGTGTATATCGACATACACTAGGCCTCCCTTGTGCACATCAGATTAATGAATATCGTCGTGAATCCATTCCTATTCCAGTAGATGCTGTCGATCAACGTTGGAGGCAGTTGTCTATGATGCCCCTGGTGAAGACGGACGATGATTTCTTCTCTTTGCCACAAGTGAAACTTCTCCACGCAAGGTGGTGTGCCTCAGTAGGAGCGGAGCGGATGTCCATTGAGCATAAAATCCAAGAAATTGCATATCCACTGAGTACTAGAATGCATGAGCCGTCCGTTGTTTCCAATCCTAAAGGCAGGCCTCAAACAAGATTGACTAGTTCACAGAAGAAAAGGCTGGAGTCGACTAAGAGAGATCCATAGTCCTTTGAGCATGTTCAACGAAGCTTACAGCAACCTTCGTCTGTACGGAAGGGCAAGCTTGTCGTTCGCCGAAAAATGAAGAAAATGGACCTCCCAAGAGAAGATACCGTTGCAAGCCAAACAACGAGTTTGTATATTGACAAATTTCAACCTGCGCTTCGAAGTTACATTTGGTCTATTGTCGATGTCCCCGGTGATGGCCATTGCGAATTTCATGCGCTTGCAAGGCATCTTGGTTATGATGACAAAGATGGATGGAGACGGGTGAGGCAGGAGTTGTACGAGGAGTTAGAGACTCGTCTTCCGTTCTACTCCCGCATCCTAAGCGAAGAAACGGTTGCAAGTTTTCTGTTAAGTATCCCTTGAACCGATAGTGTTAACGGGAAAGACCACTACATGTCAGTCCCGTCTGCCGGCTATTTATTTGCTAATAGGTACATGATACCTGTTGTACTTATCTCGTCGGATATTAACAATATATTCTTTCCGATGTGCGCTCCTCCGACGGACCACGGAGTGTCTAACCTATGTACTATAGGTCTGATCGGGGATCACTTCGTTATACTAAAGATGATCGCTCATTCTCCGGTTCCTCCACCATCAACAGTTTGGTACAAAAGAGCACCGGTCGAAGCCATCGCTTGGACCACACATTTCGTTGATCAGATCAACCATTGTAAGAAGTTGTTGAAGTTTGAGGAGCCAAGAGACTTACCTGATGACCACTACGACGTCGAAATCGACTAAGTATGGATATATTTACAGTTTGACATTTTGTATATGGAGGACCACTTTTGTATATAGTGAAATATGAAGTCCACTAATCTATATGGAGTAAATTTTGTATACAGTAAAATATGAAGTTCAGTATGTTATACGTGTCTACTTGTGTGCTATCTGTGTTATATGTGTCTACATGTGTGCTATTTATGTGTTTACATGTGTGCTATATGTGTTATATGTATTTACCTATGTGCAAGTATGTGTGGCAAATATATACCAATTTGTTAAAGTATCAGATCCAGTATCAGGACTGCCACCCCCCTGTCAGTCCTACATTGAATTATAAATGGCTATTCTCCGTTGTTTTAGCATGGAGAATGACCATTCTCCATGTAATTTAGCACGGAGAATGGCCATTCTCCGTGAAAATTACACGGAGTATCAGGACTGCCACCCCCATGGTCATTCTCCTGCATTTTATGGTCAGTTAAAACTTTGGAGGGCTATAACTTTTGACTGGGAGGTCGAAAAGAGGCCCGATTTGTCGCAAAATGAGCGTATTTTCGAGGAGCCTGAGATTAACCGCTTCATAGTTAGACGGCCTTTCGAAATTTTAGAATCGCAAAAAAATGATGTTTGGACCTCCGTTTTAGTACTTTTGTCGAAATTTTAAAATTGCAAACAAATATTAATTCAATGACTTACAAATAGGACTGCCACCCCCTGGCAGTCCTACACTTATGAAGGACTGTCAGAGTGCTGGCAGTCCTAATTGAAACTTGCTGTAACAGCAAGTTTTAATTAGGACTGCCAGCACCCTGGCAGTCCTCCTTTTGTATAGGACTGCCAGGGGGTGGCAGTCCTAATTAAAACTCTCTGTGACAGAGAATTTCACTTTCAAACTCTCATCACAGAGAGTTATAAATAGGACTGCCACCCCCCGGCAGTCCTATACAAAAGGAGGACTGCCAGGGGGGGTGGCAGTCCTCTGATACTAAATCAAGAATATCAAGAATTGGCCAACAACTTAAGTTTCCAAACGTAAATAATAACTACATATCAGACAACTACATATCCAACATGTACGTAAATAACAACTACATATCAGACAACTACATATCCAACATGTACATAAATAACAACATAAATCACAACTACATATCAGACAAAATATCCAACTTCAAAAAAAATAACATAAGTGTCAACTACATATCATTCAAAAATCTGCCCAACAACTTAAGTTTCCAAACAACAAATATATTCTTCAAGTTTCAAACAACAAAAACATCTTTACAAAAATATCCAGATTACATCCAACTAATGATCATTCCACATCCAACTACATATCATGTCGGACCTTTGAACGAGACTCTCTATTATTCATGAAGGGGAACTCGACCACGTCGTCGATGCGGTCAAGCTCGTTGGCGACCGTGACACTAGTGTCACTTTGGCAACCTCTCCGGAGTGTCTGGGCCAATTCCTTCACCTTTTGAGACTATAAATGAAAGTATAAGAGAATTAAATCTACAAACATGAAAATCTCAGTCTAATTACAAATACGGAACTCACCATCCTCACCAACCCAGCATACAAGACATTTTTGGAAGGAAGAGCTCCAATTGCTCCGATGGCCACGGGACCCGGGTTTGTAGGGTTTGACAACTTAGGATGTCCGACCCCCAGAAAGTACGGCATGTAGTCCTCGCTGCAGTCGGCCATCAGGGTGACCGGTCGTCTTTCAGATTCTCGAAGTACATGTCGTTGCCACTCAGAGTAAAAGTCGGTCACCCAGTCGAAATCTGCCGGTTTGTAATTTAAAGGTTGTGTTCCGCGCGGAGGCTCCAACAGTCGTAGTGTGCGCTTCAACACAGTTTGTACGAAGCCAAACTGACAAAGTACTCTATCGGGCATGTACGGCTCCGTAATATCATAGCATGTGATCATGCCATGAAATAAAGAAACTAGTTGGACCTCACAATTCTGCTCACGTAAATCCCGGTATGGATTCCAAAAAATTTGTAGGAAAATAGTTAACAACAAAGCAAAATTAACATGACAAAGTAAGTCAAAATTTAGTACCTCTTCTGGCACCAAATTGTCTAGTACTTCACGAATGGAAGCCAGTGTTTGCCAATTTTTGGTTTTCAGCTGGGATGGCCTCCATCGACACACTCTAGGAAGGTGTTCAACATACTTTGGGTTCAGGTCAGCCCGTATGAGCATCGGAAAGTGCTCGTATATCCATGCCTATTCAATTTATAAATGAATAATCAAAAAATAAACAACAAAATAAAGTATACAAGATTAAATTGTTAGAAGTTTTCTTACATGTAGCAGAGTTTGACAGCCGGCTATTGTCTTAGTCCCGACACGGGATGCGATGCCGAGCTCGCAGTAAAGATTGGCTAGGATACCGCTTCCCCAGGATATATCAATGAAGTCATCCACTTCAGATAAATTGAGCATGTACCTAGCATATATCGACGTTCCGGACTTGTCCGGAATGCCGACCGTTCCTAGGACGAACAACATGTACGCACGGGCCACCGCGTCGACCATATCATCGTCATCGTCATCCACCTCCATATCCATGAAGTGGTCCACCAGAAATGATAGAGGAATTCCATATGACTTCTTGAAGCCTGGCAGAGTTGTAAAACTCGTAGCCTGAAGTCCAAGGTGACTTGAGACGAAGTTGACGATCTTCTCGTACCATTTCACGGATTTCTCATTGGTGTAATGTTCTTTGGTCATGACGCGCCCGATCACTGGCAGCTCCAGTATCTGGTAGACGTCGTCAAGTGTAATGGTCATCTCCCCTGCTGGAAGATGAAATGTGTTGGTCTCCGGGTGCCATCTCTCCACAAAGGCGGATATGAGGGCACTATCCATTGTCCGATAGGCATTTTGTGCCAAATTGTGCAAGCCGCTCGGTATGATTTTGCTCTGGACGGCCTCCGATAAGCTTGCAAACTGCCAGGACACAATTTTCTTCCCGTGACTCACGATCCTAAGGATACGATATGTCCTCTGTATATCGAACAACAGAAAAACATATCACTTATGAAATACATATATATAGTATACTAAAAACTGGTAGCTTACAAACGTCATGTACATACCGGGTTCTTCCATATTTCATACGCAATGTGGTTCTCAAAAGAAACCAACATTGAGCAACCGGGCGGACGGACATGCGGCTCAGAAGGACCGGCCTCCTCATAAGGATCGGCCTCCTTAGAAGGACCGACCTCATCAAATGGAGCAGAACCGCCTTGACGTGATAGGAGTCGGCCAATTGGCACGTCATCGTCGTCGTCATCGGAAGAACGCGTAGGAGTAGGAGCTCGTTGCTTCGACCGAGCTTGACGTGCCGGTGGTGACGTCCGAGACCGAGCTTGGGGCGCCGGTTCGGAAATTGTTATCGAACGCTCGAGAGGACGTCCCGCACGTTCCTTCCGTTTTGACGCGGTGGGCTGTATTCTTTTGTTAGCGGCCGGTGGACTGAATGACAACATACAATTATTAAATAATAGAAACAGCATGCATTATCCACCCCCATATGTCATAACAGTAGGACTGCCAGGCCTATGGCAGTCCTACTGAAAATCAGGACTGCCACAGTCCTGGCAGTCCTCTTTCACAAGAGGACTGTCAGGACTCTGGCAGTCCTAATTTTCAGTAGGACTGCCACAGGCCTGACAGTCCTACTGTTATGAGACCCGAACTGCCACAACGATATGCTAGTTTGTCGTGTTCTAGGGTTAGGGTTTCAACATAAAATGTGAGTTTCTTGTGTTCGAAAATTAGGGAAGATAACGTGAAAGAGATTCTAAACCTATTTTATCAAAAAAAATTCAAGAATTAAAAATATTCTAGGGTTTCGAATAAAATGTACAAAATTCTCAAATAAATTAGGGAAGAACGTACCTGGATTCCGGTTGCTTTGACTTGCGTGTCATCTCTTCGAGAAGGTTGTGGAAGAAATCTTGGTGGAGGAATTGGGAGTGGAGTGGTGGAGAAGAAGAAATTAAGGTTTTAGGAGAGGGAGAGGGAGAGGGATAACTCTTTTTTTCTTCTTGAGAAGAGAGAGTGTAGAATGAAAATGAAAGTGAAAAGAAGGGTTTGGAGGGTTGGGCTGCCCCCTAGCAAATTTTGGGTGCCCCCTAGCAAATTCTCCACCTTCTTGGGTTGCCCCCAAGTAAGTGATGCCCCCTAACAATTTTGGTTGTGCCCTTAGAAAAAACCTTGGTACAAATAGCTTACCAATATAGCTGTAGTAAACTTAGAAAACAATTTTATTATGATATATTTGGCTATTATGAATGACATGGAAATTAGAAAAGTAGTATGTTTTTTTTTTTCTTTCTAATTTTCTGTTGATGTAGTTTGTAGAAAATTAAATTTCAGCATGAATAAGGAAAAATAGGCCCATCTACTTTCCATCCAAAATAATAAACTATTATGAAACTAGTAAATATCATTTTTTTATTAATTATTTATATGCAAAGTTTATGCAAACTAATAAATATGGTCACCTTCTATTTTAATATTAACATATTACAATATTATTCTATTTTTTTTGCTATAGTTTTAAATAAGCATATAATATTTTAGCATATAAACATACTTTTTGTTTTGCTTTTATAAGCTTAAAAGGAACTAAATTTATAACTTTCAAATAGTTTCTAGTTGCCAAATAGGTAATTGAAGATTCAGGTTGTCATAATCTACTATCATAAATGTTGAGACAAACACGTAATCACAAAAAAAGTTAAATATCCTAATGGCATCTCAACTATAGCATTCGAATATTTTTGACACCTTAATTTTTTTGTTGCTCGATTTTTGCCAAAAATTTCATAAATTGTTCTTTTGAAACACTTTTCGTCAATTTGAAGCTCATCGGGACCAATTCAAAAGAATATCTTGCAATACAAGTATTTAAACTATACTTTTGTATTATAAGATATGTTTTTGAAGTGGTGTTTCGAAATTAATGAAATGTGCTTCAAAAGAGCAATTTATAAAATTTGGATGTCAAAATCGAATAGTAAAAACTTAAGGTGTCAAAAATGTTCGAACATTATAGTTGGAGTACCATTAGGATAATTAGTCCAAGAAAAATGATTAGATTGCATGTAACCAAACATCTTGCTAATCCAATTATATGTTTAAACTTGAGTTGAAGTTTTGCAAACTAAAATAAATAATAATATAAAATCACAACTAACTAAGATGTCCAAAATTAGACAAAATCTTGTAGACGAGTACCTTAACTTTTGACACGAAAACCCCCTTCCTTGAGTTGTAGGGCATTTTGGTTGGTTCTACTACTTTAGGTTTTGGATTTAACTTTAAGAACATGGTAAATTAGGCAACTTATTTATCTTGGATAAAGTGCTAAAAATTTCTTTTTAGATTTGCGTTTTTGCATTTAAAGATCCATAGTTTACAAAAAATCTCACATTTTTATTTTGACTAAGTTTGCATCCATGACGTTAACAGATGTTAAAATACGTCTAAAAAGGCGATTGTATTCCTCTCCCACTCTCTTACCCCCCCCCCCCCCCCCCCTCTCCCTCCCTCCCTCCGGTGGTGGGGACGGGTCGAGCGGGTGGCCGCAGGGAGGCGGGTCGAGCTGGTGGCCGTGGGGAGGAGGAGGGTGGCTGCGGGGAGGAGGGTGGGCGCCCGGGGAGATGGAGGGGGCTGCCACCACCGCGGGGGTGAGGGAGGGGAGGGGTGAATGGAGAAGAGGAATAAGGTATTTTGGATATTTTTTATTTTTTAAACAACCACTAATGGTAAAATTTGACGATTTGTAGACGATAGGAGACATTTTGATCGAGTCATATATTGCGGGGTTTAATTGATTTAGTTTTCTAACGAGTCTTATTTTGCTAATGAGACAAATCTAAGGAGAGTTTTGTCGCACTTTACCCTATTTATCTTATGAAACAATAAGAAAAAATTATTAACTCTTATAAACGATAGTTACTAATGTTATTGTTAAGATAACTTTATTTAGCTATTATTAATTAAAAAGAGTTGCTAAATAGGTTTGTAGAAGCATGGAAAATATTAAAGAAAATGACCCATGCGGCCAAAGAACCCCATGCGGCTCAGAAAGCCCATGCGGCTCAGAGAGTCATGCGGCATAAGGGACTATGCGGCTCAAGACATCCCATGCGGCTCAGAAGACACGTGGCGGGACAGCCCTCTCTTCTGTCCTCTCGCATTAATTGTTTGACGGCTGACAACTCTGAAAAAGTGACAGCCCTGACACAAAAAGGAGTAATTATGACTCTGTCATAATGACAGACTTCTAGGGAAGAGAAAAGAGATCTCTGACACAAATCCTCCGAGAGCCATAAAAATGCCACGTGGCCTTGCCACGTGGGCGTTCGTATGCGGCTCGAGCAAAGACTTCTCATGCGGTTCAGAATAAAGCCGTCCTATGCGGCTCAGGCCGAGACAGCCTCATGCGGCTCGAGCAAAGACTTCTCATGCGGTTCAAGAGGACCATTCTCATGCGGCTCAGGCGGATGTATCCCTATGCGGCTCGCAATGATCACCTCCATGTGGTTCAAAGGCTCGAGGGAGGGTCACTACCCAGGCAGCCCTGACACGTGGCCCTAACCATATGCGGCCCAAAATCATATGCGGCTCACTCGTCATGCGGTTCAGATCCCCCCAGTGGCTCCTAGGACACGTGTCCTAAGCCGATCAATTTCTCAGATTTATTGCAATCAAAGATTGGGTCAAATCCCAATAATCTGGGACACGTGGCAGGAGAATAAATCTAATTTATTCGCAGATCATTATGAGGAAGATTTATTCCAATCAGCATTAATTGCTGATGGGATTTGGTGTAATCTACACTCAATGGTTCGGATTCGTTACGATAAAAAACGAACGGCCTAGATTGACCAATCCACAGGCCACCGCCATCTCCAAGAGGCAATCATTGGCAACCCTAATGATCACATCCCACTATTATAAATAGCAAGGTGCCATTTCCTTGTAAATATACACTGTCAGAGTGATATACGCACATATAGAGAGGCTCCCCCGATAGTCAGAGAAAGGAATCCATAGAGATCAATCCAGAGAGAGAGAGAGAAGCCAGAAGAGCAATACGAGGAGAGCAGGAGGAGCATTTCTTCATCGACGCCAACCATCTCGTCACAGGAGCCAAGGCTGCATTCCGATCGTCCAAGGAGTAAGGCAGGGCTGCCGTCGCCTTCCCGAGCCTCTATCGTCACCCCCCAGAATCAAAAATAAACAATTGTACTTAGATTGCTGTACCTAGGTTTTCGTCCCTAGGCTTTCTTTGTACAAGCGAGTTTGTATTGTGAGTCTAAGTTTAGTCCTCCGATAATTGTTCTGTACTTTTACAATCAATGGCAAACACGATGGCGACTCTGCTGGGGACAAACTTCTCCACGGCTGAGGAGTTGGTGACGCAATCGGATGCAGCCAAGCTTGGCTCCACGCAACAAAAGATGATCGCCCGGTACGACCAACAGGCGTTCAAAAAAATGCTCTCCGACAAGAGCGCTGGCCCGGTCCAGAAGCGAGCCCGCACAAAGAAGGCCCGCAAGGAGTGGAGACCCCGATCCTTCGTTCCTACTGAAGCTCTTGCGGAGATACCCTCTGTTGTTCAAGACAGCGAGCAAGACTCTCCTGCAGCCCTACTTCAGACCGTAGGTAACTCTGCTGTCCCCAAGTCCGACAGAAGAAAATACTATGATGCTGGACTTGCAGGGGCAAAGAGGAACTCTACGCGATCCGAGCTGCATAAGGGTGCTAGCCGCATGAAAAAAGCTCATGCGGCCACATCCGCGAACCGCAGAAAGAAAACTCACACGGCCACATTTGTCAGCCGCATAGCTTATGCGGCTACAATTGCCAACCGCATGGACGAAGCTTATGCGGCTACTGAAGTCAATCGCTTGCAGAAAACCCATGCGGCCACAATTGCCAACCGCATGCGGCCAGCCTGCACGGTCGTGACTCCTAGTCGCACAAGGATAACCCATCCGACAGCTAAAGACAGCCGTATGCAGACAGCCTGCACGGTTCCCAATCCTAGCCGCATAGCGGCTGTTCCACGCTTCTCTCAATCAGTCTTCGACCGTCTCTCATGCGGTCCCGACCCTGATGACTCTCTGGATGATAAGCCAGACTCTGTGGTATTCAACTTAGACTCTTCTTATGACGCACCCGCAAGTGCTAAAAAGAAGAAGTCTAGGGCAGCACGGGCTCATCAAGCCCAGTCAGCTGTCCCAACCTCTGACTATCAGGGCGTCCCGTTGACTATCACACGGACCTCTGATGGAAAATTGTATAGAACCGCTCGAGTCCAGCCCCCGGCAGCAAAAGGACAAAGTGGTTCCTCTGACCTGCGTGAGGCGATCCTCCACAAGCGCAAGGAAAGAGAAGGAGCTTCGGTGTGCAAAGAGTCCTCGCTTGGACGTTACTGCACCCAAATTATCGTCAACTGCTGTTGCAACAACGCGGCAACGACGGAAGATCGGCCGTCAGTCTTCCAAAGACTACAGCATCCGAGCTCAGAGGACGAGGCACCTCCTGTTGTCTCCTGCAATTCCACTCAGAAAATCCCCGCCGAGGGGAGAGGGAAGAAGACAAGCATCTACAGCCCCAAGATATCAACCACTACAGCTAAGAAACCGTCGTCTAAACGGCTGTCCTCCACCGGAATATTCCAACACACCCGTTCAAAGACAAAATCTGCTGCAATGGGAAATTCATCATCCACATCGCTGGGGGTCGTGGGAACTGGGGGTAGCACTCCTCCGAACATCCACAACAATCCGATGTTTCAAGGAGACGAACCCGGAGAAACAACTCTACCATCAGGTACAACAGACACCGATGTCTCCGAGGACACCCATGAAGACGAAGCAAGCTCTGAGGCTGGGGATACCGTTCCCTCCGAGTCTGAGCCCGAAGAGAACATTTCCACCTACCCCGATGACTTCTCGGTGCATGGGTATGACTCGGAGGACACATCCTCCACCGTTCCTTCCATCACTCCTCATGTAAGGACGGTGTTCATGACGGACAGCAATCAAGGTGGTTCCAGCGATCGCCAACGCATCGACACTTTGGAGGCTATACTGCAGGCCTTGGTCAAGTCTGTAGATGAAATCAAAGCCGCTCTTTCAACTCTGCAAGGAGGAACGCCTGGCCAAACAAGCACGGGTCCCACGGTCAATGCGGACTCGAACTAAGCGGCACCAAACCCGGGCAATAATCCTCCCGAAGTAACAGCCCCTACCGTGACAGATGAGGCCCGAGAAGTAAGAAGAGAGGTCCAGGAGCTCCGAGCCATGTTCCATGCCCGAGAAAACGCTCAAGACCTCAGAATACGGCAGCCATACCCTGTCGAATGGAGGGATGTTCCATTCCCACCAAGATATAAGCCGTTCAATATCAACCCGTATGATGGCAAGACCTCAGCAAGTCGGTACATCACTTACTTCGAGGTCACCATCGACCATCTGCCCCATGATGATGCTATCCTCACGCGATTATTCATTGGGGCATTGGAAGGAGTCACTTTCGACTGGTATCGCAATCTGCCGGACAACTGTATCCACTCCTTCGCCGGCTTCAAGCGCCTGTTCTTGGAGAGATTCTACGAAGTAGGGCAGGACCACTACACCAAAATAGCTAATTAGGAACACTAAGCATTTTTTAAGCTGGAACGCTTAATAAGTGTGCCTAGATTTTGGAACAGACAAAAATCGTGCCAAAATAAAAAAGTGTTCCAAATTATTTTCTTTTTATTGTTAATAAAAATTATTTATTTTGGAATACACAAAAAACGTTCCAAATGAAACTTTAAGTGAGAATTTTAAAACGTGATTTTCACGTGGACTTAGCAAAAAGCATACAGACCTTTTTTTTTCCTGGCACACGCGGCGCGGGAATTGAAAACCCTACTCTCACCAAGCGGGAATTGAAACCCTCCTCACCAATACACAATAAACCCTCCTCACCAATAGGCGGGAATTGAAACGCTCTGGCAGCCCTCTTCCTCACCAAGCGGGATCTGGAAGCCCTCTTCCTCACCACGCAGGATCTGGAAGCCCTCTTCCTCACCACGCGGGATCGACCATGTTGTCGATACTCTTCGTCCTCGTCGTCGGGATCACGGCAACCCTCGCACTCTAAGGTATTTATATGTCCTTATTATTTTGAAACCCTAAAAAGAGTTGAAGGGTTAATATATATGTGGCAGTCGCTGCCGCTGCCGCTGCCTCCGCCGAGGATCAAAGCACAAAGTTGGAGAAGGCTTTGATAACCCATAACTATGTTGATCTTCGAATCCTTCATTTTGAAATTACTGATATTTGAAATTTTGTATTTCCTATATGAAGGGATGTTAGAAGAGTGCAGACGCGGAAAAATGCCATGATTTTTGTATTACATTGTTACAAACACAATCACCTTCCTTTTTGAGGATCAATTATGTCACATGACAACACAATATAGAAAAATTATTCTTTACTCGATTCAAACTATTTGCCACATTTGAGATGTGTTTAGTGTTTAGTGTTTAGTTTTTCTTTTCTTGGTTGCTATGTATGTAAAGCTGTGTCAAACTATTGCAGCAGTGAGAGTTAAAGAAAACCTCGTTGTGTTTCATCAATTGGAGAAATCAAAACCTGGAGAGGCGTTTAGTCTAATAATCGGCTATTTTCAAGGTTTTAATGATGTGCTTGTTTTTACATCTTTACTGGAACAAACTCAGGAATGTATAGCTTTAATACATGTTTCATGATTTTACATGTAAACATGGATTAGAGTCCTGAATCCTGATGCAGTGTGCTTGCACTTGCATCATATTTACCCCTAAATAGTCTTTACCTTTTTTGGAGTGAACTTGTCAATAATAGTCTCATCACAAGATTTTGTTATATGTATGCAATGTACTCGTGGAAGCGACTCCTTGCACAATCGTCATTTCCTTTCCTTTTTCGAGTTCTTCTCCGTCCATCATTTTTATCGTGCCTTCTTATAACAAAAGGTTTGCTCTCTCTCTCTCTCTCTCTCTATATATATATATATATATATATATATATATATATATATATATATATATATATATATATATATATATATATATATATATATTTTATTGCTTTTGATTCCATTTAGTAGGTCAACTTATTTTGTTGATTTCCTCATTGCATTTTTTTAATTTCTGGTTTGTTTGCAAAAAACGTTGTGAACTTAGTGTATCAGTATGTACCAAAATTTCTAATCGCATTTTTTATTGCTTTTCCGTCCATCATTTTTGTTTTGTTTTTGGTTTTTAAACATCTTTGTACCAAAATTTCTTAGTGTATCAGTATGTGAACTTAGCTCTGCTTTTGTCATTTGTAGTTTTTTAGTGTATTAGTAAAATTGATTAGATGATGCCTCCGTTGGTAACCGGGTATCTGTTGGTATATGGCTCTTTGTAATTGTACCAACATGTAAGGATCTTTGTACCAGAACACAATATATGGCTCGAAGTAGAACAGAACACAATATATGGCTGCCTCTTGTGGATTCTATTAGCTAGCAGCATGTAAATTCCTATGGATAATTTTATTATATGCTAATTGACACTGCTGCCTCTGTTGGTATATGTTGGTATCTTTGCTAATTGACACTGCTGTCTCGGTTGGTACCTATCTGTTGGTATTTTTGCTAATTTTATTAAATGTTGTCTCTCTTGTAAACATGGGTAACGAAATACCAAAGGCTTTGTAACGGTTCTGAGGTTATTTTAGTGACATGTTAATCTGGCTGAGATGATATCTTTATTGATTCGGATATTATCCGGTATCCGTTAAAATAATTGGTAACGGACACGGGAGCCAAAACTCCCATCCGATCGGATATTGGATGGTTACCGGATGTATCCGATAGCTGTCGGTTCGGATGTGGTAATGCCGACATTCGACCGATAAGTTACCATTGACATGTCTAGTTCCAAATTAGTACATCTAGAATGTATTGAATTATTACAAAATAAGAATGTCACTAAGATACTAATTTCAATTTTCTTAGTTTCAATTTCATATTGTTGGAATAAGATAGTGGTGAGATTTTCTGTCACTGTTATATTTTTTATTTTTTATGTTCTGTCTTTCATTTAAATCTTAATGTTCAGTTTTTTCATATTTCAGCATTGAATCTTGCTTCCTTGCAAAATTTTGCATTTATGAACTTGTTAGCCTCTTTCTTAGCTTCATAGGAGAAGTCTTGCACATAGTTTGTAGAGGAGTGTTATCACTGATAATACGGTTTCTTTCCCTTGTCTCTACTTTAGCATCTTCAAGACCTACATCCTTATTTCCTTCCTCAACATTCATGATACCTAAGTTTTGTGTCTTCTTTCTTATGAAGTTATTTGACAATATAGGTTGAGAAAATTCAGCACTTTTGATGAGGGCTTCTTCCCAAGCGGTTCGGCAATGGTGCATATGCACTCAAACTACCCATTAGAGTATAGAATTGAGTTCGAGAACAATTAGAGACTGGCAAACTAGGATTTTTATTGGAGAGCAGAGAAAGAAGAAAAGGATACTACAAAGCTAGGAATGAAAGTAATTCTTGCAACAAAATATATCATACCTCAACCTTTCCCTCCATCTCCTATTTATACTACTGCTTAGTATCAGTACAAATGTAAGACTAGATGGCTGAGCTGGACTGACTTGGCAATGATGTGGCAATGGTGATGTGGAGGCCTCTTATTGGACTGACTTGGCAATGATGTGGCAATGGTGATGTGGCAATGACTTGGCAATGATGGACTGACTACGAGTATTGGTAATTTGGTATAGGCAGTTCTGGCAATGTCGGGTTGAAGTATTTAGTTTCAGAAAGCCGATAATGATAAAAGTATTTAAAAAAATCTCTATATATATATATGTGTGTGTGTGTGTGTGTGTGTGTGTGTGTGTGTTGTTTCTCGATAGTTTTAAATGGAATAATATTTAACTTGATTTTTACATTCACCCACATAAAATATTATTGTCATTTACTTGCCTTAGACATAGTACGACCACAATATATAGTTTTGAAGAGACTAATATTAACATGGAAGAATCTTATGAAATTTATATGTATACAATTTCGGCAAGTGGTTATAGTGTGTCGATAAAGGATCTTGTCGAATCTTATGATACACTCTAATATTGTCGATCTTCGATACAACCAAATCATTTTTATGACACTATTTTACTTCTCCCTCTTTCGTTCAATTTTTCTCAACTGAATTGACTGGGAAAGAGCCCCCTATCAGCCAATATTGTTAACGGGAAGTATCAGATTGGGACATGCCAAAACCGATACGATAATGCCAATAAGTATAGGTATCGGCCAATACGTATCGGTAAGGGTCGATACTATAAACTATGCCTTAAATTAACCCTTCTGCCGAACATTGAAATAAGGAAGTGATAGGTTTAAATTGTGACTTTCACATCTCATTCAATTGCAGTCTTTTATTTGAAATATTTCACATTGAACAACCGGGTTCCTGTATGTTATCTTTTAAACTAACATGCCAATTTTGTCATGAAGGAATCAGATGTTCAAACTGTTACTGTTCGTAATTTTGAATTTACTGATGGCAACAAGATTATTTTCTCTTCAGAAGCCTCAACGAAAAGCATCCGTCTGGACCAGGTAAACTTATCCCATGTATGACAATTCTTATATAAAGGATTAACTTTAATTATACTGTTCCATTTTGTATAATGGTACAGCTGTCATCATGACTGAGAACAAGCTCTATTTGGTGGATATGGAGCTCTTTTACCTTAACCAGCTTATTATGTAATGATTTCACCTGCATTAATATTTGCTAACAATTTTATGTTGTGTCTGCTATAATTTCAAAGGTTCCTTTGTTTTTGTTGCTTAATCGCTCAAGTCATATATTCCATTGTATGAAAACTTTGATCTGCAGATGTATGTCTTTTCTTCATCAAGGTCCTTTTCCATTTATTATGTATTTTTATGAAAAAATTGATCTGCGTTATACGCTTGTGTTGGATGTCTACATATAAATTCTACACTAGTGATAGTAAGAGCTAATACAATGGTAGTTGTGGAGTGATCCTGGTTGTAGAATTCACAATCAGATCAGTTACAAAAAGTCAGATTCACTTAAACGCTGCACAAGTACCCAAGTTTACGAGAAATTAAAGTACAATCAAGAGATAGAAACTCAATTAGATGAAATTGCCAAATAACATCAGTTAAAGCAATTTATAACACAGAATATGCAACCCGAAAATATCTTACAAGTGACTTCAATTTCAAAATACTGAGTTTGAGGCTAGTCTAATGACGAGAGACTATTATGGATACCTGGCAAGGGAAGATTGGATCAAGAAAGATTGGATCAATTTCAAAATATCTTACAAGTGACTTCTTTTTTTTTTCTCCATTGTTGTTGCAAAAATGAGTTGTGTCTTGTCTGCCTGATCAAGAAAGATTGGATCTTGGCGCCAAACTTTCAATTTTTAGGCATGCCCATGTCCTGAATCAGCTCTGTGATCAATGCACCTTTTCTAATATTTTCCAACATGTGGAATTGGTATTAGAAGCTTATATGATATCATGGATAGCCTCAAGGTCAAGAAGATATGAAGTAGATGGCATGCCTTTCAATTAACAACAAACTACGGAGATGTGACAGCGAGACAACTTTCGAGTTGAGACTTTGACAATTCTTCTAGCACTGCAATGCCTCTTCCAGGGTTTCCATCAGTAAAGGATGCTAGAAATTAAAGCAGTTCCTAGAAGCAACTCTCTGGTGAATTAGATTAAAATTTTGTATTGTGTACTATCCTTCTCCAAATATGATAAGGGAGTTGCATGCTTGGCTATTGGCCATTTTGCAAGCTGACACCCTTTGCTCTTCTGTCCAAGGGACCGTGGTACCATTTGTGGAGAAGATGATTAGAAGAAAAGGCTAATATTAGGAAGTGTGAATTTTTTAATACCCATCAGTTGAAATCTGGGTTGATCTTACATATAGTTATAGATATACAGGAAGTCAATTTATGCCTAAACTCACATCAAATCATTTCTGTTGAGATTATATTTTTATGAATACCATCTGGCATTCAGCAATCTTTTTAATTAATATGGTTCATCTCCTTTATCATTCAATAATACATTGGGAGAATCGCTCGCCGCTTTGTCCCCATTGACAAAATTCTGAGGCCCGTCTTGAATGAATGTGTGACCCCTGTCACCTGTTACTGGAGTTTGGCTCTGATTCTACGTGGGGAGGAAGAACTTATGCTAGTTTTCAAGGTAATTAATTTTGAAGGGACAATAACATTGATTAAGAGCTAGATATATCTCACAAAGAGCTTGAACAACTCTGCAGGAATTGCAGCCACCTGTTAAAATGTTGGTTCCGGTGTGGAAGGCTTTGTGTGTTGCTACTGATTGTAAAGCAACTAAGGTCTTGAAGATGCCCGGAGGTCGAGGTGGCTAAAATTACAATCCTAGTGTGTTTAAATCATCAATGACTAGTGCTACAAGTGACTTTGCTATGAGAGAAAATGATGGCATCTTCAGTGATACTCTAAAATCTGTGCTATAACAAATGCAGGATCAGTGTTAACCTCCACTGTTCAGATTAACTGAAGGTAACCTGCCCATCACATTTTTCAAGCATGCCCATGTCCTGAATCAGCTTTTAGTGGGCTTAGTCCAAATAACATGAAGTGGAAATGCACCTTTTCTCAGTCTGGTTTAGTCCTAGTCGTTTTGCCGCATTTTGTGCAGTGAAGTAATGCTGATTGGGATCAGTCATAATGTTATTGAACGGGCCTCCAACTTGAAGTTGAGCAAATCTGAATCCTCATTGAAAGCAATTCCCATAACTGAAGACTATATTAATCTTCTGTGCCTCCTTGAACACAACCCTGTTAAAGATTCTAAAATGATTTGTCGTGTATTTGGTTGCTTGCTATGCACATGTTTTCCCCCCGGTCATGTTTGGCATATTACAGTGAATCGGTTAAACCGAGCACCCCCACATCACTGGTTAGAAGCTTCAATCATTTAAACTTGCATGCCTATTCCAGTTTAATATGGTTTCATTATCTCAATGCCCTTATGTTCAATTATAATTTTCTTCTTGCAACAGCTTATGATACACTGTTTTGACTTATCTAATGGTAGTTTTTGAAGTTGTCTCTTAACTTGATATCTATCATTGAATTGACATTTTTGTTTGTACAATTTGCAGGAAGAGCACAGAGCACGTGATCTCTTTTATGCCTTGTGGATTCCTGACCTCTTTATGAAAAGGGTTCAAGATAATGGAGAGTGGTCATTGTTTTGCCCTAATGAAGCTCCAGGATTGGCTGATTGTTGGGGTGATGAGTTTGAAAGGCTGTACACGAAGTACGAGAAAGAGGTTATTTCTATCCTCCATAACCTCATTTGTTTTTTTTATTTAATTTGAATTTGCTGTAATGTGGTTCTGCTTCTCTAGGGAAAGGCAAAGAAGGTTGTTGTAGCACAGAATCTCTGGTTTGAAGTTTTGAAATCTCAGATAGAAACTGGAACCCCATACATGCTTTACAAGGTATGATGCATACTGTCATATAGTCTCTTGACTATGCAAATTATTACAGCATGGAGCAACCTTTATATATATTGTTTTACACAGGATGCCTGCAACAGAAAAAGTAATCAACAGAATCTTTGGACTATCAAGTCTTCAAATTTATGCACCGAGATAATTGAGTACACAAGTCCTTCGGAAACTGCTGTCTGCAATTTGGCTTCAATTGCTTTACCACGATTTGTTAGAGAGAAGGTATGAATTGCAAATATATAATTACAGAAGTATCTATAGAAATGTTGTTCAAGTATTTTTTTTTCTTTTCATTTCTTTACAGGATGTTCCAATTGAGTCACATCCATCAAAACTGGTTGGCAGTATTGGATCAAAGAACAGATATTTTGACTTTGACAAGCTGGCTGAGGTGCTTAAATTTATAAAATGGATTTTTTTTAATTTTTTGATTGATGCAGTATATTGATGGAATCCCTCTTTTGAGAAGAATTTGGTTCATTTCTTTCCCCTCTCACGGGCCTTATAGGCTGCGATCATAGATCCAGCGAGGTACAAGTGGCCCTCAGTGGCATGCTTGGTTCATGGGTTGGTCCAGTTCTGCTTCGTTCTTGTAGACCCAATAGGAAGGAGGTAACCAATATAGTTTGAGGTATATGTTTTTTTTTTTTGAATTTTCTTTTCTAATATGTTTTTTTATAGTTTGCTATGTGCATTTATGTTAGATGTGAATTTTCTATATCATATGAAGGGGCTAGTTTCTTTTGACATTTTATGGTCCTTGAATTTGGAATGTAGTCACCTGAAATGAGTCTAATATTGTAAGATAGTTCTTTGTCTCCTAAACTAGAGTACATATTCATTTCATGTTCTATTGCACTAGTTCATGGTGGTGGTTTTTTTTTTCTTTATGTGCCTCATTGAATGACTAAGTTCTTAATTGTGATCAAATTATTTTATCATGTTTTTAACAATCTTTGAATTGTTTACAGGACGTCGCATTTTTTGCTTCCTCGGTTATCATAGTTCCAGGGCCTACGCTCACTAACAAGAACATCAAGTGTCAAAGTCTCAAATTATTTTCACAGCTCCCAGATATTGTTTTTTGGTGTGGTAGGCAACTTGTATTAAACTTACAATGTTTATGTAAGACATTTGGCTACTTTGTGTGTATGTAGCTTTAACATTATATATTCTCTATGCACTTGTACTATGGAAGTTCGTTTACTTTCATTTTATACTTTTGTGAGTTCTACATTTATAAATTCTCAAGATGATTACAAAATTGTGTCAATTGTTATTTTTTTTTTAATAAAATTTCTTGGAGCGCTACAGGTTTTGTAAGTCATAGTACTTATGCTAGCTATATATTATTTCAAGCTACATGTGTGCAATTTCAAATGATGTAGGTATATATATATATATATATATATATATATATATATATATATATATATATATATATATATATATTGAAAACTGGAAAAAAAATATATATATATTGAAAACTGGAACACCTTTTAGGTGTTCCAAAATTTGGCTCAAAAAGTATTCTGGGATGCTTTTCTTAGGAACGTGTTTCTAATGTTCCAACATTGGAACTCTTTTTAGCCGTTCCAATAAGTGGAGAAAAAGTAATTTGGAATGTTTTGTTGGAACTATTTTTTGGAACGCTTTATCGGTGTTCCAATATTGGAACACCATAAAAGCGTTCCAAATAATATTTTGTTGGAACTCTTTTTTGGAACGCTCTATCGGTGTTCCAATATTGGAACACCATAAAAGCGTTCCAAATAATGTTTATTGGAACGCCTTTTTTTTCGTTCCAACAAATCTGGCAGCCCATAAATAGGCACGGAATATAGGTGTGCCTAAAATTATTTGGAATGGAATTTTAGTGTTCCAAAAGGATCTTTTTGGTGTAGTGGACGTCACCATGTCCACCCTCATGGATGTCGTCCAAGGGGAGAAGGATTTGACAAGGAACTACATTGAGCGATTCCGCCAAACCGCCATGAAGCTGCCCTCCGGAAATACGGATTCTTCTTTAATTGAAATTTGCCAAAAGAGATTGCTCCCAACAATTAGTCTCTGGGTAGGCGAGAGTCAATTCAAGGACTGGAAGGCATTTATCATCAGTGCCACAAGTGCCGAAGAACGATTGAGAAAGGCTCGCCAACTGGAATTGCACATCTCAGAAGGAGAAAACAAGGGCAAGCGTCCCAACAACGATAATGGGGGTAGCCCCTCCAACAATCGGGATAACAAAGGAAAGCAGGCTATGGTGGCCGATACAACACAAAAACCTGAGCCAAAGCCAGCAGACAAACAATGGCCGCAAATCACTTACTCCTTCGAAAACGGTCACGTCAAGCCCATCTTGGACATGCTCATACAAGGGGACAGAATTCAGCTTCCTACACCAAGGCGAGAACCGCGGCCGGCAGAGATGGAGAATCCAAAGTACTGCCATTATCATCGCTATGTCCACCATCCTACACACGATTGCTACCAGCTGAAACGGTACATCCAAAACCTCATCGATTTGAACGCTCTGGCCATCGATTTCGAAGAGGTAACCGTGACAGCCAATATGGTGTCCGTACAATTCGGCAGCTTCCCTCCGACGGAAACTCAAGACGGGGTGGTCCCCATCCCTCTGGCAACAATGGAGATTACCAATCTTTCACCTCCCCGAGATCAGGCTGCTGGTCTAGTACCCCTCACCACATCACGAGGGGAGGTCATGTGGATCCATCCAGACTTGGTGTCAGAAGTGACTCGGCCCACACTATCTTCCACCTACAAGAAGAAAAGTGGAAAAGTCAGGACCTGCCACACAATCTCGGCAGACATCGAGGAAGCTACAGCCGTCGTCACACGGTCTGGAGCGCAATCCCAACCTGTGGTTGACAATCCAGCTGAAAATCATCAACCCACTACAACTGATGCTCCGGGACCGGCTCAGCCTTCGACGACCGACAAGCCTAGGCCGAGGGAGACTCGATTCGACAAATCTCTCCGGAATGAGGTAGCCCAAGGGCTAGAGAGGCCCTACAACTTTGACATCTTAGCGCAATTGGCTAACACACCGGCCAAGTTGTCACTGTACGAACTCCTAAGGCTCTCCAAGGACGTTCGTATTGCATTGAGCGAAGCACTCCAAAATGCCGATGCCTGTCTGGCTCAATCCAACCTCACCGGGGAGGACTCACCCGTGGATCTCCAAGACAGTGCCTGCACGGGAGCAATGCCCAACATCGTCTTCACTCCGCAGGACATGCTCATCAAAACCAACCTACACGATCGCCCGCTATACTACACGGGATACATCGGCGACGTGAAGGTGGATCAGATGCACATTGATCCTGGATCTTCCATAAGCATCATCCCGAAGGGTCTGCTACATCATCTCCGCATCCCTTCACCATAGAGGAAGCCGACCTCGGGTCAGATGCCGGAAGACTGCCTCTGTATCTCTATAGCCCTCAATCCAAATAACTCATGCAAAAACAGGGGTATGATCTGGAGACGACGCCAGGTTTAAACTACGGCACTGGGCGACGATCACCTTTGAAGCCGCCAGTCCCGGCGGGCAAACCACGAGACTACTATAGCAAAACTCGATGCGGGTTGGGTATGTAACGCCTACTACGACCCCTGAGAGTTCAGATGAAGAATGCGACTGGCAGTCACATTCAACCGGGTCACCGACTTCGGACTCGGATACCAGCATCAGAGATGTGTTCAGACAAGTCATGACAGTCAACATGGCTTTCGCCGACGCTTACGAAGAAGACGAAGACATCCCCGAAATCCTCGAGCTAGAGCCGTGGGCCCAAAAATTGGACGCATAATGGAAAAAGCGGTTCGAACAGAGAGAACCTCCTACTGAAGATGAAGTCATACAGGTTGACCTCGGCAGCGAATCTTCTCCAAAACCAATTTTCGTCAGTAAAAGCCTAACAGACGAAGAGTGGGAGTCACTACTAGAACTTGTTAGAGAATACATTGATGTGTTCGCCTGGAGCTATGAATACATGCCAGGGTTAAATCCCGACATTGCTCTTCATAAACTCAACATTTGGTCGGATGCGAAGCCAGTCAAGCAACAACAGCGACGCTTCCGTCCAGGCATCATGGACGCGATCGAAGCCGAAGTCAACAAACTGATAGCCAGCGGTTTCATTCGTGAGGAGCAACATCCCGATTGGGTCGCCAATATAGTACCCGTCCTCAAGAAGAATGGGAAGATTCAAATCTGTATCGACTTCCGCAATCTGAATGAGGCATGCCCCAAAGATGAGTTCCCCCTCCCTATCACGAACATCATGATTGACAATACCTACAGTTTTGAACGTATGTCATTCATGGATGGCTTCTCGGGGTACAACCAAATCAAGATGTCTCCTGACGACGAAAAGCATACATCATTCCGAACACCGATTGGCACATACTGCTACACAGTTATGCCTTTCGGTTTAAAGAATGCTGGTGCCACATATCAAAGAGCCATGAGCATCATCTTCAGAGACCACTTACGCAAGACAATGGAGTGCTATGTTGACGATATAGCCGTTAAGAGTTGCTGCAAGGGAGACCATCTGCAGGATCTAAAGACGGTATTCGACCTAATGCGAGCGCACAATTTGAAAATGAACCCTACGAAGTCCTTTCTGGGCGTATCCAGCGGGAAGTTCTTGGGCTTCATCATCACAGCACAAGATATCCATGTAGACCCTGAGAAGACGAAAGCAATCATGGAGATGGGTCCCCCGAGAAATCTCCGCGAACTCAGAGGCCTCCAAGGGAGGCTAGCTTACATCAGGAGGTTCATTTCTAACCTCTCCGGGTGATGTCGACCGTTCACGCACCTCATGAAAAAAGGAGTCTCATTCGTATGGGACGAGGAATGTCAGCGTGCTTTCGACAGCATCAAAGAATATTTGTCAAATCCTCCAGTTTTGGTGGCCCTAGTTCCTGGAAAACCATTCCTGCTCTATGTACGAGCAATGGAACATTCCCTCGGGGCTCTGCTCGCACAAAACAACGATGCAGGCCATGAGCAAGCCATATATTACCTCAGCCGAATGATGATTGGGCCAGAGCACCGATACACCGCTGTAGAGAAGGAATGCCTTGCCCTGGTGTTCGTCATTCAGAAAACGCGGCACTATGTCACCGGACAAACGATACAATCTCACGAGTCAACCCTCTCAGGGTCCTCATAACCAAACCAGGGGCACTCATCTCTCGCCTCGCTACATGGGCAATATTGATGTCCCCGTATTATATGATCTTTGTCCCCCAAAAGGCAGTCAAAGGTCAAGCCCTGGCAGACTTCTTAGCAGCCCACCCAGGCTCGGAGTCCTCCAGAATATATGAAGAGATCCCAGATGAGGTCGCCGACTCGCATGCAACCTCTCACGATGCTATATGGCGAATGTTCTTCGACGGTGCTTCGAGGACCGGACCTAAAGACAATATAGTCGTCGGGGTAGTGCTGGTCTCCCCTTCCGGATTGGTGATTAATCGCGCTTATTCCCTCACAGAGCCCTACTCTAACAATGTGGCCGAGTACAACGCTCTGGTCATCGGCCTCCAACTTGCAAGAGAGCTGGGGGTAGAATACCTTGAAGCATACGACGATTCCCAACTAATCGTCAATCAGATCCGGGGCTCATACGAAGTCCGCCACGAAGACATGATCCCTTATCACCAAATAGCGATTGACATCATCTCATCATTCGAAGGGTTCTTCATCGAACATGTCCCCAGACTCCGAAATATCGAAGCTGATGCCCTAGCTGGTCTTGCCGCTTCCCTAGCAGTTCCGAATTATGATCGCCAATCAGTGGATGTGATAGGCCACGAACTGGTCTGTCCCAAGAATAATGTGCAATTTGTGGCAAGTTATTCCGTCCACACGATCGATGATGCCCCAGATTGGAGACAACCATTCATCGACTTCGTCGTCTACGACATCCTGCCCGAGAACCCAAAGGAAGCCACATCCATCAGACAGCGTTCTCTCAGATTCTTCTACGATACAGAGACAAAAATGCTGTATCGCCGCTCCTACGACGGATTACTGCTTCGGTGTCTGTCAAGCGCAGAAGCCAAAGAAGCCGTACGAGAAGCTCATGACGGTGTCTGCGGGGCACATCAGCCCGGTCCTAAATTGCAAGGCCGTCTTCGACGAATGGGCTACTATTGGCCCACGATGGTGGCAGATGCGATAGACTATGCAAGAAAATGCAAAGCCTGCCAAGTCCACGCGGACTTCATTCACCAACCATCCGAATTTCTACATCCGACGGTGGCGTCCTGGCCATTCGAAGCATGGGGAATGGATATCAACGGTCCAATCATCCCACCTTCCTCCCGAGGACATCGCTTCATACTTGCAATCACTGATTACTTCTCCAAGTGGGCAGAAGTTGTCCCACTCGCAGAAGTCAAGACTTCAAACGTGATCAGTTTCCTTAAGCATCACGTCATCTACCGCTTTTGACTGCCCCGAAGGATCATCCATGATAATGGTCCGCAGTTTGCGAGCCACGCTTTCTATCGGTTTTGTGATAAGCACCGTATTCAGAATGTCGCTTCGACACCGTACAACCCGGCGGCGAACGGGTTGGCAGAGGCATTCAACAAAACAATCATCAAACTCTTCAAGAAGTTTGTCTCCTCCAACAAGCGCGACTGGAACGAGAAGCTCGGCGAATGCTTATGGGCTTATCGCACCACAGTTCGAACAGCCACCGGGAATACACCATTCTCTCGAGTATACGGGAGTGAGGCAGTTCTCCCATTAGAGACTCAAATACCCTCACTCCGCGTCGCCCTTACTCATCAATTGACGATGGATGACAACTACCGACGTCGATTACAAGAGTTGGAGGCCTTAGATGAAAAGCGCCTCCTAGCTCAGCAAAGGATCGAGCTATACCAAGCACGCATCTCAGGAGCCTTCAACAAGAAGGTCAAAATCAGAACATTCCAAGTGGGCGATCTTGTTCTGGCAGTCCGGAGGCCAATGGTCATGACTCACAAGACCGCCGGCAAGTTCCAGCCAAAATGGGAAGGTCCATTTGTCATCGAGGTCGTGTTCTCCAACGGTGCTTACCGCCTCGCTAAGCAAAATGGAGACTTGCTCATGTTGCCCGTCAACGGCAAGTTCCTGAAGAAATATTATGTCTAAACAATTTTTCCAGATTATTGAGTCATGTACCCGCTGGTACCGCTGAACTCACCCTCACAATTTTCCAGGTCATCGAGTCATGTGCCCGCTGGTACCGCTGAACTCACACTCACCATTCTCTAGATTCCCGAGTCATGTACCTACTGGTACCGCTGAACTCACACCCACAATATTCCAAATTTTCGAGTCACGTACCCTCTTGTACCGCTGAACTCATGCCCTCCTTCCACAAAGATATCCCAAATTACCAAGTCATGTACCCGCTGGTACCTCTGAACTTACACTTTGATTCTAACATTCATGGATTGTCGAGTTATGTACCCGCTGGTACCCCTGAACTTACATCCCGATCACTCTTTTGAAAGAAAGTCATGTATAACCGTACCACTGAACTTTCTTCCTATAAGAGATCCTCCTTCATGATCCACTACCTGCACTCCCAGTGCACAAAAAGGGTAACGGGTCCACAAACTTCCAAGACGGCCATGTCCTCATTACCTCTGAGTCGTCCCACTTCCGCCAAAAACAAATCACCCCTTACATAGAACTTCCATGTCCTCATTACCTCTGAGTCGTTCTATGTGCCCTCCTTCATTGAGCCCACTCCTGTCATGTCCTCATTACCTCTGAATGGGAAGGCTCCGTCGAAGAAACCTTCATACTTGCCACGTCCTCATTACCTCTGAGTAAGTATGATGATCCCCTTTCCACCTATTATCTGTACCCACAACCGGAGTACGCCAAGGGTAACGGGTCCACAAATGTCCTTTGTTGACCACAAATGTCCTCTGTTGACCACAAATGTCCTCTGTTGACCACCAATATCCTCCGTCGAGTTCGCTCCTGCCATGTCCTCATTACCTCTGAGTAGGAAGACTCTACGTTTAAAAAACTTTCATACTTGCTATGTCCTCATTACCTCTGAACAAGTATGTCGGTTCCCCTTCATCCTATTATCCGTATCCTAAACCAGGATACGCCAAGGATAATAGGCCCACAAATATCCTCAGCTAAGTTTCTTAGCACAAACACACCATCTCATCATGCCCCAGGAGCCCAGCTGCTCTACGACACTCCTTTTCCCAATACCAAGAGCACCCATGACCACTTTGCCATGGCCGCTTCAGGTATCCTGACCAAAACTTGTTATCTGTACCTAAAACTAAGGTATGCCATGGGTAACAGGTCCACAAATATATCCCATATGCGGGGGATAACATCACCACAATATCACAGACACAGCAGGCAATACAAATGAAGGGTAGAATTGAAAGCACTTTTTATTTGAAGGAAGAAAAAAGTATTACATATTTCGGGATCATGTCCCCTTCAGAAAGAGAGAAAACATGAACAAAACAAGAAGAAAAGGCCAACTACAGTTCGGTATTGCACAATTCCATGAGCAGGTCTCTCACCAAGATAGTCCCTCGCTCAAGCCTCTGTTTAGCTTGGCGCTCGGCCTCTTGGGATAGTTGCTCCGCATCATTCAGATACATATAGGCCAGCCAGTTAGTCTCTATCTTCTTCAGGGCAAGTTCTAGATTGGCGGAGGCCCTGCTAAGCTTATCAGCTTCCTGGATGGCAATTCCTTTTTCAGTACAAGCAGCCTCCAGCTCGGACTCCAAGAAGACCAACTTTCCCTGGAGTCCGAGAATTTGTTCCCGGGTGTCGGTCACCCCGCGAGAGGCAGCCGCTTCCCGAGCCGCACAATCGTCAGCCCGACGGCTCCACTGATCGTGCAACCGGGTCAAATCTCGGCGGTCCTTCAATATAGTCGGCTTGAGCGATTCCCGGGCAGCCATCACCTTCTCCACCGCGGTAATGAGAAAGTTGCGCTCTTGATTTATGACTGCCGATAAATCAGTCTGTTGCAACATGCGAAACTGGGCCACGAGACGATCGGCTTCTAATAGCTTAGGCTCCAGAAGCGCAGCCAGTTCCCCTCCGCCAGGGAGTGTCTTAAGGATACTAATCTGGCCACCTGCACATCGACGGGCCAGA
Source organism: Iris pallida (assembly GCA_029216955.1). Classification (NCBI taxonomy): domain Eukaryota; kingdom Viridiplantae; phylum Streptophyta; class Magnoliopsida; order Asparagales; family Iridaceae; genus Iris; species Iris pallida. The sequence goes on from JANAVB010034020.1 coordinate 1,381,479, forward strand.
GTAAAAGGAGTCCCCCTTTCCACTGCTGCCTCGATCCCCCTCTTCAGGTGGCGATGGAAACTGGCAACCACGTCCTGTAACGCGTCATCCAAGACCTCTGTAGAAGACGGCGTCAGAGGGAGAGTGGCAGACGGTACCGAAGGAGCGGCTTCAGAAGTTACTGTACCCGCCACCAAGGAAGCAAATTCCGTACGGAAAGATGCTTGAATGGTGGCTAACTCCTCTTCTGCCGCCCGAAGAGCCTGGATGCTCGGCAGGGAGGAAAGGTTGACACCCGAAACTACATTCGCAGAGGAGGACACAGGGGGCATCGTCCCTTGTCCCATCTGCACTGCTACCTGGGACCCCGAGCTCGACCCAGACGAAGGTCCCTCGATACAGGGAGGTCCTGTCAGGCCCTCTCCGGTAGGGTTCAATCCGGCAATATCCATCACTGGCAATGAAGGGTTGGGATCTGAACGTCCAAAGCAACCATTAGTCGACATAATCTGAAAGATAAGATGACGGAATACATAGGCTCATTCACAAGCTATGGTTTGATTTGTATTACCAGGGGAAAAGCGTGGGGGCGACGGCTCGTCCACAGCCGGCGTAGTTTCCCAACCCACAAAGTCATCATGTTGGCGTTCGGATGTCTCAAGGACGGGCGCGGTAAAGCCCCCATCCCCCTGGGTTGAGGTCCCAGCAAGGTGGGAATCCTCGACCGTAACCGAAAGCACCCCAGCAGCAATGATAGCAGTGCACACATAACTGACTAAATGAGACAGGACCGGGTCAGCCTCGGAAATCGGGTCCTGAGGAGCGAGCTCATCCGACGCCTATAAAGAGCAAAAGAAACAAATGATTAGGCCATAACACAGAAGAAGAAGAAAGCGAACAGCTGAAGCCCAAATCACCTCAGGAACAACGTCCACATCATCAACAAACAGCCTGCGACGTCTTACCGCAGCGTGCTTCGTAGAATAGGTTCGGTCGTCAGCAGTAGTCACGCGCCTGCTTCGTTTACGCGAAGGGCCAGGTACCGCAGATGGTTGATCCTCCACCACCGCGTCAGACCAAGTAGACGGTTGACCCGCAGCCCTTTCAGTCGGCACGACAAGGGGTTGATTCCCAACTTCCTCGTCCGAAGAATGAGATGAGTCATCGGCATCTTGTTCGTCATCTTCCTCATCCGCCCTGGTGGACTCTGAGTCCGGCGCTGGAACCCTGTTCGCCCCCCTCTTCCTCTTCTTGGATCCCTCTGGCTTCTCAGCCAAACCGGTACCAGCGATGAAGCTAGTATTCATATCAAAATCGACAGGAGGCTTGCTCGCTGCAACATGATAAAGGGCCGCTATATACAAGATATCCCTGCCACCTTGGCATCAGGGACTGAGAAGCTGGCCCGGGTATGGGCCGCATTATAATAATGTCAAGCCCGGACGCCATCGAGTACACTGCCCTCAAAGCCCAAGCAAGCGCTAGGACGATCTAGGAACAATTGACTATACCCAAATTGACGGGAAAATCTACTGGGCAGATAAGGCTCCAGGTCTACTTTATTCCGGTAACGATACACCAGGTGCGCGGGGCGGATGTTGCGTAACCAAAGAAGCATCTTCTCAGATAAAAGTTGGAAAGGATCAACGTCGTCAATGTGTACCCTCCTCACTTCTCTAGGGGTGAATTCAGGGAGAGATACGAAGAATTCGGGCCCATCAACTCTTGCCAACGCCCTCCGGCAGGCCGACATGGTATCGTGCTCCCAAGGCTGATGACGATACCGGAAAAGGAAGGCGTCATCATCAGTGACATTTTCATCAGTTCCTGGCCTCATCACTGACCGATAATGCATCAATAACCATCCCATGAGGTAGTGGTATGGTAGTTCTATCTGTTCAAAATCCATCGACACATCACGAGCAATGACTTTGGATGAAAAGGCGCGAAGGCCGTGGTGTATGCTACACACCATGGCCGGTAGGAGCGCCAGTCTTACCTTGAAGACCAATTTCACAGCAGGAAAAATGAAATGGCGGCTGATCCTTTCCATAGAACCCGTGCCGCCCGAGACTACACAATTGCGTAGCCACACCATAAAAAACCCAGCTAAGATCGCTTTATCAGACATCTCCCGGGTACCATAGTGGAAGTAACTGAGGGAGTCAGTGCGACTCCCAAACCGGTCACGGGTAGACCTCGACCTTTTGACCTTCAATATCATGTCCTTCACCTCCTCCGGGGTTCGAGGAGTTCGAGACGAAACTTGGCCGGAGGGGCGCAACTTGAAAAGATACAAAACCCAGGCCGTGGTGTGAGGGGCGCTCCCTTCTGAGCTATTTTCTTTCTTGATAGCCATCTGGTGGCAGGCGCTATGATGGCACAACAGTTCTTGGTACACGGCGACGAAACCAGGAAATCGTCGATCCAGGTCTTCGAATTCTTCGTTCGTCGGTGTATATACTTCAAAAGCTTCACCTCCCCACGGTAATCTAGAAACATCGTTCATCTCATGGAGAGCAAGCCCCAGCTCTCCTCCGGGGGCAAAGAAAGTCCCTGTACGTCGATTATACAGCTCCAAAAGAGCCATAAATAAAGGCTTGTTAATAGACAACCCATAGCAGGTGCCCCTGACGGCGTAGTAGAGGTCAATTTCCCGAAGGTATTCCCCATACTTCCTCAAGATCCATGAGGTAAGATTAGTCCATGTGGGAATGGGGTTGATCCAGTTCAGCAGCAACAACCTGCCTACGGGATAAGACCCCTTGCGAGCGAGCTGATTCAGAAAAGTATCAGCTAGAGTGAAGGTAAAATTAGGGCCAGTCGTGTTTACAAAAGTGTCAGGGAGCAGCCCCATCACAGTCCGACTCACGGATTCCTTGCCCGCACATACTAAACCCGTGCGCCTGTTGTAGTGGATGTTGCTCACAAACATTCCCTGTTGGGTAGGGGTCAGGGAGCCCACCATTGTCCTGTCCAACGGTACCATGTTAAACCATGAGAGAGGATAATGCCGCTCCATCTCGGGGATATGAATCTCTACTCCGTCTACAGAAAAATCCCAGTGCTCTGAAACATCCAGCAATCGGGAGTTCTTTATGGAAAAGGCGTCCCCAAAGAGAAAAGCCGGTTTCAGATATCTCCATCCAGCTTCTCCGAATTCATCATTGAACAAAGAAAGTGGAAAGGTTGGTTATTAATGGCAGCCACCCTCTCCCTAGGTTCATTATTGGGAAGCTGATCCACTATACGACGGATTAAGTCATCAAGACGCACGCCCACGGCGAACTGAGCTGAACCCACAAGAAGCTCTCCTGCTGGGTTGGTTGGGAGGTTTACTAAAAAAAAGGACAAAGAGAAACATGATTAAAAGATGGTTAAAGCAAAAAAATTACTGAATAAAGAAGCTCCCACGAGCCTATGCGGTTCGGGTCAATAAAGCCTTATGCAGCTCCATTCCAATTGGGTCTCAAGAGATGCGGTTTCGAGGAAGCCTATGCGGTTCGAGTCAACACAGTCTCATGCGGCCCAAATCAGACGGGAGTTTCGTATGACTCTAGCTTGATAGCTTATGCGGATCAGATGAATATACGCAGTTCTAACAGAAGAGCTCATGCGGCGCAAAATGCCATGCGGTTCAGCCTGCTGGAAACATATGCGGCTCCGATCAGAGGATACTTTATGCGGTTTTTATCTAGAGACTTAAATCCTTCTCATGCGATTCAAACATGGGATATTTTCTATGCGGCTCGGGTATGAGAAGGTCATGCGGCCCATACAGTATATGCGGCTCTGCCATCAACACGGGTGGAGGCTTGTGCATAAATATGCAACAGAGCCATGAGTTCTCAAGATTCAAATGCAACCCTTACCATTGAAAGCAGGATGAACATCAGAGGGCACTTCGGGCGCTTCGGGCTCGACGGCCGACGAAGACGTCACCCTCTTGTCCTTCGCGGCGACAGAGATGACTTTAGAAGACTTAGGAGCCATTTGCTTCGATGGGCGGACAAAGAAGATCAGAAAGAGGAGACAGCAAAAAGAGTGAATGAAGGAGAAGGTAAAGAAGTCCCTCCGGCCAAAGTCATCCATATTTATAAGCAAGAGTGAAGCGTTTCGATCCCCGTGCGTACACGCAGACCGACTCTTCGGTTATCAAAATAAGCCACCGAAAATGGAGGCCAAGCTCCTCGGATCCCGCACCAAAAAATGGCCTTTAAAGCTGACAACAAATCAACAACGTTTAAATGCAAAAGATTGCCATACGTGGCAATAATGACATGGCAAAGAGCTATGCGGCTGAACAGTCCCCTGCGGCTGAACCACCTACACGGCTGAACAATCTATGCGGCCAAGATCTCTATGCGGCCAAGATCTCTATGCGGTCGGGGTTTCATATGCGGCCAAAAGAATATGACCATGCTTCTTATTCAAAGTATTTTAATTTTGTAAATTGAAAACTTTGAAGGGGATCTTGTAGAAGCATGAAAAATATTAAAGAAAATGACCCATGCGGCCAAAGAACCCCATGCGGCTCAGAAAGCCCATGCGGCTCAGAGAGTCATGCGGCATAAGGGACTATGCGGCTCAAGACATCCCATGCGGCTCAGAAGACACGTGACGGGACAGCCCTCTCCTCTGCCCTCTCGTATTAATTGTTTGACGGCTGACAACTCTGAAAAAGTGACAGCCCTGACACAAAAAGGAGTAATTATGACTCTGTCATAATGACAGACTTCTAGGGAAGAGAAAAGAGATCTCTGACACAAATCCCCCGAGAGCCATAAAAATGCCACGTGGCCTTGCCACGTGGGCGTTCGTATGCGGCTCGAGCAAAGACTTCTCATACGGTTCAGAATGAAGCCGTCCTATGCGGCTCAGGCCGAGACAGCCTCATGCGCCTCGAGCAAAGACTTCTCATGCGGTTCAAGAGGACCATTCTCATGCGGCTCGGGCGGATGTATCCCTATGCGGCTCGCAATGATCACCTCCATGTGGTTCAAAGGCTCGAGGGAGGGTCACTACCCAGGCAGCCCTGACACGTGGCCCTAACCGTATGCGGCCCAAAATCATATGCGGCTCACTCGTCATGCGGTTCAGATCCCCCCAGTGGCTCCTAGGACACGTGTCCTAAGCCGATCAATTTCTCAGATTTATTGCAATCAAAGATTGGGTCAAATCCCAATAATCTGGGACACATGGCAGGAGAATAAATCTAATTTATTCGCAGATCATTATGAGGAAGATTTATTACAATCAGTATTAATTGCTGATGGGATTTGGTGTAATCTACACTCAATGGTTCGGATTCGTCGCGATAAAAAACGAACGGCCTAGATTGACCAATCCACAGGCCGCCGCCATCTCCAAGAGGCAATCATTGGCAACCCTAATGATCACATCCCACTATTATAAATAGCAAGGTGCCATTCCCTTGTAAATATACACTGTCAGAGAGAGATACGCACATACAGAGAGGCTCCCCCGATAGTCAGAGAAAGGAATCCATAGAGATCAATCCAGAGAGAGAGAGAGAGAGAAGCCAGAAGAGCAATACGAGGAGAGCAGGAGGAGCATTTCTTCATCAACGCCAACCATCTCGTCACAGGAGCCAAGGCTGCATTCCGATAGTCCAAGGAGTAAGGCAGGGCTGCCGTCGCCTTCCCGAGCCTCTATCGTCACCCTCCAGAATAAAAAATAAACAATTCTACTTAGATTGCTGTACTTAGGTTTTCGTCCCTAGGCTTTCTTTGTACAAGCGAGTTTGTATTGTGAGTCTAAGTTCAGTCCTCCGATAATTGTTCTGTACTTTTACAATCAATGGCAAACAAGGTTGTTGCAATAACCTTAAGTAGTCGGAGTACATACTTGGATGCTAGTCACATATCTAGATGAGTAATGCTATTCATATCTCCAATTTGTCCCTCCAAACCATCCCTCATGATATGTCAGCTGACATGACATATTAAATAATATTATATGATGTCTAACATGACAAATTTTAACCAAAAAAATTAATTACCAAATTTTGTTCATGTTCATGTTAATTTTAATTTTAATTTTAAAATCTGTCATATCAGTTGCCACATCAACATGCCACGTCAGCTGCCACATAAGAAAGAATGGATTTAAGAAATAATTTGAATGGACAAATAACATTATTCATACTTGATATCTAAGTTGTATTGTGTTGGACACGTACACACAACATGGATACTCAACATATATAAAGATGAATAAAGAACAAATGTGGTATATGTATCATTGTTCCGGTATTCTTACATCATCGTGTCTATGCAACATAGGACACATCTATTTGGAAGAAAGAATTAATCTATAAGTTATTAATTGTTCCTCAAAAAATTAGATGTAAAATTCTCACCCAAAAATAAAACAAAAAATTTCATACAGAGCATTAATTGTTTATAAAATCACAAACAAAGCACAAAGTTTGTAAAAATTGCATAGGGAGCACCAAAACGTCCTAGAAGGACGTTTTGCTCTTTATGCTATTTTTAAATATATTTTTTTACTTTTTCCGTTATATGTTCCGTTAAGCCGTTAACGAAAGAAAAATAAAATAAAAATAGAAATGCCCTTAGGAAGGGCGTTTTCCTTATTTGTATTTGTGTTTTTTTTTTTTTTTTTTTTTTTTTTTTGATAACGATAGGATGTGATTGTTTTTCTAGTATTTTTTTGATTGTTTTTTGAGTGATTGTTTTTTGAGGCTCTGTTTGGTAGGAATGATGGAATAGTGAAGAGAAGAAGAAAAATTCAAAAAGATACAATTTTCATCCATATGGAAAGAAAAGACTATTTTTAAAAATATGTTAAAGTCTATATTTTTATTTTCCTTCCTTCCACTTTTCTTTTTATACCAAACAAAGAAAAGTGTATCACTTTCATTTTTCTTCCACCCTACCAAACACAAAGGAAGGAAATAATCTTTCATTTCTATATGGATGAAATTTGTATATCTTTGATTTTTTTTTTCTCTTCACTATTCCATCCTTCCCACCAAACCTCAAAAAACAATCACTCAAAAAACAATAAAAAAACACTCAAAAACCAATCACATCCTATCGTTATAAAAAAAAAAATACAAATAAGGAAAACACCCTTCCTAAGGGCGTTTCCATTTTTTTATTTTATTTTTCTTTCGCTAACGGTTTAACGGAACATATAACGAAAAAAGTAAAAAAATAATTAAAAATAGCATAAAGAGCAAAACGTCCTTCTTAAGGGTGTTCGGGTGCTCCCTATGCAATTTTTACAAACTTTGTGCTTTGTTTGTAATTTTATAAACAATTAATGCTCTGTATGAAAATTTTCGAAAATAAAAACAATTTATGCCCAAAAAAAAAATGACAAGTGAGCTTTGAGCAAATCCATGACTTTCCAATCATGTAACATCTGAATTGACCAATATCTTCTTCTTCTTCTTCTTTCCCTCCTAATAAGGAAAAAAAAATTGGATGCAATGTTAAATTACCATTTGCCCCACACACACAGCCGACTAAACGTCTCCGTCAGGTGGGCCCAGCCCTACCGATCCGTCTTTTTCAACACAAAACTTTACTGCCTCCTCGGGAAGGGTAGCATTTGACGGCGTTACTACATCCTAGACGGATCTCTAGTTTATCTCTGAAGGTTTATTTAAAAAATAAGTTTTAATCTCTACTAATATAAAAAAAACTTTAAAATAATTCAAGATCGAACCATCTAAGTCGTATATTTTATCAACCATTTTATTTAAAAAATAAAATATTTAAGTCCCATAATCGTAGTTGTTGGCACATTTATTTGATAACATTAACAGCATCTTCGTGGTTTAGTTTTCTATATATTTCAGCGAACAGATATTCACTAAAAGCCTACTAAGAGATCCTTTTATTCAAGCTGCTCCTCAAATGGAAGTTTGATGAAGTCTCCTATACAAATCAAGACTGAAGAGAAGACCAACGTACAATCAAAGACTGCTCTCAGATGGTCCAAGATTTCGAGTCTGTACTAGATCTAGGATCCTCCATATAACACCTAAGGTGGATAACAAAACGTAAGCCTTCCTTCTGTCTTTTTACTAAAAAAAAACAATGTCTACAGAAACGGCATACCGACGGTATACCGTTTCTGAACAAGAAATATGTCCTGTGACGAAATTCGGCACACCGACGGTATACCACAGTGTACCGACGGTATACCGTTTCTGAGCAAGAAATATGTTCTGTGACGAAACTCGGCATGCTGATGATGTACCACAGTGTACCGACGGTATACCGTTTCTGAGCAAAAAATATGTTCTGTGACGAAACTCGGCATACCGACGGCAGACTACAGTATACCGACGGTATACCTTTTGTGAGCCAGAAATATGTTCTGCGACGAAAATCGGCGTACCGACGGTATACCGCAGCATATCGCCGGTATTCCGATCTCGACATTTTGATTTTTGAATGGATAAGATGCTAGCATTAAATGCTCCCAACGACTAGATTTATTACCGTTACTGTTCAGAACGGTATGCCGACGGAATGCCGGTCCATACCGACGGTATTCCGTCAGCACTAAGTTTTGGAGCATTAAATGCCTCGTTCTCTTGGTTCTCTATAAAAAGTGATTGTGTCTTCTCCTTCAAGACTAACCACTTGAGCCATAAATTTTCTCAACAACCAAGAGCTCTCACCATTACTACTCTACCCAAAGCTTTCATTTGTCATCCAACCCAAAAGTGCTAGAGTATTAAAGAGTTATATTTTTCGATCTTCAAGTGTTGTAGAAGATCAAAAGCCTCCTTTTTCTTTGTGTTGAAGTTGACGAGTCTTCGTAAGAAAACTCGTGTGTAGAAGTTAACGAGTTCTTCGGATTAAAGCTCGTGTTGAAGTTGGCGAGTTCTTCGGATCCAAACTCGCGTAGAAGTGACGAGTCTTCGGATCCAGACGCGTGTGTAACTATTTACTCAAATAGTAGATTTTAGCCGAAGAGAGTTCCGAGACTGGATTGCCTCTAGGGAGGAGACCATGATACATCGAGTGTTTGATTTTCTCTATCTCTCTTACTCTCAGTAAAATAGCTTTAAATTAACAGTAATTATTTTATTACCCTATTCACCCCCCTCTAGGGTTCTTCAATTGGTATCAGAGCTTTGTTCTCTTGATTTGGACTCACATCCTGAGAGTGATCCATGGCCACTATGTAGCTCCCCTTCCCAAAAATTTTGAAATATTTTAAATATTATTTTATTGCTTATTTTAGATTTTATAAATAATTAATCATTGGCTTATTAAAAATTTGTTATTTTATTATTACTTCGTTGAGGTTGTATAATATTAACATTATTATTGTGGTTATTAAAATATCCATTATTTACTACTATTAGAATTACCAATATTATTTCGTTAACAAAAAGATATGTGTAAATTTATAAATGTATAATATATAAGTGTGAATATATAAATATAATATATGTGTGTGTATATAGATATACGTGAGTATGTAGGTATATGTATATTCATATATATATAATATACATGTGAATATTTGTATTTGTATGTAAAGGTATATTGTAAAAATATATATAGAGAATATGTGTGCGTATATATATAAGTAAATATATAATAATATTGTGTATGTATGTATAAATGTATACGAATATATAAGTGTCGGTATATATATATATATATATATATATATATATATATATATATATATATATATATATATATATATATATATATGTATAGATGTATATATTATAGGTAAAAGTATTTGTGTATGTATATAAAAAATATATGTATACGTGTATAGGTGTAAGTAATATAAATATATATCATATATATACATATATATATATGGTTGTGTGTGTATATGCATATATATGGGTCTTTTTAAATATATGAAAAGATTTTGTGAATAAATGATTATATGAATAATATAGGAATATATACATGTATACATAGATGTATATATGTATATATAGATTTTTTTATATATGAAAGAAAGAAAAAGAAATAGAAGAATAAACAACCCAGTCATTTGAGTTCTGTAATCAAACTGATCCAGCAAATAGAATTAGAGAAGATAGAGCACCCCATTGGAGCCAGCGCAGCAAGCAAGGCCCCAAGCCTGACCCCCTTAAGTTACTAGTTTGCTAGTAACAAACGCACCCCAACTAGCATAGCTCTCGGCCTCGGCTTGAACCCCGACCCCCACGAGTACTTAGCAGCAGAGGCTCTTAGAACCCGAGCCCACCTAAACGTTTCCCCGACCCCCTCCCTTACGCGAAGAGCAGCCCCCACCCCAAACTAATTTCCCACATGAGCCCAACAACCCGAGAAGGACTTCACCTATGCATATATATGCGTAAACGTTAGGAATCGAGGGAGACAAACAGAACTGCCGCGAGAAAACAAACCCTAGCGCCGCCACCCACCTGGGCGCGCCTCAGCGGGCGCACGCACCGCCCTGGGCGCGCCGTCGACCGGCCGGGCCGTCGGACCAGCGCGCGCATGCCGGGTCAGCGCGCAAAAGCAGCGGCTAGTGCAGTCCGCCGAGGTGTTTTCGCCGTGCGTTTTCTTCGCGCACGCTCGACTAATCGTCGAGCCATTTTCTTTGGTATGCTTCTAACCTTACCATCTTCGTTTCGATCCCATTAGCTAGATTTACTTTGCACGACACGCGCCACGAACCGAGTCCGAAGATTGACGAAATCCTGTCCAAAACAGGACGTAAAGTTCAGTCCAAACACCCTAGTTCGCGGCCAGTTTTCGCCCAAACCATGTATGATTTCGAAAATCCATTTGAAGGCAAATTTTGACAACATATACGAGATGGAAACCCTGTTTATAGATTTATTTTTCATCAATTATATCGCTGTTAAATTAACTTCAAAGTTAGAGAAAAATCTGTTTTAAAAACTTAGAAATCGCTCCACACGACGTCCGTCCCGCCATTCCGGACGACGTGGTCGCGCACCGAAAACATCGAAAGCTGCATAACGGCTTCGTGGTCGTGTGTGCTTTGACAGAATTCAAATTGGTCGCGTGTGCGGGACGAATTCGACGCGTATCCGTCGAAATCGCCCCGTATCCGTCCAATGCAAATTCGGTCATAACTTCGTGCACGCTCGTCAGATCGAGACGAAACTTGCGCCAGCAGAACCGTATCGTTTTTCTGGTCCTGTATGCCAAGTTTGGTCCGATTCTGAGATAGTTGAAATCGACGTCGTTTTGCGGGCCCCGCGGTTCCACTCAACGGACGATTTTGTGCACGGCCCGCCGGAATCCAACTCTGGACATACGGTTGGGTTCGTATCGGAAAACTGGATCCGTAGACACGTAGTTTGATGACTTTAGAGACCGTTGACTCTGGCACGCTTTTCGGTGCAAAACGGGTCCAACGGCGGACATCGTTTTTGCCCGAAATTACCGTTTTGCCCCTGTGTCCAGAATTGGACTTAAGGACAGGCAATCCTAGCTAATTTGACTATTCTGAGAACGTTGGTACTATTTATTTCAGCATCCGGAGACTTCTACATGTGTTGACTGATTGTGGCTCATCTAGTGGTATATTGTTATTGGTTTCTCCAGCTAAGGACCTCAGGCAAATGCACTTTCTGATTGCTTTTCGATTCATAGTAGTCTTTTCATTTCATGTCTATACATATATCTTGCTGCTTGTTGACACGCTCGTCACACGGAGTAGTCGGGAGGGGAAATATCTTAGTAGGCATGTGGACTACCCAGAAAATATCCCAAGATGTCTATTCGTGAACAATAGCATCTGCACACGGCACGTGTAGATGCCGGATTTACCCCCTAGCCGTTCACATGTTGAAACAGATATTTCACACCACCTAGATAGATGTCTTTTATTAGTTTTTCCTTGTTTATTTCTCTATCGTGCTATGACATCAGTTATCTTACAGTTTTCATATTCCATATGCTATTTTCATGTCTTGTTGATTCTATTATGTTTTGCACTGCCGTCGGTTTGTGTACTTGTTCCAATCCTGACTGGATAACCAACATTTTACAGGTTTAGCCGCGATCACTCTTAACACTGGGGAGGACTTGGGTATGCTGAAGACAAACCTAGAAATAGAAAGCATTGTATCAATTTTATTAATTGTAAATCTTGTACTTTCTTTAATTATAAATATTATAATAAACTTAGAAATGTGAATGAGCAGCAATATTGTTTATCTTTGAGCATTTATTTCTTGCGGGCTTGACAGCGTTCTACCGCCGACTCTGCGGCGTAGGCTGGCTTGGACACGTCTCGTATCAGAAAATCGGGTGCGGGTCGTGACACACTAACCCTAGTTCCAACTCATTTCATAAAGAGGGACACTCCACAAATAGGCCTCATCTATTTGATGGAACCAACTATGTCACGATCCGATACCCAAATTGTTGGGCCGGGCCGAGCCATGTCCAGCCTACACTTGTTAAAGCGTAGTAAGCTGTTCTAAGAATAGACAATAAAGGATCTAAGCTACTAATAGTTCTAAAATCACATTTAAAGGTTCATCACAACACAACATCTAAAAGCGAAGGTAAATAAACACATATTTAATAATACACTTCCAAGTATCTAACTGGAGACAAAGTCCAGTATCAAATATAAGTACCGACTAAAGTCTAAGTCTCAAAACACATGAAAAGTAACTAAGCAAGGTTCCCCGCTGGGGCCTTTTCTGGAGCTAAGGCCAGGTCCTCAAAATCAGTGCCAATATAAAACACATAGCATTTTCCTCCTCGAAAAGTGAACCTACAACGTTATCCTGTCAGGACGGGAGCAAGTACAACCTCTACAACTAAAGTACTGAACATATAATGAAAGAGATGTACAACAAGAAACATGGTGTGATAAGTCTATAAAACAGGAAATACTGGAAACATGGCCTCATGGTACAACTGGGATCAGGGTATCATAGTAACATAGGGAACATGGCATATCTGGAATCATGGTATCTCATAATCTATCATGGCAAGGACACATATGTCATATAGACAGATGTATATGTAATGTTTAAAACTGTAGCAAGTACGTGATCGGTCAATAGATGTACAATGTACTGTGGTACATGTAAATAAAATGTACATACGTACAAGTCAACAGGCATAGGTGTACATCCGTACAGAAATGCGGGATAATGGCCTACGGCAAGGTATGCATATAAAATGCGACCTCGCTCGCTACTATAGGGGGGTCATGATCACGTACTCAACTGTCAGTTTCCCCATAACCCATATATATAGCATGTGAGAGATACTGGGAACATTAAAAACATGTGGGAGATACTGGGATCGGTATAAAGCACGGTAGGTACTGATAGCAGTAAAACAGGTGAAGGTACTGAGAGCAGTAAAACATGTGAATACTCAGAGCCGTATAAAGCATAGTGAAACATGTGCTGAGAACCAGTAAGAAGCATGTGAAGATATGATAACTGTCCTAAGCATGGTAGGGACCAATTTAATGTAACATGTGAAGATTTAACTTGCAGTTATTCAGAAAGCAGTATTTTAACAGGGTTAATACATGTTCTAGCATTAAAAGACAGTAAATGAGTGTGTAGATGTACTTGCCTGGGATCCTGCTATCAATATGAATCAAGGCTCGGAGTGAAGCCACAGTCCTAAAGATGAGATAATACAATAGCTAATCAGGGTGAAAAGACATACTATAATGTCTAGGTCAACTAGGGCAAACTAAGGCAAACTGGGTCAGAGGTTGACTTATAGTTTACTTTGGTCAACTGTCAACTTCGGTCAATTCCAAGTCCAATGTAGGGTGACACTATATCCAAACTAACTTTCTAGGGTCTTTACACTAGTGTAGGGGGTGAGGTCCAATACTACAATAACTCAAAACAACACAAAAAGTTGCAAATCGTAATTATTCAATAAATAAATCAAATGAACATTGGGTTCCAATAATTTTTTGAGATAGACAAAAGCTTAATTTTTCATGAAATAAAGTACCAAAATGATCCTTGTTAATTATAGAAATTTATACTAATTTTTTTGGAATTTATAAACCTTCATAAACATTTATTAAAAATCAGCAAACATAGGTATCCTGAAAATGAGCTCTGTTTTCCTATTTTTATAAAATACCAAAAGTACTTATTAAATGCTGAAAAAATTATAATAAATTAGCTAAATTAAAATAGTATTTAAATACAATTTTTTCAGAATTTTTATAGCACTTAAAATATATGAAAAAAAATGCAAAACAGCCTAACCGGATTATCCGGCGGATTACTGCGGATTACCGGCGGATTTTCCGTTCCGTCACAGCAAGTTTTGTGGTGAAAATTCGGATTTTCCGACGGATTTCCGCGGATTTCCGACGGATTTTCCGAACCGTCGCAGAAAGTTGATTTTTGAACTCAAAACTTGTTTCGGCCATAAAAACTTCGTTTTAAATCGAAATTCGGACTTTCAAAAGTCAAAATTGAATAGAATTGAATTTCCTACAACATGGAAGTATTAGTTTTCACAAATCAAAACATTTGATAGATCAAAACCTCAAAATACTCGAAAATCATTTCTAGAAACTCAGATCTACGCAATACTGTCGATCAAAACCAAAAGTGCTATATACTAAACATGTTAACAATTTAAAGAAGCAAATTATAGGGCAATAAAACTTTAGTTTCTATGGAAAACAAAATTAAAGTATGGTCGTGACACTTTTGAGCAAGATACACTTGCCTAGGTTAAGCTCCAAGCCTAATCTTCTACTCCACCACCAAGAGGGGTACGAAACCACACTCTAGACCTCAAGGCCAAGCTCTTGGCAAGCTCCAAGGAAGAGAGAAGGAAAGAAAAAATGAAGAGAGAGTGAAGAGAATGAAAAGAGAGAGGAGAGAGAAAGTGAAAGGGTATATATAGAAGGGGGAATTAATCTTAGCCGTCGGATCGTGATCCATGTGAAAATCTAAGTCAATCCTAACCATTCAAACAAAACCAAATATCCAATGGGTAATAGGGTGCATCTACACTATTCACGAAAATATCTAAACAGTATTCATCAAAATATCAAAATACTATTCACGAAAATATCAAAAACACTATTCATGAAAATATCTAAAATCGAAAATATCTAAAATGTAGAAAATCTGTCTGGACGGTATGCCGTTGGTATACTCTGGTATACTGGCGGTATGCCGGCCAAGGAAAAATCTATAAGTTAGAAAATATTTTTAAAGCATTACGAAAATCAAGAAAATACGAAACACATTACAAAAAATGTATCCGTATATAAATACCGACACTGTGAGAAAATATTTTATTCAGAAAAATAAAAATAAACTCTGAAATTCAGGGGGCTTACAACCTATAACTATTGAAAAATTAGGATGAGCATTTATCTGAAGTCCATAGATTTTGATTTATGGGATTGTGTGATAAATGGTCTTCCTACTTCTTCCGGAGTTATTAAGGAAATTGCTTTTGACACTGTAAGCCCACTTCCCAATTTTTTTAAATTTTTAAATTTTATTTGTTTATGATTAATTTTATGGCCATTGTGAGTCATGCCAAAGCTTGTAGGTGGGTTATGACCATATTAAGGTCATATGACCTCTAGATAGCTTATATATGTATTATTTAGCTATTTTATATTTTTGTACAATTTTTGGATATTTGTAGGTATTTAATATTTAAGGTTTTATTATTTTTTAGGACTTCCAGGATTTACTGTAAGGTCATACGGGGGTATTTCGGGACCAAATATTTTTATTTGGGCTCTAAATGACTAAAAATATTTTAGAATTTTTCTGGATTTTTTAGATTTTTTGGGAATTTTTATATAATTAAAACCTATAGAAATAATATTTTATAGGCTTTGGAAATTTACTGTGATGTCACATGATGATATTTTGTGTTAAAAATATTTTATTTAGATTCTAGACACTTAGAAACATTTTCTAGAATTTTCTAGAATTTTTCTGCAATTTATTTTGATTTATTTGGACTTAAAATAATTTTTAAATGATTTTATGAATTAAATAAATAATTACCCAATAATCCACCCGAGGGGGCCCACCCGTCGGCTGCTACAGTAACCGCCTCTTTCTCTCTCCTATATATATGCATTGTATATTCACAAACCCTAATTAATTATAGCCTCCTCCTTTTGGAGTTTGATCCTAGTGATTCCCCAACTTCCCGAGGCGATTGCCGTCAACTCGGACCTCATTTTCGCGTGCCGTTTTTTTTGTTGGAAGCGTATTGAGGTACAGTTTCTGAATATCTAATTTATTTTTGTAATTTATGAACCTAAATTTCTGGAAAATTCGTATAGTGTCGGTTGTCCGAAACTTGACACGTTTTGGTGTTTTCGAGATTCCGGGAGAATCAGAAATCGAAATCACGAACCGTTTGAAGCTTTGGAAAGCTAACACAGAGCTCTACGACATATATTTTTTCCAGAAATTATTTCGTTAATCTAGTATTTTATTTATTCTGTGAACTCAGAACTGATCGGTTGATCCCCGTTTTGGTCACGATTAGCCATAACGGCGATATCTTTTGACCAAAGCGTGATTTTGTGGCACGGTCGATTCCAGCGCACTCTTGGCGCTGAAATCTACCAAGGTGCACTTTCAAAATCTATAGTTCACAACGTTTGACTAAAAAATCAACGATACGTCTCGATTTGCGTGCCATGGTTTCCAAAATTGGAAAACAGGACTTTTGATGGCCAAACTTGCATGTTTAGATTATATTCAGATTATTATTAGGTTAAATTAGGTTTTTAAGTAAATTATTCCAAAATTAATTATTATTATATTAGTAACCCAATTAGCTACTATTTTATGAATTTAGAACTAGAACATTAGAATTGATTTATGGTTTTCGTGCACGGTTCATGGTGCGATATGTGTTATAGGTTGACAGCTTCTAGATTAGCATCCCTTCATCCTCTACTTGTGGCTACGGTTTGTGCAAGGATTCAGGCAAGTACAGTATTGCATTTATGTGTTAGTTCATTATAATGTTTACTCTATAGTTTTCTCGTTTGATATCTCGTTGAGTCATTACTTGATATTCCATTGAGACACCATTGTGACACGGTAGTTATCGTATCATTCTTAGTGTGTCATTGACCGTTATTGATTGTTAGAGAGTCGGGAGGGGAAATACTCGATAAATACGTGAACAAATCCAATTACCGTTACCGAATGATAGCTAAGTCATACACACCCACGTATGAGTTAGCCGTACCAATTACTAAATGATAGCCATTGTATGATGTGCCGTATTAGCCCAGCCGTTCACGTATTAAAAGGTATTTCACACACACATAGTTGTTTCCATTGTTCCTTTATCTAGTTCCTGTCCTGCTAGATCATATCTTACTAGTTTATATCTTGCTAGTTCATATCCTGCTACTTCATCTCTTGCTAGTTCTCTATATGCTCTTTGCCATTATTGTTTCTCATTGTTCTAACTTATTTTGGACTAACAACATTAATTGCAATATGGTTGTACTCTGCTCCTTTCCTGACTGGATCGTTGTTATAGGTGAGGTTGACGTGCCTACTCTTGTGCTATGGACCATACGAGGGGGAGATAGAGACTCGAAGGCTAAACCATAGAAGACTAGTTAGTTGTGTGGTAGTTTTCTATAAATGTAAAAGCTTATATTCTTTTTCAAATGTAAAACTTCTATATTTTGTAAAGTTGATTTAGTTGTTGTGAATGAGCAGTTAGTATTTATGAGCACTTTGTTTATTGCGGGCTAGACAGCGTACTACCGCCGATACCGCGGCGTAGGCTGGGCTTGGACACGTCTCGTATCCGAAAAAGCGGGTGCGGGTCGTGACAGACACCCTTAGGGATAAACTCACGGAGAATGCTAAGAAGTTTGCTAGTCGAGATGCTAAGGCTATGAACGCTCTCTACTGTGCTCTCTATAGCAATGAATTCAATAGAATCTCCACCTGTAAGTCTTCAAATGATATTTGGAAATTGCTAGAAGTCACTCACGAGGGAACATCTCAAGTAAAGGAGTCAAAGATTAGCAGACTCACTCAAGAATATGAATCTTTTAAAATGAAACAAGATGAGTCTATTACTTATATGTTCACTCGTTTTGGTGATATCATTAACCCTCTTTCTTCTCTTGGTAAGGAATACCTTACTCATGAAAAGATCAGAAAGATCCTCAGAGGACTAACCAAAGGATGAAATCCTAAAGCTACCACTATCATTGAAGGGAACGATTTGACTACTATGAACCTTGAAACCCTCATGGAAAAGCTTATGACCCATGAACTTGACATGAAGGATCAAGAGGAATCTTCCATGAAAGAAAAAGAGAAGGAGAAGGCGAAAGAAAAGGAGAAGCCCCTGGCCCTCAAGGTTACAAAGTCCTACTCAAAGGATAGCTCCGACGATGATGATTCAGATGATGATGAAGAAATAGCTCTCACTGCCAAGCACTTCCGAAAGTTCCTCAAGTTCAACAAAACCAACCGATTTAGACGGGACAATGATGAAGAGCATACTTGCTACCAATGCAAGAGAACCGGACACATCAAGAGAGATTGTCCCATGACAAGAAAGGACTCCAGCAAATACGAGAAGTCCAACAAAGGAGGCTCATCCTCCAGAAAATATGCCAACACCAGTATTTGGTGTGAAAGTGACGCTAGCGATTCAGACAACGACAAAGAATGCAAACACAATGCAAATGTTTGTCCCATGACAACCGATGAGGTACTCGATGACCTCTCTTTGAATACACTCTCTTATGATGATTTGGAAAATGTCATTCTTGAATTACACGAGGAACACAAAGGTGTTAGAAATAAGTACAAAAAATCTCTAAAAGAGGTTGAGGCATACAAACAAGAAATAGAAAGACTCTCTAACATCATTATGGATGTAAAGGAAAAAACTCCAGCCTCTGACACTGATGATGTAGAGTCCTTGAGACTCAAGCTAGTAGGATGTGAAGACATCATTAAGAAAAGGACGCTGAGATTCAATCCCTCAGAAATGCTTATGAATTTGCTATGAACAAGACTCTTGCTGCTAATCAAAAAGAGTATGCCACGTCTATTAAGTATAATGATCTTCTTGAGCATGGTAATAAACAAGTAAATAAGAACACGGTTCGCACAAGACACACCCACACACCTCATAACACAAATCACAATGATCATGCGTACGAGAACACTGCACATAGATCATTTTCTAACACCGTACACGCAAGAAAGGGACCCTTTGTAAAGAAGAACACATCGTATCATGCTTTTTATTATCATCACCATAACACTCATGTTAAAGCTCCTCACACTAGAGCGCCTCATGTTCATAATACTCACTCTTATTAGAACTCCTCACACTAGAACACTGCATATTCATGATACTCACTCTTTCTCCTCTAAATCTATAACACCTATGATATGCAACTATTGTGGTCTTCTTGAACACACCTCTCATTATTGTCAAATGAGAAAACATGTTGATATGAAAAAATTTAAGTGGGTTCCTAAGACTAACAATCAAGGACCCAAATGCTCTTGGGTACCAGAGTCTTCATCTTCAACTTTTGTTGTAGGTGAACCCTCCCTCACATGCTAGAAGCAAGTGGATCCTCGATAGCGGTTGCTTACAACACATGACCGGTGATGCTTCACTTTTTGCAACGCTATCGATGAAGAAAGAAGGCCACGTCTCCTTCGGTAACAATCTCAAATGCCACATCATAGGAAATGGTAACATCGGCTCATCTTCTTATCCTTGTATTAAAAATGTTTGTCTTGTTACCAATCTCAAGCACAACCTTCTTAGTATTAGTCATCTTACGGATAATGGCTATGATATTAAGTTTGTTAAATACAAATGCTTCGTCACTGATAGCATTAGTGGATCTACGGTGTATGAAGGTATTAGAGAAAATAATATTTATGTCATTTATCTTGTTGAAGGTACTAACAATGACATGTGTCTAGTTGCAAAGAACGATAAAAGTTGGCTATGGCACATGAGACTTGGACATGCCAACATGGATACCATCTTCCGACTTGCCACTAGGAAGCTTGTAAGAGGGCTTCCAAGTATTTTCTTCAAAAATAACATGGTATGTGAAGAATGTGATAAGAGTAAGTTGACCAAATCTTCCTTCAAATCCATCAACTCAGTAAGCACTACTAGACCTCTTCAACTCATTCATATGGATTTATTTGGTCCTAGTAGAGTATCTAGTCTTGGAGGTAAATTTTATGCTTTCATTTTGGTTGATGATTTTTCAAGATTTACTTGGGTTATTTTTCTTGCAAATAAAAGTGAGACTTTTCGTGAATTTGTTGCTTTTTGTAAACGTGTTCAAAATGAGAAAGACATTACTATAAACAAATTTAGAAGTGATCATGGAGGAGAATTTGACAATGCCGATTTTAAAAGATTTTGAGAAAAGAATGATTTTGGTCATGATTTTGCTTGCCCTCGAACTCCACAACAAAATGGTGTTGTGAAAGAAAGAATAGAACCCTTGGTGATATGACCCGGGTTATGTTAAACCAATATAAGCTTCCCCAATATTTTTGGGCGGAAGTCGTTAACACGACATGTCATGTTATAAATAGGGTCTTAATTAGACCTATCTCTAAAAAGACTCCATATGAGCTTTGGTTTGACAAAATCCCCTCTATTGAGTATTTTAAAGTTTTTGGATGTAAATATTTTATTTTGAATACCAAAGATAACCTAGGCAAATTTGAAGAAAAAGCCTATGAACGTATTTTCCTTGGTTAATACATAGTAAAGGATTTCGTGTTTTTAACAAAAAAAAGTCTTGTTGTCGAAGAGTCAATCAATGTCTCCTTTGATGAACTTAACTCTTCTATATCCCCCTCATCCAATGATATTGATGACATCTCTTGTGGTTTGGAAAACTCTTCTATTGGAGACTCTCTCGTCCCTCTTCATCAAACAATGAAGTAGTGACCCCTCTAGTCGAAGATTCTCCACCATTAGAGATACCTCACGAGGACCTCCCAAAAGAATGGCGATTTGTCCCACATCATCCCAAGGAGCTTATCATTGGTGATCCTTCTTCACGTGTTAGCACTAGATCCTTCACTCGTGATCTATGTGCAAATGTGGCTTTTATTTCTCAAATAGAGCCTAAAAATATTAATGATGCTTTTAATGATAAATTTTGGATGATAGCAATGCAAGAAGAGCTAAATCAATTTGAGCGAAACAAGGTTTGAGAACTTGTCCCTAAACCTCACAACCACCCCATTATTGGAACAAAGTGGGTGTTTCGCAATAAACTTAATGAAAATGGGTTCGTAACTCGTAACAAAGCTCAATTGGTTGCTCAAGGATATAATCAAGAGGAAGGCATTGACTACGATGAAACCTATGCTCCGGTTGCTCGTCTTGAGTCCATACGCATGTTATGTGCCTTTGCTTGCTTTAATGACTTCAAACTCTTTCAAATGGACGTTAAAAGTGCTTTCTTGAACGGTATTATTAAAGAGGAGGTTTATGTTAAGCAACCTCTTGGCTTTGAAGATTTCCAATTTTCTCATCATGTTTTCAAATTACACAAAGTCCTTTATGCCTCAAACAAGCTCCCCGTGCTTGGTATGAGCGCCTTAGTTCATTTCTTCCTTCTCACAACTTTTTTAAAGGTAAAGTTGACACTACACTTTTTATTAAATCTCTTAACGGCACTCTAACTACAACATATATGGGATAATAACAGTAAGATTTTCAATATTGGCAATGTTAAGAAAAGTATACTTGACAGCAAGAGGAAAAATCTAAGATCCATCCATCATTCATTTAAATTTTACACTTTTGTAAGATATTTATACCACAATTTTAATCTAATCAATTTAAATTTATAATTAAAAGGTGTTAAGCTTATCCAAAATTCAAACATTATACTTGTTCATATGTAGAACTTGATCAATATATAGCCAATCAAAATATCCTTTTTGCATCCTACAGTCCTACTAGGAATGTAAACATAGGCTTGTACAAAAGATAGACTCACCTTCTCTGTTTGAAACTGCAAGCTTGCACCTCCTTCATTTTACAGTTCCAACTCCATATCCAACTCCATTTTGAGGATGAAATCTGTTTCTAAGAATGAACTTTAAAGATGACCTCATTCTCATACAGCTATTCTTCATAACTTGTACTAAGAATGAACTTTCAAAATGACCTCATTCAACTTTTACTAAGAATGAACTTTCAAGATGAGTCGATGACCACATTCTCATACAGCTATTCTTCATAACTTGTACTAAGAATGAACTTTCAAGATGAACTCATCCTCATACGGCTATTCTTCACAACTTTTACTAAGAATGAACTTTCAAGATGACCTCATTCTCATACAGCTATTCTTCACAACTTTTACCAAGAATAACTTTCAAGATGACCACATTCTCATACAGCTATTCTTCATAACTTCTACTAAGAATGAACTTTCAAGATGACCTCATTCTCATACAGCTACTTCATAAAGTTCTCAAGCCAACATCAATCCTCTCTGAAGTTCAAATTACAAAAAGTGATTGCACTGCAAATTTTTTACTCATATTCAAGCCCAGCTTCACCATACCAATCACAACTGATGACAAACTACTCGAATCAAATCTCCCCTAGATAAATCTGCTTGTCACTGCTGCAAGAGCCAATAACGGGTTCGGTCGGATGGAAAGCAGTCTCATTGACCGACCCATTGTGTCCCGGCAACTTGTACAGGATCCTCCTTGAAGTTGTGTCCCAAATATAGACCATCCGGTCCGAACTTCCTGCGGTGACCTTGCTTCCGTCCGGCGACCAACCACACTTGAGCAAGTTCTTCTCAAAATTATGCTGGTGACCTGCAAACATCTTGATGCATCGGTTCTGGGGAGCGTAAGGCCTCATGTCCCATATCCTCAGCGTGCAGTCCATGCCGTTGGTCAACAAGTAAGAACCATCCGGGCTCAGCTGCATCCCCGTGATCATGTCCCCGTGTCCCTGGAGCGTCATCACCACCTCGTTCCTCCTCAGATCCCACACCTTCACATCGTTGTCCAGGCCTCCGGTGTAGACCTTGTCCGAAGCATCAGAGAACCCGACAGCAGTGATCTGATACTTGTCGGGAAGCGTCTGGACCGCACCACGGAGACGAAGGTCCCAGAGTTTGGAGGTTCCATCGTCGGAGCCACTGACAACAAGCGGTGGGCCGCGGCGGGACGGGCAGCAGGAGTTGACGTGCGACGAGTGCTCGGCCATCTTCTTGATCTGCTTACCGCCAGCTTCGACATCCCAGGCACGAAGGGTCCTGTCGGGGCTTGCGGAGATGATTTGCGTGCCATCTGCAGTCCACTGGAGGTCGAGGACAGCATTTTTGTGCCCGTGGAGGACGGCAAAATTCTTGCAATCTCCATGCACATGCCAAAGGAAGATGTCCTTATCGTGAGAACCGGAGGCAATTACGGTACCGGAAGGGTTAAACTTCATGGTGTAAATGGCACTCTGGTGACCAGTGAGGAGCATGATCGGTGCTTCAAGGCTGGAGGTCCTCTGCTGTTGCGGTTTTCCGGTGAGGCCCAAGGGTTGGAGAGAATTGTGGGAGCCCGCAATGGCCAGAGATTGGTCATTTCTTGGCACACTAAGCATTTTCAGTTAGCTGGAGAGGTCAGAAGAGAAGTAGCTGACTAATTTCAGTACCTGAATGAGACAATGTCGACAATCACGAATTTTTCTTAATTTGAAGATACCAACAAGCAAATTGCAAAAGGAACAAATGCGCAAATACGACGACAACAGAACATGACTGCTGAAAGTAAATTAAAAAAAAAATCCATAATTTCTGGCAGGCAAAATGATAACAATTCTGGCAGACGGCCTATTTAAAGAATATAAGCCAAAGAGACGAGGTAAAACACAATTTCCACTGATTCCTCAAGGGAATGCAAAAGAAAGCTCCATATGGGGTTAACGTGATACAAAGAAGTAGAAGATAACCATATAGATGGATTATAATTTGCAACATAATATAGGGGCTGTCATAGGAAGGGAATAAAATAGGTAGTAGATACCAGTTGGCAGTTGCAAAGGTTCAGATAGAGGCAAATGCTACCTAATTGTAATTAGAGAAATTCTGGATTCCAAGGTGTATATTAATGGGGAGGCTCATGATCAGGAGAATTCATGTTTGTGTGGATAGATTTATTAGAGTTGGAAGCTACTAGATTAAACCTGACCGGACCAAAATCAACAAGATACGTAGTTTCAACGGTGTGACTTACAGAAAACAACTATGATCAGTACTCAACCAAAACTGGTGCAAAAAGATAAATAACACATCAAGCTCTTACACAAGCACACATATACCATTCGGACAGATTACACATATCGAAATAATTTGTGAAGTTTGTAAGGCATGGTGATATTGAAGTTCCTCGCCAAAATTGAAGCAACAAAGTTATCAATTGGAGTGGTTCGAGTACAAATGTCCTCAAGACAGAGCATCTGATAACATGATACTCCTCTGGAGGACCGTATACGTGCACATATCCCTATCTAACACGTATCAGACATGATGCATTCTCAACACTCATGTTGGGTACGACTCGCTCATATCTACACTCCGAAGGGGCCCAAAACACGGTTGAGAGTGATTTGGCGTGGTTTGTGTTTCTGACAAAAAATAATTGAGATATGAGAAGTAACATTTCTTTGCAGCCTATGGTGCACAAATACGGAAACAAATAAGGACACAATACAGATACGGGATAGGGGATACGGAAATTTTCAAAGACGTACATATATAGTCCCTTATCTTGCATGAAAACGGAGACGGATAAGGACACGGACCAAATAAGGATATAGATACCATTTTCCGTATCCTTACAACGTAGTTTGCAGTGAATCCTTTCTATAACTTTTTAAAACCTAGTTACAACTTACAACCAGAGATACATAAATATAGATATTATGAAGATTTAGTGTATAAAATATGTAATCATGTGTATATACTATATATAGCCAGACACATGTTGTATCCATGTCCTTATCCTAGATTTAGTCAAATATGTCATATTCCTTATTGTGTCCATATCCGGATATGTGCCTGTGCCTGTGCCTATGTAACCTAGCATCTGAGACTGATATACATGTTCTCATAGTTTCCCTCTTTATCCATATTGAACGTTATGGAGAAACAAGTAGCATTTTGCTCAACTGAAGTGTACATTTTCTTCAATTTTACCAAAAACTTCTGATCAAAATTCAGCAAAGAACAGTTTGCGTGCAGATGTCTCACAAGACACAAAGCATTTGAGACCCTGATATGTCTATAATTTTCCTCTTGACCCCTATTGAAAAAGCTAATATCATCTGAGAGACCAAGATGTTCCTCTATGCATTTTGCTTAGTATGAATATACATTTCCTTTCTTTTCCAATATGTTTTTGTAACAACTATCCATTTAAACATCAAATGATTAATTCACAAGCAATTTTAAACAATGTTTCTCTTTAATATGATAAATGGGATTGTCGTTCCTTTACACTCTGGCTTAGTGAGTCATTGAGCTGAATGTAATTTCCTATAAAAACATAATATCAGCTTACTCTTTGTCTATGATCTGGAGAACTTAGAGGGTGCTCCTTGGTTGCATGAACTCGAACTGCATATCCAAAAGATAGGTTTACTTTCCTGGCAACTAGCCACCTAGGTTTTATGGCATGTTCTCTCATGCTCATATCTATCTTGGCTAGGAATTTGACACCAACAAATGGAGGGTTGACATCGGGTCGACAGCCAGTCAAAGAAAACTTTCTATAATCATTTACGGAGCTTTCTTCTGCTCCATAGCCAATCTCATTCTGATGGGAAAAGGCTTGGATGACGATGTTCTTTAATCTGAAAACTTTTATATCCTAGAGCAGCATTAAGGTGAGAAAGATACTTCCAAGACGCTTTTTATTTCTGCTTCATTTGAGTATTTCCAACAAACAAGAGTTTTGCCCAAAAATTCTTTACCACATCCACATATTACTCAGCTTGTTGTTAAGGGGTTCTTTTTTCTGTTCTCGATACTAAGCATGGATATCGTATTAGGTAACTCAAATGAAATGGCAGGTAAAATAATAGACCCCGAGAAAGAAATTAACTGCTCAGCTCAATCTAACTTGTAGAAAACAATACAAATAAATTCCGTTAGTGATTCATTAGTTCTTAACTTTATGGTACTCCAAGACATAATGCCAAGAACACATGAAAAACTCCAAAGAGACGAAGGTCAGGATAAAAAACCTTATTTAGCCAATATCCTTGTAGAAGGCTTCTTACTAGAGAAATATAAAAACAAGAAAACAGATCTTAGTCTCTAATATGCAAAATAAAGCTCTCAACAGGATACACTTGGAATCAGTACTTAAACACCAAACTTTCCGACTAACTCAACAACCTAGCACATTACTCCATGCTCGGCTCCCTAGACACAACCTTATAGTTTTCATGAACCAAATAATGAAGATTAATGAATCCTGCCACTGGATTGACCATAGGACTTCCTTACCAAGCTCAACTCAAACTTAATGGCAAACCGGCAATGATAATTATTAAAGTTGCAAGGTGCATCGCAGTGCAAAGCATGTTTAAGACTGATGCGTGAATCATGATTCATGAGGCAAAAGTGCGAGCCTTTGAAGGCAAAGCACACACTGATTGAAAAAAATATAAAATTTAGTAGTAATAATGTGTAGTAACTACATGTGCAAATGAGCACTAAATTGTTGATGATTTATTGTTTTTCCTTTTTATAACTGACTCATTTTTTCGTTAGCTTCACAATGAGTGATAGGCAACGGCATTCTAATACTCTAATAGTAGTACGCAGAATCCAAATTAAATGGAAAATGGAATTTAAGTACTTAAATTCCAGTATTTAGTAGAAATTGGAATACAAGTAACATGTAGAGTAGAATATGTATGAGGCATGCTCAAACGGGCTTGAATTTATCCAAAGGCGCTATGAGGCGTGAGTCTCATGAAAGAAGCCTTACTCCACCTACATCAAGGCACTAAAGATTAAAAACACATAGTGAGCCTCATGAGCCTCCCTCAATCCAATAATGTTTCCACTTGAAACATTTTATAAAGATGTAATAAATTAGGTTCAACATTAAATATACCATTAAAATCAAACACATCAACTAAGATACTCTTACAGACATTCAAACACATCAACTTAGAATCTCTCATAGACATTCTCTAAAGTGTGAACAGGCCACTCGATCTACCATTTGTAGTGGTAATAGTGAGGATCAATGTGAAGGTGTTAAACTGGGGATTGAAGAATTGTGCTTCTTATCGACATACTAGTTACAGCCACAAAGAACAAACATAATGCACTAGTTTAGGAATTAGCAGAAAGCACCATCTAAGTTATGAACAGTCGGCCACATAAAACAAACATCGTGCTCTAGTTTAGGATAAACACCATCTAAATTATGAACAGTCAGCTACAAGGAACAAACATCATGCTCTAGTTTAGGGTCAAATACCATCTAACTCTTGAACAAAGTTTTCAAATAAGATTGTACTTGGTACTTGGGCCAAATGAGAGATCATGGACAAAAAGTTATCACATGCAACTGCCTACTTCTAACAATTTTATAAACTTTAAAGCATGCTAAATTTGAGTCAGGTAAATTATAACTTAGCACAGGCGACCACAGAAAAAAAAATTGGGATACAGGCTTTGTCGTCGTTGTCGTAAATGATTACCTAGCAGCAACTCATATTGGTAGTCTAAAATAACAAATTCATGATGAGTCAGTTTTGCATCAATTGTGTATCAACTGCATCTCAATGGATGCCTTTGGTTTGAAAATTACTAACTGTACTCGTCTTCCTAGGGGGTCTTTAGTTTATCATGCTTAGGCTAGTTAGCAGTCCTTTTCCTTCTGTAGAAATCTCATCTGAAATGATATATGTGTTCCAAAGGTCCACAACTAGTCCATCTTGTGCTTGTTTTCCTTGTCTGAAAGATCAAGTGACCAAGTCGCTTAAAACTGTATACTTTCTGCTTGGAAATCCTATGGCCTGCTTGGAAATTTAATAACTTATGAAGATGAAACTACTTCAATGAACAACTCTCTTTTAACTCGGATCAATTAATCAAAAATA
Source organism: Iris pallida (assembly GCA_029216955.1). NCBI lineage: Eukaryota > Viridiplantae > Streptophyta > Magnoliopsida > Asparagales > Iridaceae > Iris > Iris pallida. Next base: position 1,409,633 of record JANAVB010034020.1, read on the forward strand.
AGTTCCTTCCATGGTTATTGATGGAAGTCAAATCTGGAAGGAATACTAGGATGAGGTGAAGGAACTCATTCACCTACCTAATAAACTATGTTAGTTGTGACCTATGTTACCCGGACTCTCCAAGTTAAGGAGAATTACCCGTGTCGACTCGATAGGACATGGGTATGGGTATGAAATCCATATCCGATCCTCCATGGTGACAATCGGATCCATTCAGGTAACAATCGGAAGACTGATAGTGAAGTAGATAGTTTATTTTAATGTTGCAGTGAAGTAGATAGTTTATTTTAATATGGTAGACCGGTAGTAAAGTAGTAAGGAAGCTGAAGGGACGGTTCCTTTGGGACTTATTCAACTAGTTCATTATAGTTTAGCAGTAGTTTATAATTACATGTTGTCTTTTTATGGAACCTTAGTCATATTCCCGTACCTGTACCCAAAATTTGGATCATTTTTAGTCGAGTCCGTGTGTCCTTCAATTATGAGTTTGAAGGACCAGACTTTTGGATATGTACCCGTACCCGACACCTGTAAATGAGTCCAGGTAACATAGGTTGTGACTCCATTGCACACGAACTGGCGTTGAAATCTTGTGAAAAGAATTTTCAAGGAAAAATAATAAATACATGATCAAAGTACCTTTCGTTCAATCGTAAATGCTCAAATAACGGAACTAAAACTGAACAACAACCCTCATGTTCTACGAGTAAGCCTCGTTCACTGAGGTTACGAGTACAAATCATCAAACGAAAAAAGATTTTGTAATCCCCTTAGCTAGCTCACGAAAAGAGAAAAAGTCCAATCCAAACTCTGCCAATTAATAAAATTCATATAAACAAAAGAAAGATATATCATGAGTTGATCGGCCAACATTTCCTACAGAATAGCCCAAGTCATTCAACTTTAAAAAAAAAAAAAATCCATGCTTAGTGTACAAATGCCAAAGAACTCTTCCCTTAAATTCACTCCGGTTGTGTTAAAGCGTCCTCTACGGAATCAATCAACTAGTGAACACAAGGAAGCATCTAAACTTATAAGACCTTTGCATCATTGCATATTTGCATGTCATAAATTAAGACTTTTGACGTTCATCGAGATGAATGCCAAAGGCCCAAAGGGACAACATCACAATGAAACGTTGTTCTGATGACTTGGTACGACGCTCACCGAATTCTTCCGGCGGAGATGTGGAAATTTGTAGACGAATTTTTCTAGACATTCCTCCCGGGAAGATATGGAAATTTGGAGAGCGGACAGGTTCCAGAACTCCGTTCTTTACGTATAAAAACTCATATTCTTTGCACGGACAGGACACGGCACATGATTAGGGGGTGTCCTTGTCGTGTCCGACACATGGACTTGCAACAATTTTGGTGCAGTACAGTAATCTAGCACTCTATTCCTAACAAATGGAGCTACGGATTCCAACTGATTCTACTACACGAACGATTTACAGTCAGCAATGCTAAGAAAATTAGGGTTGTGAGAATTTGGACGTACAAAATGAAAATTAGGGTTTGGGGAAAAAATTTAGAGGAATTTATTTACCTGGTAGATTCAAAACAGGGGTTAGGGTTTGAGTGGGGGAAGAGACGATTTTTTTTTTTTTTTTTGACGGTGAGAGAGGCGAATTCACATTTCACACGTTTAGTCCACCGCCCGTCCTTCCAATCTCGGGTCGGGTCGGATATTTTTTAAGACAAATTCTATAGGCAGTTCACATCTTATTGAATTCATGACAGTCCAACTTTGTGTAATTTTTACTGAGTACCGTCCCAATTTTACTTTGGGCTGCCCAATTCCTCCCATTTGGCAGTCCTAATGTAAAGTAGGATTGTCCACAAAGTTGGCAGTCCTACTTTATGTTAGGACTACCAACTTTGTTGATATTCCAAATTCAAACTACCAAAATACTTTAGACTGCCAACAAAGTTGGCGGTTTGTTGGCGGTTCTAACACAAAGTATGACTGCAACAATGTTGGCAGTCCTATTTTATGTTAGGACTGGTTGACGGTTCTACTTTCTGTTAAGAAATCCAAATATCTGAACTGCTCTCAAGTAAAAATTTGGGACGAACAACTTGTAAATAAATTTTTAAAAAAATTGAACTATCCTCAAATAAAACTTGACGTGCCAATAGCATTTACCTTTCTTAATTCGTAAATGCTAATTGACTAACAGTCTAACACCCGTTTGTTATTTTTCATTGATCTTTTTGTAAATAGAAATTTATTGCTTCAAACGCTTGTTCATGGTATAAAATATATTTTAAATTCTAGAGAAAAGTTTTCTTTCCAGTCAAAAGCTTGTTTATGCAATTAGATTTGGACTAGATTGATCTTAAAAAAAATTATTTGATAGCCGCACCATGAAAAAGGATTGTCTAAGTTCGAAGTTTTGTCGAACTTCTCTCTGAAGTGATCATATTGTCACGACCCGCACCCAGTATAGGGGCACGAGAAGTGGGTACGTCCAGCCTACGCCGCAGTGTCGGCGGTAGTAAGTTGTCCTATGTTGCTAACTAATCTCATGCAGTGAATATAAAAAGTACTTGTCCAGATATCAGCTCCGAATGGAGGGCAAGTAAAGGGTATGATCTACTCAAACACAGTCTAAACACGAAAAGATAACACAGAAGTTATACCTAAGGAATTAAAGACAACAACAACTAACTACTAAAATAATACACCAATATCTCAAACCAACTTAATACAGACTCAATATCTTAACTTTAATACAACAAGTCAAAACATGAAAGCTAAAGTAGTCTACTAGCTAATCTCCTGAATCACTCCTGAGAGTCGGGACCAAAGGTAGCTAATCCCTCGCCAGGTCCATGGTAAGCAGGGCATGTGTCCTCAGGATTATCATCTGTAATATTTTCAACAGGTCCAATCAGGACGGGAACGAGTACAACTCATCTAGAAAAATCCAAGTAAATGACAAAGAACTATAAAGCAGTTATAGACAGTTTTATTGATGAGCATGGCAGTTTTATACAGGTAATGATGGCATAGAGAAACAGTAAGATACAAGAAAAGAAAGGTAACTAAAACAAGAGAAGAATCATGGCAATGAAGACTGTAATAAAAGCTAACTGAACTAGAATATCATGTGTGAGTCCAGACAGTACGATATAAGTCTAATATAATCCCAGTGTGAGTCCAGTCCATATAATCCGATACCAGATGATTTCCAGTACAAGATGAGTCCAACAGTGATCAATGAATCCAGGGTGAGTCCAACTATGATCTAACAGTGTGTTTTAAAATACCGAGGTTGACATGTAAACGGCTGTAGGTATCAGGCACATCTCTCACTGATCGGGCAAGAGATGGCTATGCTTCCGGTAGATTCCAGTAGGAGATTCCGAATTTGGGGTATGTCTACATGTCTTACTCAATATTTCTCCGCCCAGCAAGTGAATCCAAAATCGACAAAAGAATCGAGATGAGTCTGGCCAATATATAATGATTCCAGAAATGATTCCGGAATGATACTAATAACTCCAGTAATAGAGGCCAGCAAGTAAGGTATGTGTCGATACATGAATCCAGAAATATCCATACGTGTTGATACAGAGAATCACATAGAACTAACTAGAACTGAAATACAGTAATCGACAAATAAATAAGAGAACTATCAGAGAATGTACTCGCCTGATACTCTAAAAATAGTAATATAATATCAGATGTCTGTACCAGGGTCATAATATCCTAAAATAGAGCAATACAGTTATGACATGTCCAAAATGAAGGTAAATGAAATCTACGATGCAATCTGTATGAATTCTAAGTCAATCTAGGTCAAAGTCAAACTTGGTCAACACTACAGTCAAACTAAGTCATACTAGGTCACAAGAAGTTAAACTAAGTCATACAAGGTCAAACAAAGTTAAACAAGTCTAATCTAGGTTAAAGTCAACTCTTGGTCAAATATTCTAGCCAAACTAGTCAACTCTAGTTACTTGGGTCCATATAGGGTCAAGTCTTAGTCTAACTAAGGTTTTGGTTAATCATAGACTAGTCAATAAGGTAATTAGGTTAATCTTGACTAATGGTCAACATCCAGTCAAACTCTATAAGGCTAACTCAAACCATCATAGGCTAACATGTCTTAGAATACCTAAGATACTATACTACAATTACCTAGACAAAGTATACCACACATAAATACATATAGTACAATACCAACCTTAATCCTATAATCAAACTAATCCCATTCTCCAACTCAAGTCATGACTCAACTCTAAGTATCTCACTTAACCCCATACATATCTTCATCTATATAGGATTACCCTCATAATCCATATGGTTAACCTAATCATCTAGTTAGGGTTTAGTCAAATAGAGAGACTTAAAGTGAGGGAGATATAGAAAACAGTGAGAGAGAGAGAGACTGAACAGGAAGAAAGGGGAGGGGGGTTCCAGTTTTCCTGGAACAGGAATGGTCCCTAAACACACACACACAGTTACATATATACATATATATGTATATATATACACAACTACATATACACACAACTATACATCCTCAAACCTCACCTACACACACACATACATATATACTACGTATTCATATACTAAAAACACACTAATACATGTATCAATCATATTAAAATTAGATTTGAAATTCAATTTAAATACTGAAAAATAACAGGGATTTACTGTTCATGACTGAACATATAGGTAAATCCCAAAATTGATACAAAACCTAACTAATACCCTAATCTAAGGGTTGGTAATCGAGCCCCTAGGTGTACATGTGTCGTAGGTGTCCCTAGGAGTCCACCACGACACGACACGGCGTGTCCAGTGTCAAAAACCCAAATCGGATAAATACAGTGCACAGGAATTGTACTGTATCGTGCACGAGTTCATGTGTCTCGTGGACACGACACAAGGGTCTAGAAGTCTCGTGATCACGTGGGTAGATTCGCCTATGGTTACCCTAAGTGTTCAGCACCCTGAATCGAGTCGGGGTCGTGTCGTGTCCGAGTTAGAGAGGCGTATCAGAGAGGGTCTGTGCGCGTGTTAGTACAGTGCACGAATCAGTGCAGAGCTAACTACGTGTCCGATACGACACGTGGTCGCATGAAACTTCGTGGGTAGGTTGTCAGAGGGTGCCCCTACCCTCGTGCCAAGTGGCACGTGTCCACGTGGCGTGGACACGAAGAAATCCGTGTCGGGTAGCAGGACAGCGTGCACAGTCTCGTGCACGCGTGTCGAAGGGTCGTGTGCTCCACACGTGGCACGTAGAGCATTGTGCTTGTGTCAGTGGGTAGGTGGGGTGGTTAGGTTTGTGTCTAGGTTTCTGTATCGTGTCCACGACACGTGTAGACACGACACGAAGTGTCAAACAGTAGAGTTTTTCAGTGTGCACAGTGGTTTATAACAGTGTGTTCGTGTCCTGTTTTGGACACGGACACAACTCGAAGTGTGCTCAGACAACTAGGGTTGTGTCCTACATGTCTAGGGCTACACAAAAATGTAATTTGTTTTGGAAAAAACACAAAAACCAATCCTTTGTGGCATTTCATCAAACAAGGGTTTCTAGCTTAGGATACGTGTCCGATACGGACACCAAACCAACCCTAAATCTCACCAAACTTAGCCTACAGTTCCAAGGTACCTAGATGCATGCAACCATGAAGAGAAATCACAATATTAATAGGTTTTAGGGCATGTTACCTATGAGTGCAAAAATCCAATGAAACCAAGGTAGGGGGGTTTGTCCTCTTCACTTGAGATGGCCAAATTGATCTTCAACCTTGCTAGCTAGCCTCCCTTAGTATCCTCAATAGTAGGGGGTTCCAATGCAAGAAACTAGAGGTGATTTGGATCAAAATTGATCAAGTTATCAAGGTTTGAAGGTGGTGGATTTTCTAGGTTTAATTCATGTAAAAATTGATCATGAATGGAATGATAGGTTAATATAGGAAGGGGGGGGGGGGGGGGGGGGGTAGTGCTAGGCTGCCATGGGGGTAGGGGAGAGTGTCCTACCACCTTGCAAACTTAGCCCCTAAGTCTTTGACTAAGGGGTTAGATATTTAGGTTCTAAAATATCTAAAAAGTGAAATATCTAGATATTATCTAACTAGATATTTATACATAAAGCTAATATCTAACATTAGTCTTCTAGGTTAGCTGCTAACCCCTAGATTAGGCTAAACTAGGTTAGGGACTAACATGACACTAATCAATAATTAGACAATAATAAAAAAACACATAAATACAAATAATTCCAAATAAATCCTAGAAAATTACCAAAATACCCTTTTGACTAAAAAGTGGTAATTTGATATCCTAATCACATGGTTAGGCTTACATGGTCATGGTTAGTCTCTAGGTTATGAAATCTCTAGGGTTTACACTAGGGTTATACTAGTAAAATCATAAAGTCATAAGCCATGACTTAGAAAATAGTTTTAAATTAACTAAAATCACCAAAAATCATATCATGACTAAAACACCATTAATAAATAATAAAAAATAATAAATTTTCAAAAATACCCCAATTTCAAAAAACTGGGTGTTACACATATGTACCGTCGTTGTCATTTGAAGTTTCAAAAATCCATTTGTATTCTAAGAAAAAAATGTGAGACAATAAGTCAGGATTTTCTAGGTCGATCGAGAAGTGGCTATTCCATGGACTTCATAATTCCATACCCTTTAGGGGATTCTACTAGGGCCACTACATGATGTGAGATGGGCTGTCATAATTTGTTTATTGGGTTTATTCGATTTCAAAGAAAGTTGGCGATTGTCCATTTTACGAGGCAAGAAAAATTAGAAACGGTAATACTTATTCAAGGCTGAACGTTGGATTTATTCGATTTCAATGGATCTGAAATAAAATCTAATAAATTAAAATTCTAAAAATTTAAAAATGAAATAATCAAATTTTGTTTATTGGGTTGGACTATTTCTATTGTTTAATGGATTTGCCCCAAAGTATGGATCTTGGTTAAATTGTGTTAAAAATATAATTTTTATACACATGTTTGTTATATTTCAAATTTGGCGACTACTTGTTAAATTATCAAAATTGGACTTCAGAATATATACATATAATTGTTGTTTTCAAAATATACACCATTTTTTATGGTATAATATGCATAGAATTGAGAATATTTATATAATTGCATAAGTCTTATTTGGTTTTCGATTTTGGACCGAAAACAAAAACCGAATAATTTTTTTTTCATATTTTCAAAACCGAAATCGAACTGAATTTTTTTCAAACCGAACCGAATAGCTTATTCAGGTCAGTTCCATTCAACCAATAATGATCACGGCTACAGTTCATAATTACGACTGATATAGCGTTCATACAGTTGAGAATTGAGATAGCAACATTTTGATATATGAGATACCTTTTGTGCAATGGCACTGATCTTTTATGATCGGATATATACTAAAAACTAGCAAATTCACGAACGTTCCACAATAAAATAATTTTTTTATGATATAGTTTAAAATAATTAAAATATTTAAATTTAGATTTGTTAAACAATTTAAAAACTTTAATATTTGTTTCACTTTAAATTAAATTTTAGTTTTAACATATATATATATATATATATATATATATATATAAAATATATATATATATATATATATATATATATATATATATATATATATATAATGGAGCTTCAAAACGACTCTAAATTAAACTGTTTAAGTCGTGTGTATATCATCAACCATTTCATTTAAAATAAATACGAAATAATATAATTTTAAACTTTCTCTCATTTTCTTCGGCATAACTGAACTCCTTTATCCACAAAAAATTACGAAAGATTATAAATTTTAAAAAAAAATCTATTTTTCTTCCGCATAGCCGATCACCCTCTTTTATCCATATATATCCATAACAAATTTAAATTAAAAATTAATTAATTTATAAAATCTTAATTACAATACAAATATACATATAAAAATTTAAATATTTTAAATTATTTTTTGACAAGACTAGAAAGAAAGAAAATTAATTTTACATATAACGCACGAGCTTTTACTAGTATATATATGTGCGTATAAAAGGAGAGTTTTTTTAATAAAATAAATGGTAGATTACATACATACGATTTGGATGGCTCATTTCTCAGCCGTTTCAAAACTGCATTATAAAGAGTAGAGATATTATGTGTACATATATTAACTTGACATTTCTTGTCGCAAATGTTTTACTCAGACACCACTAAAGAACCTAAGAGATGACTCGACTTGTTCAAGTATAATGCTCGGCTTGAAGCATGTATCGAGTTGGACTAAAACTCGTTATCTATGACTCGTTTAAGTACCTGAGTTGAAAAATAATATACAACTTTATCCGAGGAAGTTGTGCTTTATATTAATGAATGATAGTAGCAGTTATCCTTGCAATATATAGGCTGCAGCAGAGAAATATCCCATTACTTGATGCTTACAAATTTTGGAATGGAAGCGAATCCAACAAAAATCTATGCTTTGCCAGAACAGACTGCCAACAAAAGAACAATCAAACTTGCAGATTTTTGGGCATAATGAAAATCCAAAGAAATCTCAATGTTCGTCTTCTACAGGTGCTTACGGATTTCAAAACATCCATCTGAGATACAGTTTCAGATAAACCTACTGTCAAACAAGTTGGTTTCAACTATCAAAATCAAGAACATAAGCAGAAAAGAAAAAAAAGATGATTGGTAAACATATGTGGGTCAAAAAAAAAAAAAAAACCATACAAAATCCTGACCCAGGAGAAGCGGGGCACTCTAAAACAAGCTCATTTCTACCGAAAATATGGAAATACAAACAAGAATTAATTGAGGGAATTTTGTGACCTTCAATATAAAAAAAAACGTATCACTGCCAAAATAAAAAGGTATACAGATAATAATAATGTGTTGCTACATATATATACAAGCACCAATAAGACAGGTAAAACAAGTTCTACAGAAAATATGGCGTCTCGAGTTGTTCCAATATTGGACCTTTCAATCCGACGATTTTAAGGAGGGAATTCGAGTGGCCTTCCAGAAAAACATTGGTAACCTGCAACAGTATGGATTTAGTACAGGGCAAAAAAGGAAAAACTAGTTTAAGGTCTTGTTTGTACCACATTTATCTACAACTTTTTGGTGCCGCTTTTTAAAAATAAAAATAAGCAGCAGTTCAAATAATCAGTACAAAACCCAGTATGCCAATAGCAGAAAAAAATACTGCAGTGAACTTGGTCAATATGAAGACTAAAACATACCTGGGTGCATCCAAAAAGTTTAAGGATTCTTAGGTTCAAGCAACTGTCAACAATTAATCCCAGAGCTTCATTAGTCATCTCTCGACAAAAGGAAAGATCGAGACTGTTTAATGTTGAGGAGCACCGGCGGGAAATAGCTAGAGCAGTGTGTTGTCCAACCTGAAAATGGATGAAACCAATGTCCCTTAATAAAGATACTCAAGTAGAGAAACTCAAACACCCTTACTGATTGTATTAAACCAGAATTCCGGCAGTGACCAACCAGAATTCCAGTCTACTGTTGCTGACCTATTCTTCTACATAGATATTTACTTCTACTTGGAAATGTGATATTATCCTAATGTGCTGCCAGACTGCTGGTGACACCAAGATGGTGTGATGACCCTCTACAATCATGAAGCGGAGTAGGAACAGCAGGAGGAAGAAAAGAGATGGTGGTTGACCATAATTTTGTAAGGAAATAAATTGTAGAGGGAAAATTGAGGATACTCTCCATAGGAGAGTTATCTTATTCATAATTCAGGAGAACAAGCACAAATGACAATACTTCTTGAAATCCTATGATTAAGCTTACACTCAGTTGGATTTAACACTATCAGTGACCCACATTCCTTATTTCTCAAAAAATATAAGAGAGAAATTTTATTTTCCAACATGTATAGTGCAAACACATATTAATAATTAGTCAAATAGTATTACACTGTTCTATACATATTAAACTATTCAAAATTGAGGATTAAAGTACTAACTAATTAATTTAGTCCAGAATGTTCTGCCAGCCAGTATAACTGCTAAAATTGATATAGTTAAAAAAAAATACCAATCTTGATGGGGGACCAGCTATGGGTCATACTAACTGACTAAGAACATTGATAAAAATATTTACAATTCTATCAGATCCTAGAACTTACTTTCACAGAACTAAACCATTCTGAAAAAAGCATGATAAATATATTCACCAAAGTAACCAAATGATACCTTTGTTATATATGGGGAAGTTTTGGTCATCTTCAGTCCAGGGGCACCTGGAATTTCCCGGAACGTGGAATAAAAAGCGGTACACATAGGGATCTGTTATGCAGTACATTAAGGGATCAACCTCTCAAGTACTTTTAAGGATAAACCTCATGAAGTCCATTAGTACTTGTGCAAGGCATTGCATCAACTTTATGTTTATAGAATTTAATCCTAAGATGCTTCTCTCAAAACTTTATTTGGAGAATTATCAAAAACCAAAGTTTCGCTCTTATAGCATTTCTATTAATTCCTAATGAGTAGAATGTCATTCAGTAATGTTTTATAGAAGATAATTATAATAATCATCTTGATCCCACAAGTCTTCCCTAGTTCACTAAAGTTTTGCAGAAATCATGTGTAAGGTTCTCTAATAGGGGTTAAGTTCTCTACTTTCAATTGTTGAACAATTCAATATGGCTTCCGCAGAATGCTTATTGGTAAAACAACTCATTTATAATAATCATTTGATCCCATAAGTTATCATAGTTATCTTATGGAAGATAATTATAATAATCATCTTGATCGCACGAGTCTTCCCTAGTATTATTATACATTTTGCAGAAATCATGAAGATAATTATAATAATCATCTTGATCGCACAAGTCTTCCCTAGTTATGATTATACATTTTGCAGAAATCATGTATAAGGTTCTGTAGTAGGGGTTGTAAGTTCTATACTTTCACTTGTTGGACAATTCAATATGCCTTCCGCAGAATGCTTATTGGGTAAAACAATTCGTTTATAATTTGTGATCCCACAAGTTATTATAGTTATCTTATAGAAGATAATTATAATAATCATCTTGATCCCACAAGTCTTCCCTAGTATTATACATTTTGCAGAAATCATGTATGAGGTTCTCTAATAGGGTTTGTAAGTTCTATACTTTCACTTGTTTCACTTGTTGAACAATTCAACAAGTCTGTGTGACTCAAGTGGTCCAAGTCCGGGAAACGAGGTCGGAGGTATGAATCCCCCTTGGTGTGCCCCCTTAAATACTAAAAAGGAATCAACCAAGATGTTCAGGTAGTGGTAAGTCTAAAATCTATTGTCTGGCTTAAGCATGGATCTTTTTATTACATATTTTCCCAAACTTTGTCCAGATATATTACCCTGCACACCATTCCTTGATTATTGAGTAAGTTGCATCATTCCTCCTCAATCCACTGCTCTGATAGATCTCCGACAGTTCCTGCTCGGATAGATCTTCGGGCCCAGCAGACACTTCACTCGGACTTGACCGTCAGCACCACGATCCTCTCGCCGGACATACCTCTCCTCAAGGTCCGGCTTCCAATACTAAGTCTACATCTATTGTCCGACTTAAACACGGATCCTTTTATTGCATATGTTCCCGAACTTTGTCTATATCTATTTCTCTACACATTGTTCCTCCTAGATTCTTGTGTATGTTGCATCATTCTTGAATCCATTGCTCAGATAGATCTATTTCGCATGTTCCACTCGGACTTGACAATCAGCACCACGATTCTCCTGTCGGACATATGCTCTTCTAGGTCCGGCTTTCAAAGTTCTAATACCCATTTTTTTAGTCTTTTGTGAGTCCTTTAATTCGAGTCCTAATTAGCAAGATCCATCATGTTTGTTTCTATAAATGAAAATAATTTTCTAAATTCATAAATCGAATTTGAATGGTTGATTTGTGGATGATCTTATCATTCATTTTGTAATCTTTTATGTTCTCATTTAATTCATCTCTCCCTAAATAAAAATGAAGCTTATTACATTTTCAAATTTCTTCATTATTAGATTTATAACTAGTTTCATTACCCATTTTTTTCGTTTGGAACTGTTAGAAACCATTTTTTTAAAACACTTAGAACTCCAGACAATTGCACTTCTTCTTTTTTCCATTTCTTTAGAAATAGGTTTGAAGTAGGAGGTCGTTTTCGAGCAGAACCAAAGGGTAGGTCTGCCTCCTTTCCCCAAAGTGTTAAAAAATAAATGTCATCTTTATTACTTTAAGAATACAAAAGCATACAACAAAGGGGATGCAATGAGATTTTACTCTTTCTTTAAGCAACATTCCTCAAAAATGCATGCCAATAGTTGGCACAGTAAGCACACAACAACTCACTCTTCACCAATCCTCGAGTCCCAAGAGTGCAATAAACAGTACTATATCCTAGAACAGCATAATGTCAATAGTTACCATTGCCAGAGACGAAATTTGGTCCCAAGAGTGCAATAAACAGTACTATATCCTAGAACAACATAATGTCAATAGTTACCATTGCCAGAGACGAAATTTGCATGATTTTCTCAACAGAATACCACTTGGATGTGTCTGTCTATCATGTGTACGTTTAGAAAAGACCACAATGTACTCAGAATCCTAAAACAAACATTTTTTTTTACTTATACTTGTGTCTCACCCAGTTTAAATAGTGCACATTGAAGCACCGACAAAAGTGTAAAGCTTTCACTACCATGAAAATTTCAAGAATAGAACTAATTTACAAGCTACATCTCATGAGATTTTCGTATGCCAGACTCTTAATTTGTTATGAAAATATGTGATACCTTCCCAACATTGTTGAATGATAGTTCAGTTAACGAGCCTCCAGCAGCTTCCACAAATGCAGCAATAGCTTCATCACTGACAGGATAACAGAAACAATTAACTTCTATATGGAATTGATAATCATATAGTAACATCAAATACAGTCATCCACCATATAAACAAACCCACTGGCTTGAAGCTACTGGAAAGAAGCCATTTTATCATCCCTGGACATGTCAGACACAGGAATGGATATGAGACACTAACAGTAACACAGATCCTGCTATAATGGGACATGTCACTTTCTTACTTGATCCAACATTGTTGCATTAAGAGAGAAAATGGCACTGTTTCATGTCCCATTAAGAGACTGTCGTATCATGTAAGAGTTTTTTTAACATTTCATAGTCAGAAAAGAGATGCGCTGAACAGAAAATTGTAATCATGAGTATTATGAGGTCAAAGACCATAGAACATGTAATGCTCAACTGATCAACCAAGAAAAGCACAAGATATGACTCGCCAGTAATCTAGCTTCAAAAGGAAGGCAAAAAAAAAAAATCTACACGGGGGATTTTGTTTAACGGTTAAAGTCCGTGATCTTTTATGATCAGTAAACAAAACTAGAGGGCTAACACTCTTCTTAAGTCAGACTGAGTTTTACAATAAATAGGAATCGTGACTGATATCATTTTGATTTCTATCCTGACTTGTGTCAAATATAAATACATAACTTACCCAGTATGATAGGAAAAAATGGATCAAGGTAACTTTGATGACAATATACCTACTACATAGTTAAATAACATTGTATCATAGTCTTAACCTTTCAAAATAAAAATCATAAAAAATATCTATAGATCAAAAGATATGTTTCGGCTAAAAACTGCCAGCTTCAGATAGAATTGCAACAGCATCAACTTCTGGTTGTATAGGAGGGCTAAATCTATAAGGCCCATTTAAAGACAAACTCCCATGTAAACATTCAAAGGATGAGCAACAACTTCCTTAGTTCCTTAGACCGATTAAAGATAAAGGATGATCAAATTTTTGCATAAAACACAATCACAGGATTCAAAGAAGGTTACGGGCCTACGGCGCACAAGGTACCTAGATGCAACTGTTAGGAATGTGCTCATTCCTTCTCAAACATTCAGCAGCATAGACCACTGCTTATATAAAGAACTGAACCTATGACTTAACCTTTTCTCTATCATTTCCAAAATTAAGTGCAGAAGGAATTTTGTTAATAGTGTAATATATTACTAGAAGCAACAAGGTGGCATGTGGATGCTGGTTATTCCTCTCGCTACTGCTCTATACATTATACATTCGGGAACAATTAAAAGGATATGTTCGTATACATGCAGATGACAAGGAAGGTAGCCTGAGATAATTACAAGTACATGCAGTTCTTTAGAGTTTTCCTACAAGTTTACCCAAAAAATACTTGGTGCTAACCCCAGGTTCGAACGTAAGATTAAAGTGCACCTGAATTTGTTGCGTCGAAGCTTGATCTTCTGAATTGATCTGCAACCATTTCCAAGGTGACATATTGCAGGATCTGTCAGTCGGTTCAAATTGCTAAGATCGAGAGCACGTAACCCAGAACACTTCTCCCCAATAACTTTCATTGAAGCAGCAGTTAATTTACTGCATCAAGAAACATAATCACAGAAGTTAAACTACAAAGCATAAAAGGCTTAACAGATATACCGTGAAAGCTTCTATGCAAAGAAGGGTTCACTCTAAAAGCATAAAGAAAAATAAGTATCAATGTATCCTTATTTGGAGTTTGGGAGCCACTTAGTATATGCTTGAAAAGCAAGATAAGGAACTTACCGGCAATCAGCAAAGGAAAGCTCCTTAAAGTTGGAGCCACGTTCGGAAATCAGTTTTTTCACAAACTTATCGTTAACTGTTTCAATACCAGACATCGACAAAACCTCCAAAGCTTTTAGCTTGACCAGGGCAGAAAGAATTGTCATAGGATCAAGATTTTGGCACTCGTTAATGTAAAGTTCCCTCAACGTTTTTTCCAACTTATCAGCTAAAGCAATGATCCCACCAGAGGTGATAAGGGAACACTGGGATAAGTTTATGGAACTCAATGACGGTGCAGAAGCAACAATTGCATTTAGCCCATCATCAGTAAGACGGTAATCACCTTTGAGGGAAATTGAAGTTAACGATGGCAAACTATTTGGTGACTGAGCCAAGCTAGCGCGCAACACATAATCGGGCATGCACCGGCCACAGAGATCTAGCTGTACCACCTGAATTAGAGAATGTAAAATCAGCTTGCATAGCTCAAGAAAAATGGACACAACTACTTTAATTTTGCATGATTGATGAACTCAAGAACCAGGCAGCGAACAGTCTAGTAGTCTAATAGGCACCATGCCCGAGAAGGACCATCGGAGAAAGTATAGTATGGAGGAGAAAATGAACTAAAACTATTCTATTACGACGGCTCTCTGAGAACACTAGACTTTGTTTCAAACTGCATTTTATCGATATATATGCTACATACAAAAGCATATATAATCGTTTTTAAAATTAACCCCATAAAAGTTCTAAGATGTATGGTGACCATTTATTTACAAAAGAACCATTTGATCCTTCTGATGTAATCTTCTAATATAAAAATAAATATTAGACAGATAATAGGCTAGATAATATATACTTAGCATGATTCATTTTAGTTCTCCTTTTTTTTCACATGACTTTATTAGAAATACACAAGTTATGCGGATATTTTGATACATGTATGCATATACCCTTGGGCTCTATGCTGCACTGACACGGATATGACAAGCAGATGCAGGCACACTACCCATCCTGGTGTCCTGTATTCCGAGATAGTGTAGTGTCAGGTACGCCAAGACGACACGACAAGGACACCGCACCGAAAGGTAAATAATAAGGAAAAAAAAGGACGTAGAATCAACCAACTACCTAATAATGCCAACAGTATGCTAAGCTTTCTAGTATTTAAGAGACTAGCATTGAGAGAGAAGAGTGTGATACCTTCAACTTGTCAGTATTACATCCACCTAGAGCCCCCTGAAACTGTTCCTCTGTCGCCCATGAGCAATCGCCCAATTGTATCTCTGTTGGTAACCCACTCACCAAAACATTAAAAATTTGTGAACCCATTTTCCTCGACTGGCAAAGCATCGACATCAGCCGGTGCTTCAGTACATCAGGGACACCTTCGAGAGACTCAATCTCTTCGGCATTCTCGCACAGGACCTTCATGCATAGATCACGCAAGGAAGGTGCAGGCTTCCCTAAAGCCTTACCATTTCGACAATTAGAAGGCACCCACTTAATATTAGCATCAATGACAGCATCGTCTTTCTTGGAAGCAGAAGAGTTTGATTCCCGGGCAATCCGTTTCTCCTCTCGTTCTCTGATTAACTTCATGGCAGTAGAGAAGGGACCAGGCCAGTCTCCCTCATTGCCCAAACCTTCTTGTTCATCATCTTCTTCATCATCGTCACTGCCATCCTTTTTGTCGGCTGCGAATAACGCAAATTTGGGAGCCAAATCCACAGCTCTATTCCTGTCTGCAGCTCTCCGGGACGCCCTGGTCTGCCTCGCACTGACCGTGCGTCTCGCTTTGGGCCTCGCCGATCCCTCTCCCTCTCCCAATTTGTTCGGCAGTTCAACCTTAGTCCAATCTAGGACCAAGTTGTTCCCATTAGCCGCATCCATCATAACAGCATCCTCGAGTTCCCTTTCCTCAGCGTCTTCTGCTTCGATCACATTGCACTTTCCTTTCCCTTTGTCTCCCCCAGGGCTTCTCGTGTCGCGGAACTTAGCGCACGACCGCAGGTTCATAGGTGTCGACCTCTTGCTGACGTTTGCGTCCTCTTCGATAACCAATTTCTCCTTCCCCTTCTCTTTGCCACCAACACTCGCCCGGTCGTCTTCTTCTTCCTCTCCTCCTTTCGGTTCGTCGGAGCCACCGGGGCTTCCTATAACGACTCTTGTACGTGCCCGCATGTTCCTCTTCGTGGTCGGCGGCTGAGAAGTCTCGGTGCTCT
>JANAVB010034020.1:1431473-1433973 GCA_029216955.1 Iris pallida
TAGAGTTGTATTTCTATTTAGAACTAAATGTGTTCAGTTCATATCGATAGCCATCTTTGAAGTAATAAAGCATACAGTAAGAACATAGCAATTTATCATATTTCTTACCACGGCCGTGCTCGTCCCTGCATAAAAACAGAGATAATACAAACTACCTGCATAAGACAATAGGTGAACATGCTACTATCTTATATGTGCGGTCATTGATGCTATGCATCACGATGGACTTTTTATATGGCATTACGACGTGTCTGTCAGCTTGGGTTGCAAGCCCTGCTGCAGGTCCCGCAATGCCTCGTGCCGAAGCACGAATTTGATTATTCTCCCTAGGTCGATTCGGTTTCGATGCCCCGGATACCGCATCGAGGAAAGTTCAACTTGTGCACAAGCTGTCCATGACCATGCCAATGCGTGAACTGTTTAATATGTGCGGACAAATTTGTATAGCGTGGACAGTATTGAGTGACATTATCATTTCTTCCAACTCATGCAACGATTTATTTTCCCCAAAGCCGTACTCCCGATTTAGTGTCCCGTAGGCACCAAATTGTCTGAGGCATCATGACCCATGTTCGACATTTCATATTATTTTGCAGCACGTGAAATAGTCTATCTTTTTACTAGAACCTTAAACTTTCTCGTTTATGTGCAAAACTTATATTTTTAGAGTAAATTACTCTAAATCGATATGTTTTTCCCGAGTTCTTGACCTTAGTGGATTGGCATGCATTTAACTTGGCATCGTCGATTTGAATGAATTCGAGGAAAAAGAAAATTCGTTTACGGGACAGAGTAGAAAAGAAGGGGACGAATCACCCACCAAGTTCTTTGATCGTGTCGACCGTCGAAGCGCTTCGCAACGTTCAAGCTTTAGTTACGCGAGCTCCTGCAATGGCACCAACACTTTGTTAGGATTCCTTCTTTATTCCTTCGCTTCGAAATTTGTAAATTGTATTCAGAAAACGATGCGAAAGCACTTCATCAAAACCAAGCGACAAAAGCTCCAAGAAAACCATACAGCGGTCCGATCCCGTCGAAGGGACTCTTATATAGAGCTCACTCGCCGAGACGCAGCCCACTGCATCTAGGACTTATTCCAACAGAAGTCGTTCCATTAGTTGGATCGATTCTCGTAACATCCGTCCAAATCGATTTGATCGATGCCGCAAGGTGTTATCGTTTACCAAGCTCTGCGATCGAGTCAGATGGCCATCTAAGTTCCCGACCGCTCTGACTCGACACAAGCATATTATGAAGTCCGTCGCCTATCGGAACAGGGCACTACATAATATACCACTAAGAAAAAGTTTTGTTCCGAAACTTAAGAACAAGGGTCTGACCTTAAATTAGGCAAACAACGAAGGATACTTCTCCTTCATCTCTGCCTCCATTTTCTACGTCGACTCTTCAACTGAATGGTTCTGCCAAAGCACGCGGACCAAGGACATCGACCGATTTCGTAATACCTTTTCCTTACGGTCCAAAATTTGAATAGGCTCCTCCGAGTAAGACAAGTCAGTACGTAGCTCCAACTGATCGAAGCTAACCACGTGACTTGGATCGTGCACGTATTTTCGAAGTTGTGAGACGTGAAAAACATCATGCATATCAGCCAAGACATGAGGTAGTGCGATCCGATAAGCAACCGTTGCAACTCACTCGATAATCTCGAAGGGGCCTACAAATCTCGGGCTCAACTTGCCTTTAACGTCGAACCGCATCACACCACGCATGGGCGTTACTTTCAGAAATACATGGTCCCCGACCAAGAATTATAGCGGTCGTCAGCGAAGATCTGTGTAGCTCTTTTGTCGACTTTGCGCGATACGGAGTCTATCTCGAATCAAGCGGACCTTTTCGATGGCCTGCTCCACCAGTTTCGGTCCAAGCACTTGTCGCTCTCTGACTTCATCCCAGCATATTGGTGAACGACACTTCCTTCCGTAGAGCGCTTCATATGGAGCCATCTGAATGCTCGACTGATAACTGTTGTTACACGCAAACTCCGCAAGCGGTAAATATATATCCCAACTAGTCTTTAAATCGATCGCACACAGACGCAACATATCCTCTAAGATTTGATTTATCCTTTCCGTCTGACCGTCTGTTTGGGGGTGGTACACAGAACTAAAGTTTAGTTTGGTCCCCATCATCGCTTATAGGCTCGTCCAAAAACACGATAGGAATCGCCCGTCTCTGTCCGAAATTATTGAGGCCGGTACCCCGTGCAGTCGACCAATCTCGTCGATATAGATTTATGCTAACCGATCGACGCTCCATCCTACTTTAATTGCGATAAAGTGAGCCGACTTGGTCAATCTATCAACAATGACCCAAATCGCATCATTCTCCCGCAGCGTCTTCAGAAATCCCACAATAAAATCCATCGAGATGTTGTCCCACTTCCACTCGGGAATGACGAGGTTCTGCAGCTCTCCGCCGGGCCTTTGGTATTCTGCCTTCATTTGCTGACACGCTATGCACTGCAACACGAATGTAG
>JANAVB010034020.1:1438973-1656473 GCA_029216955.1 Iris pallida
TGCTCTAATAATTCATGGCATATTTTATATTTACTTTATTACATCATATATCCTACTCAGTTCTACATTCAGTACTTTTCTCACTATGTTACGATATTCAGTACTCACATCATGTTATATATTTTCTGTTGATTTTGTCTTATATTTTATTATACCTGTCTCTTATGGAATATGTCAATATATTAGAACTGCTTTCAGCGTTGTACTTGCTCATTTTTCTGACAGGATATCGTTGATATATTACAGATGATTCTGAGACAGACTGCTCGACCTACTATGGGGTCGGGGCAGATGGAGACTTAGGCCAGGACTGTGACCTGGCAGTTGAGCCACTAGACTTTGCACACCTGGACTAGTATATCTTAGTTAGGTTTACCTGGACTGCGATCCAGCTAGTGCTTTCAGACTGTAGTATTTTATATTATATTTTGTGACTCTGTGATGTTGTTTATATTTCTGAGCTGTGTTGGATCCTGAACTCATTTCCTGTTTTTACTTCTATCATATTTCCTTTCCGTGCTATCTATCTTAGTTTTATCTTGTGATTGAGTTATGCCATATTATATTCCTTCGTGCGGAGATGACAGGTACCCTTATACTGTTTAGTTGTAGTATTTACAGACGACCTATACCGCGTTCTACCGCCGATTTTGCGACGTAGGCTGGACGTAACCACGTACTTTTGCCCCTACCTTGGGTACGGGTCGTGACACGTTTTTGTGGTGGCCCATGCAGGTCAGTATCGCAATTAGTACAATCTCATAATGGTGCTCGACTTAGAGTACTAATTATGAGCCTGCGATTAGGACATAGGATCTAGGATATGATAGGAGTTACTCAATCACATTTTAGAAAATTTCTGATCTTTTGATTACCATGACAACTCTTTTGCATTTGAATTTAATTGTTCTTCTTTGATATTCCTTATCATGTGCCATATTGATTCCTTGTTTCAATCTATCATCAGGATGATGATTACTTGCTCTTAGGCAGCAGGACCTAGTGCTGGTCCAGAGAGGCCCGATCCGATAGGACCTCCACCTCCGGCTGCGGGAACTGCAGTTGAGGGAGCTGCCACCTCAGTTCCTGTCCTTCAGGCGGGAGTAGCAGCGACAGTTCCGGGAGGTCTTCCACCTCCAGCTGCGGGATCGTACATAGTCATTCCAGAGACTCTTCCACCGCCACCTCCGCTCCCGACTAATGCACAGTAGATGATGGCCCTTCTACAACAGATGTTGCAGACTCAGAGGGCCCAGGCCGAGGCACATCAGCATCAGGCTGACGTATCTCACCGCCAGACAGAGGTGCTACGACAGAGCATGGAGAACTCCTACCAGCTGGCGATGGCAGCAGTTGAGAGGATAGTCTCGGGTACAGTTCAGGGTGCCCAGTTCAGCAGCAACAGAGTCAGGGGAGGCCTGGCATATGTCTAGATTTCAGAAAAATAAACCCGAAGGACTTCAAGGGTACCGAGGGTATCCTGTATGCAGATGACTGGTTGGAGGATGTCCAGCGGAGCCTGGAGTTAGCAGAGGTTCCAAAGGGGCTTTGGGTGACGTCTGCGGTGAGTCAGTTTTTCGACATCGCCTTGACATGGTTTCGTACAGATCCTCGTGCATCGGTGAGGGGTTTGACATGGGAGAACTTCCGGAGGCTCTTCAAGAAGAAGTTCTACCCCGACGTGGCTCTGACAGCTCTGGAGGCCCAGTTCGTCGGATTGGTGCAGGGGAACTCGTCGGTGGACGAGTATGCAGCGGAGTTCTTCCGTTTGAGTAGGTTTGCACCAGATCTGATCCAGAATGAGGGATATAAGGCCCGTAAGTTCCGGAGGGGCCTTATTCATGTGGTTCACACTCGTACTTCTGGGCGACGTGATGCGACCTTCGAGCAGATACTGATGGAGGCACAGATAGCAGAGGAGGACTTCGGCCTCAAGTCGAAGAGGGGCAGCGATGTTCTTGGAGCGAGTTCTAGTGCGGGGCCGGCGAAGTGCCCTCACTTTTAGCAGAGGCAGTTTCAGCAGCAGCCCCAGTTACAGATTCAGCAGGCACCAGCACGTGCCCACCAGCAGCAGAGACCGGGCCAGAGGCAGACTACTCCGTACGGCTTCTGCGGAAAGCCGGGGCACAGTCGAGAGGCCTGTAGGAAGAGGTTGGGCGTATGTCTATACTATGGAGCGCCCGACCACCAGCTGAAGGATTGCCCAGCTCGTGGAGTCCGAGGAGGCCAGGACAGAGTATAGCAGGTTAGAGGACCAGCAGCTCAGCAGAGAGGTCCTCCACTTCAGACCCAGCAGTAGCGCTTCGCACAGCACCAGAAGGGAGCACCTGTAGGCAGGTTATTCGCCTTGATAGCAGACGAGCCAGAGCCAGTGAGTGATGTTGTGGCAGGTCACGTTCTCCTTGATTCTTTTCTTGCTTTTACCTTGTTTGATTCTGGTGCTACGTACAGTTTTGTGTCTATTTCCTTTGCTCTAAGACACAACATTATTGCTGAGTATCTGGGTAGGACTTGCAAGATATTGACCGGGGGAGGCATTATCCTGGTTAATAATATCTGCAAGGGGCAGAGGGTTACATTGGGAGGCCGGGAATTGAGTGTGTGCTTGCTCGTAATGCCCCTTTCGAGGTACGACATGGTAATCGAAATAGATTGGTTGAGCAGGCACCATGCTAGTATAGATTGTAGAGGAGGTAGGGTTCTGCTTAGGTCGCCGGGAGAGCCAGAGTTTGTGTTTGCCAGGAGAGCAGCTGAGCCGATAGATGGGTTCTGTGGAGCTTTGCTGGCGGGGCAGACATTGCCGTATCTATTGATAGCTAATTTTATGGATGTCTTTTCCGAGGAGTTGCCTGGGATGCCGCCAGATAGAGATGTTGAGTTCTCTATAGACTTAGTGTCGGGCGCTGAGCCTATTTCACAGCACGTCTATAGGGTCAACAACAACGAGTTGGCAGAGCTGAAGAAGCAAGTCGACGAGCTGCAGGACAAGGGATTTATCAGATCCAGTTCATCACCTTAGGATGCACCAGTTCTGTTTGTACCGAAGAAGGATGGTACGGTACACATATGTATCTATTACAGAGCGCTCAACAACCTCACTATCAAGAACAAGTATCCGTTGCCGAGGATTGACGACTTGTTTGATCAGTTGAACGGCGCGAAGGTGTTTTCGAAGATAGACCTGAGGTCCGATTATCATCAACTGAAGGTGAAGCATAAAGATGTTCCGAAGATGACTTTTCGGACTCGGTACAGCCAGTACGAGTTCACTGTCATGCCATTTGGGTTGACCAACGCCCCAGCAATGTTCATGAACTTGATGAACAAGGTATTCCATCAGTACCTTGACAAGTTCGTGGTGGTCTTCATAGATGACATCTTGGTCTACTCGAAGACGTCGGAGGAGCACGAGGAGCATCTGAGGATTGTGCTCGAGACTTTGATGAAGGAGCAGTTGTATGAAAAGCTTTCGAAGTACGAGTTTTTCCTGGACCAGGTCGAGTTCTTGGGTCATGTTGTGACCGAGCACAGGATCTCTGTGGACCAGAAAAAGATTACAGCAGTGGAGTCTTGGTCTACGCCCAGTTCAGTTGCCGAGATTCGGAGCTTTCTGGGTTTGGCTGGCTATTATCGGAAGTTCGTCCAGGACTTCTCGTGGATTGCAAAGCCGATGACTAGACTCACCAGGAAGGACGTAGAGTTCGTCTGGACTGAGGAGTGTCAGGCCACATTCGATGAGCTGAAGAGAAGGTTGACATCAGCTCCGATCTTGACATTACCATCTAGGATCGGTGGTTTCTCGATCTACAATGACGCTTCTGGCAGGGGTTTGGGTTGTGTTCTTCAGCAGCACGGGAAGGTGATTGCCTATGCATCTAGGCAGTTACGGTCCTATGAGAAGAACTATCCGACTCACGATCTGGAGTTGGCCGCTGTTATCTTTGCCTTGGAGTTGTAAAAACACTACTTGTATGGAGAGCGGGTTGAGATCTTCACTGATCACAAGAGCTTGAAGTACGTATTCACTCAGAAGGAGCTGAATATGCGGCAGAGACGGTGGCTCGAGCTGATAAAGGACTTCGATATCACTTTGCAGTACCATCCAGGAAAGGCCAACGTAGTTGCAGATGCCTTGAGCAGGTATCCAGTAGCTATGTATCTGATGGCAGATCGTCATCTTTTGGTTGACCTGGACAGTTTGGGTATCGAGGTGATTGTTCCGGGCATAGAGGTTCAGATGTGGGGTTTACAGATTCAGTCTGAGTTGATGGACAGAGTCAGATAAGCACAGTATGATGATGTTGCCCTGAGGAGCATCAGGGAGCAGGTGCGGGCAGGTTTGCTTGACGATTTCTCTATAGCCGAAGATGGATTGCTGCGGTACGGTGCTAGATTGTGCATTCCGAGTAGAGAGCTTCGGAAAGAGGTTCTTCATGAGGCACATCGCTCTCAGTCCTCTATACATCCTGGGGCCAACAAGATGTACAGAGATCTGAGGGAGCACGTCTGGTGGTACGGCATGAAGCGCGAGGTAGCTCAGTTTGTATCTCGTTGCTTGGTATATTAGCAGGTGAAGGCCGAGAGACAGAGGCCTGGTGGGTTGCTACAGCCACTACCAATTCCTGAGTGGAAGTGGAAGCACATCACCATGGACTTTGTGTCCGGACTTCCACGATCTCCTGGAGGAAAAGACGCAATTTGGGTTATAGTTGATAGATTGACCAAATCGGCCCACTTCTTACCTTTTACAGTGGGTTTGTCTACGGAGAGGCTGGCAGAGCTGTACGTTCGTCAGATCGTAAGATTGCACAGGGTTCCTGTGAGCATAGTTTCAGACCGGGATAGTCAATTCACTTCCCACTTCTGGAGGAGTTTGCATATTAGCTTGGGCTCCCAGCTCATGTTTAGTACCGCTTATCACCCCCAGACAGACGGGCAGTCGGAGAGGACTATCCAGACTTTGGAGGATATGCTTCGCACGCGTATGCTTGATCTCAGGGGTTCTTGGGAGGACCATCTTCACCTGGTAGAGTTTGCTTACAACAACAGCTATCAGGCCAGTATAGAGATGTCGCCATTCGAGGCTCTATACGGACGGAGATGCCGTACTCCCTTGTCATTGGACGATGTTGGCGAAAGGGGGTTGCTTGGCTCGGAGATGGTTGTGGATGCGGCTGAGAAGGTCAGGTTGATTAGAGACAAACTTCGGGTGGCTCAGGATAGGCAGCGGCATTGGGCCGATAGCCACCGGAGACCGTTAGAGTTCGAGGTTAGTTTCAATTCCTGTTTGTGTTGCTTGTGATTGTTTGTTTGGCTTGTGTGCTGAGTTTTATTTTATGTCTAGGCTGGTGCTTTGATATTCCTGAAGATTTCCTCGACACGTGGCATGATTCGTTTTGGCCGAGGCGGGAAGCTTAGTCCGCGCTACATCGGACCTTTCACTATCCTTGAGAGGGTCGGTGCAGTAGCCTACCGACTGGACTTGTCGTCTACGCTCGAGGGGGTACACAACGTATTCCCTGTGTCGTAGCTGAGGCGGTACGTGGCAGACCCCAGCCATGTATTGGACCATTTATCGATCGAGGTGGGGCCTACTCTCCACTATCCAGAGCAGCCAGTAGAGATTCTGGATCGTAGGGATAAGGTGCTCCGGAACCAGGTTATACCCTTGGTTCGGGTTGCATGGAGGCATCACTCTCCAGGTGAGTCTACCTGGGAAAGAGAGGATGACATGCGGGAGCGTTTCCCTTATCTCTTCGAGCCCTGAGGTATAATTCTTTTGTTTCTGCATGTGATTTCTGTGATTGTTTTGTTTTAATTTTGAGGACAAATTTTTTTAAGGTGGATAGATTTATCACCTCCAGTTTTCAAAATTGAGGGCAAATTTGTTATTTTTAATATTCTAATATTTTTGTAAATATTTATTTATTAATATTGTGTTTTGGGGTTTTATTTGATCGGGTTTGAGTTTTGTCTCATTTCGACTTGTGCTAGTGACCCGGGTCAGTTTTGGACCCAACTGGACCCGACCAACTTGTCATGACCAAATCCATATATTTATATTTGAATAATCCTATTTGATTTTAGTGGGATTAGGGATTAGAATTAGATTTAGAACTTGAAATTAAGAGTTTTCAAGTTACCATTTTGATCCCAACTCAAAACCACTCTTTTTTGACTTGGAGGGCATTTTGGTAAATTTCCAAATGCCCCCAACCCTCTAAAATGTGGCCGGCCAGCAGCATACACCCCTCCCATGCTCTCATTTGCAAGAAACCCTCTCTCTACTTTTTTCTCATTCCACAAAATTCCTTTCTTTTTCTTTTGTATTTTAAGCTCAAAAGGTAAGTAAATCTCTTTTAATTCTCTAGATCTCTCTCTAATCTTGGTGCTAACTCTTGTTTATCTCTCATTTGTAGTTTTGATCTAGGTAGATCTAGCTTGGTGGTGGTAGAAGCATAGATTTTGGACTTTGACTTAAAAATAAGTAATTTTGGGGCTTTTCCTTGGGATTCCAACTCCCAAGAGGTAAACCCTCACTCTAACCTTTGTAATGACTTCTAATTAGTGTCATTTGCATATTAGAGGATGTTCGAGGTGTAGGATAACCCATTAGAAGAGGTTTGGAACCCATTGGACTTAATTTAGGACTTTTGGCCTAGGTTTAGTGCCAAATTTAGGGAAAATTCTAAATTGACATGTTTTGGGTGTTGCCCCTAGCCTAATTAAACATAATTAGGTTAGTTTGGGTGAGAAGAGGCTAGATACGTGTCCATATTTGGATACGTGGGGTCGTTTCGCGAGAAATTATAAAAATAGGCTTTTTCGGGGTTTTCGGGTTCCAACACACGGGTGACTTTTTGCACCAACACTAGAATCGGCAAGTTAGCACTTAGAATAGGTTCTAATCATTATTTAGAACTCGTGGATATAGTTTGGGTAGAATTCAGATAGGTTTGGTGTCCGTATCGCGCGGTATCGCGAATCAGACTTCCCTGAGTCGCCAGAATGGCCATTTGGCCATTCGGGCCTCGTTTCTCGTTTTCACTTGCGTGCGCGAGTTAGATTGCTTGTGTGGGGCACGTGTCTAGGCCCTAGAGGGTAGAATTGCAAGGATTGGATATTTGGATAAGGTTTTGGGTCGTTTAGGAGTATATGTGCATGTGTGTGTGTGTGTGTTTATATATATTTATTCATGTGTGTGTGTGTGTGTGTGTGTGTATATATATATATATATATATATATATATATATATATATATATATATATATATATATATATATATATTTATATATATATTCATGTGTGTGTGTGTATATATATATATATATATATATATATATATATATATATATATATATATATATATATATATATTCATGTGTGTGTGTGTGTTTATGTATATATATATATATATATATATATATATATATATATATATATATATATATATATATATATATATATATATATGTTTGTGTGTGTCTATGTACATATATATTTATGTGTGTGTGTGGATGGATGGATAGATGAGTAGAGAGTGAGAGGGATGGAGTGTGTCGAGGAGGGGGGGGGGGGGGGGATAGCAGCAGCAGCAGTCTTGGACTGCTGTCCAAGACAGCAGCAGCAGTCCCCCAAAGGGGATTGCATTAGCATAGCAGCAGTTTTGGGGCTTTTCTAGCCCCCAATGCACCCTTTTGGCCCCCTTTTAGCCCCAATGATGACCCCCACTTGTCAACCAAATATTATACTATGAAACCCCTAAGTTAGAGGGTGTTTTTAGTGTGTTAGGTGGTTAGTGGGGTAGTGTTTATAGTGGTAGAAAATAAGATTGTCAATGATAGGATGTATGCCATGTTATGTTATCTTGAGGGTTAGTGGTAGATGTTTTGAGTTGGTTTTGAGAGTTATTCTAAAAGTAGCATTCTAGATAGATGGAGGTTAGATAGATGTTAGTTTTTGAGTGGTAGTGGTAGAGGTTTAAGATTAGTGGTGGTGTTGGTATCTTGGTATCTCAAGATACCAAGATTACCTTAAGGTAATGTTGACGGTATTGTAGGCTAGCTAAGATGTGTCATAAGATGGACTGGATGGGCTAGTTTGTGTGAGTTAGTGGTTGGTAATGGATAGATAGGTTAGTGTCTAGCTACCCTAAGAAGTCCAGGTTAGTATTCCAAGGTATAGATGGGTTACCTTTGTATCGGGGCATGGTATTGGGAATACCTTGTAAAGGGTAATGGTAAGGTATTGAGATAAGTCTAAGATTTGGGCTTTGATTGTTAAGATGGGTTTAGAAATAGGTTGTCTTGGTAGGTAATGGTTAGATAAGGGTAGTTTAGTCTAGTTTTGACCCATGTTGACCAAGAGTTGTCTTTTGACCAAAGTCAACTATGAGCAACATTTGACCTAGAATTGACCCAAACCAAATCAGAGTTGACCAGTTGACTGAAAGTCAAATGTTCGTCAACATTTGATTAGTTTGACCTAGAGTTGACCCAGAGTTGACTTTTTTGACCAAAAGTCAACTGTAAGTCAATCCTTGACCCAGATTGACCTAGTTTGATTTGGATTGACTTCCTGTGACCTTGTTTGTTCTAGTGTGTCTCTGTGTGACCTAGTTTGGCTCAGTATGACCTAGTATGACCTAGTTTGACTTAGACTTGCATATCATGACTTGATTAGCTTTCCTTTCATTATTAAACCCTGTTTTGACTTATGGTATCTCATCTTTAGGTCTGTGATTACTCTGAGCATCTGTTCACCGTATCAGCTCAGGACCACAGGCGAGTACATTCTCTGATAAGTAGTTCGATATGTTGATAGCTTCTATATCCGATTCAGTTATAGTATCTTACTTGATTCCTGGCACGATGGTTCACGGACTAGTATACGTTGGATCCTGTCATGAGATGTTGTTCCTGGATTTTCTTGGTATGTTGGTACATCATGTTTGTTTCCTGTACTTATATAGACACCGACTTGGGAGTGGGCTGGCCCCCTATTTTTGAGTCCCGTGTCATGACTTGTCATGTCCGGATCCATTATACTACTCGGGGATGGAAAATTATTAGGGGCTATGTGATCAAGCCACCCTGTCACTATATTCTTGTGCTTGCGTCACCCTCACTTCACGTAGGGTGTAGCGAGATCTTATTCCTTGTGCTCGTTATCCAGGTTGGCCGACATGACCCTTTCCAGAGATTTTCTTGTAATTGCCGGGCCAAGTGGATAGCCTGTCCGGTTTCCCAAGCCGATCACATAACGCTCTAATAATTTATGGCACATTTTATATTTACTTTATTACATCATATATCCTACTCAGTTCTACATTCATTTCTTTTCTCACAATGTTATGATATTCAGTACTCACATCCTGTTATATATTTTCTGTTGATTTTGTCTTATATTTCATTATACCCGTCTCTTGTGGAATATGTCAATATATTAGAACTGCTTTCAGCGTTGTACTTGCTCATTTTCTTGACAGGATACCGTTGATATATTACAGATAATTCCGAGGCAGATTGCTCGACCTACTATGGGGTCGGGGCAGATTGAGACTTAGGCCAGGACTGTGACATGTCAGTTGAGCCACTAGACTTTGCATACCTGGACTAGTATAACTTAGTTAGGTTTGCCTGGACTGCGATCCAGCTAGTGCTTTCAGACTGTAGTATTTTATATTATATTTTGTGACTCTGTGATGTTGTTTATATCTCTGAGCTGTGTTGGATCCTGAACTCATTTCCTGTTTTCACTTCTATTATATTTCCTTTTCATGCTATCTATCTTAGTTTTATCTTGTGATTGAGTTATGCCATTGTTTTCCATAAAGAAATTCTCTTTATTTGTTGTGTTTCTGGAAAAATTACAACTGTAGGAATCCGATCTAGAAGACGATCGCTTTATCCCTTGGACTATGCGAAGAAGAAAAGCTCTCAAAATTTTGACAGTAGATATCAATGTATCTGTACAATGAATGAGAAAAAGAACTCTATTTATAGAGTCAAAACAGTAACTGAAAAGATAACTACCTCACCACTGGTGCATTTGAAAAGTCACGCAGACTCTAAATACACGCAGGGTTAGTGAGTAGTTACTGGACGTGGCCCGTAACTGTTGGACACATGGCATTAGTGCATGGGTCGTGTGCAAGTTACTGGGCATGCGAGAGAGAGATCGGTGGCATGGCTACCACGTACCCCAGTTGAAATAAAATCCACGCTGTCTTGCTGAAGGCAAAAATCTACGCAGTTTCGTTGACGCAGACTCGTTGAAGGCGAAATCCACGCAAGCTTTGAAGAAGAATACTTCAGAATTCACGCAGGCTTTGAGAAGAATAACTCAAAAATCCACGCAAACTTGAGGAAGGAGAAGGTTCAGAATCCACGCAAACCGCCAGCTGTCTTGATTTGGCACGCTTCGTCTGACACAAAATCTCTGACATTGATTATATTGTCAGCCGCATTAAATAAAGATAAGACCCAAAGTCACGCCAACTTGGTGAAGAGTGAGTCTTGCTAAGGAAGATTTCGAAAATCACGCAAAAGACGGCGAAGATCTCTCGAGTTCTGTGCATACGTGGCATACGAGGAGACGTTTCTCGACTGCTGTGTTGTCAGTCATTATGATTCTGACGTATGGCTGAGCTGTCTCTGCGTGATTTCTAAAGGAGATGGACAGGCAGAACTTAGCGTATCTTTTGTGCTGCTTCTCGGATCACTCTGCGTGACTTGTTCTGATCAACTCAGCGTGACTTCATTTTTGAGGCCTACAAAACCCCCTTCAAAGTTTTCGAAAAATGATAAAATATTTTTGAAATACTTTGAAAATAAAGATGATGAAATGAGTTAAAGTCACGCTGAGATGGCTCCAAAATTTTTCGAAAGTCGAAAAGACTTCGAAGTTCCTTGAAAACATCCAAATGAACTTATTAAATGTCATAATGACTCTTCGTTCTTCGAGACTGATTGCGTCCAATTTATGGTGGAATATGAACTGTCGACGAGATCTGTTATATAAACAGGAAGAGATTCTCAGCTTTGACATTCATCTCTCGAAAATATGACCCCAAAGGAAGCAGCCGAAGAGGAAGCACGCAAGTTGGGCTTTTGTTCCCATGGTGACCCCACTTTTGGGGGCAAAGAACCCGAACCTGTCGTCATCGAGCTCAAGGACGACTCCACGCAGTTAGCCAAGAATCTCTTGAGCTACTTTGGATTGGATGGCTCGTCTTCTTCTGATGGGCGGAGCCTTATGGAGAAGCGTGAAATGCTCGAGACTCTATTGCATCGCCTGGGAGTTAAGAGCGTAGAGGAGTTAGGCATCAAACTTAGCCGCTCTGGAAAATAGGGCGTAACTTTCTACGCTTTTGTTGTACTTTTTTTGTCTTTTTGTAAGGCCATCAGTGCCTGTTTAAAGAATGAAGTACAACTTTTGTGTTTGATCTGCGTGCCTTTTAATGAAGAATATTAATTAGCACTCTTTGACTGTTTCCAATGTTGCACGGTCTCCCGAAGTACACGTGACACTCATTCCATAATTTACGAGCGCTATTTATGCGGATCTTTTCCAAGAATAGACCTGCACTTGACCCTTTAAATAGATGGATGAACTCCACGCAAACTCATCTTCCCATTCTTCTTCCTCTCTTCTGAGAATGAATTTTCTATGAGAAGAAAATAGGAAAGCCATGTTGTCTGATGTCAAATCTCTGTGCACGCTACCAGACATGGATC
This sequence comes from Iris pallida, assembly GCA_029216955.1. Lineage (NCBI taxonomy): Eukaryota > Viridiplantae > Streptophyta > Magnoliopsida > Asparagales > Iridaceae > Iris > Iris pallida. Next base: position 1,450,712 of record JANAVB010034020.1, read on the forward strand.
TGTCAATCCTTAGCAGCAAACTCAGCGGTAAGTTCAATATACACGCATCGAATTTTTTTGTTTGCTAAGGACAAATTCATCTTCCTGAAATGAACAGAATGCATCTGTCTTTGCTTGGCCAGTTTCTGTTGACTGATTTTTCTTTACTGTTTCTTGCAGAATTTTGGCTGAAAACCTTCTTCAGAACTGGCATTGGTGATGTGGATGCTGTGGACAATGTTCTTCTGACACCCACATCAGAGAGCTCATACGCTTTTGACGCGTAAATCAGACAACTCAGAACTCTTCGTGAGATAGAAGGGTCTTCCTTAGATGGTAGGAAGAGCCTTTATACACGAGAGTTGGATGGTGGAGTTAACTCTACTACCGAGAAATCGGGTAGTAGAGTTCCTTTGACGGCAGAACTAGGAATCGTATCCCAATACTGGATACATTCCTACCTGCTTGAGGTACCGCCGTTCCTCCACGAGCTGTATTGGCAGCAACACGCCGTCGGGCTGCCATACTCTGTGATTCTCCTTTCGTCTGAGAGAGAAGACCAGAGTTTGATTCCTGCTGATCTGGTCGTGACTGAGACCCAGACAGTCAGGAATTACAACCAACAACGAACCTGACGGAGAAGGTCCGACGAAGAAGATCCAAAGAAGAAGATAGATCTCTATTAGGTTATCGTTGTGGTGTAGAATGAAAATCCAAGATTTGTAATAGATTTCCATTATGATTTGTAGGAAAGTCTAAGAAAATGTAATAGACTTTTTGTGGTGAAATAGGAATGGAAATGACACTTCTTCTATGCTCAATGATTTGTATTTGTGGATGAATTGTGGACATGATAGATAATAAAATCATCTTTTCTGTTTTTAGAGTATATGATATTATCAGAAGTATTATGGACATGATAATATATAGGAACTCGAAAGAAAATAGATTGATTTCTATGCAGAGGTCAAAACATGACAAATGAGTAAACAGATTCGGAATTGATTCAGAGGTTATGAAAATATGATAAATAACGAATCCCCACTTAATGAACTGATAGAAGATTATGAACGGATGAACCGTTAAGAAACGATGAACAGATGAACTGTCGAGTGAATGTAATAAATGAACGGACAAACCGTCAAGTATTTAATGAACATATGAAACGTCGGATGAATGTGAGAAATGAATGGATGAACTGAATATCGGGAAAGAATACGTCCCTTCGATCCTTGTAACCATATGCCTATAAATATAGCATATATTTGAATAGAAGGATCGCATTTTATCCACAATGTCTTTTGAAGAGAACATAAAGAAGGCTGAAGTCGCCCTTGAAGCTACTGAAGGTGTTAAAGAACATCCACCTCCGCAGAAGAAGGAAATGGGCGAAATCTTGTCTACTCCCAAGCCGCCAAAAGATATCCTGGACTTTCTGGTCGAACCAGGAGAAACCGAAGAAGAAGAAGCAATGAGGCTGGCTGCCTGTCAATTCTTGGTGCGGTCAGGAAAAGATGTATTCAATTCTTTTGCTGATTATGTATGTGGTCCTCGTCCCAAATATGAAAGGGATTACAGTGATCTTCCATGATGATGTACTTTTTTTCTTGAGGAATTTGTCTCAAATAAACTCCGTTTAAGGAAACTTTGTTTACGATATATCCTTCCAACTTTATATTTTTGCCTTTATTCATTGATCTTTTGACTCAGAAATCAGAAAGACTAAATATCATTTTCATAAATATGATATTGAGATAGAAAATTCAGAGGTAATGTGGACATGATTTTCTGGATATCAAATTTGTTGAGAAAACGATACAAAGTAGAATACCTATCTCCACTGGGGATAATAGATATCAGAATGATTCTTCGAAAAGAACAATGAAACAGCTGGAGAGTGATGGGAGGACAATCTTGATAGAAATATTAGACGTAGTACTTCTTCAAGAATTTGCCGTTGATGGGCATCATAGTGGCTTTACCAACTAGAGTAGTGAGTTGATAAGCCCCATTAGAAAAGATCTTATTGACAATGAATGGACCTTCCCATTTTGCATCAAACTTGCCCTTACTCATGTGTGTCATAGTCATCGGGCGTCTGACAGTAAGCACAAGTTCTCCTTTCTGAAATGTTCGAATTCTGACTTTCTTGTTAAAAGCCCTTGAAATTCTAGCTTGATAGAATTCAATATTCTGTTGAGCAGATAACCGCTTTTCATCCAGAGCCTCCAATTCTTGAAGTCGAAGACGATCATTATTTTCAGCAGTGAGTTCATTAGCGATTGCTATCCCTAAAGAAGGAATTTGAATCTCTAATGGGAGAACAGCCTCAGATCCGTACACCAGAGAGAAAGGTGTACACTTAGTAGCATTACGGACTGTAGTGCGATAAGCCCACAAGCATTCTCCGAGCTTGTCACTCCAATTACGTTTGTTAGTGGAGACAAACTTCTTTAGGAGTTTGATGATAGTCTTGTTGAAAGCTTCTGCCAATCCGTTAGCTACTGGATTATATGCGGTAGAAGCAACATTATTGATCCGGTGATCGTCACAGAATCGAGTAAATTTCTGGCTGACGAACTGTGGTCCGTTATCATAAACAATGCGTCGAGGAACACCAAATCTGTAGATGACGTGGTGCTTAATAAAGCTGATGACATTAGACGTCTTAACTTCAGATAAAGGAATAGCTTCGGCCCATTTGGAGAAGTAATCGGTTATTGCGAGAATGAACCGATGACCTTTAGATGACGGTGGATTGATCGGGCCGACAATGTCCATGCCCCAAGCTTCGAAGGGCCATGATGCTGCCGTCGGATGTAGAAATTCCGAAGGTTGATGTATAAAATCCGCATGGATTTGGCAAGCTTTGCATTTCCTTGCATATTCAATGGCATCTGATACCATAGTTGGCCAATAATAACCCATCCGTCGAATATGGTCTTGAAGTTTTGGCCCAGGTTGATGCGCTCCACAAATTCCATCATGTGCTTCACGAATAACTTGTTGGGCTTCATCACCGGCAATGCACCGAAGGAGTAAACCATCATAAGCTCGACGATATAAGGTCTTTGTTGTATGATTGTAATAGAATCTGAGTGATCGTCGTCTGATAGATGCTGCCTCACTCGGATCATCCGGAAGAATATCATATAATACAAGATCTAAGAAAGGAAGTCTCTAATCTTTATCCGTATTCTGATTCTCAGTCGAGTTACTGGAGATGAATTCCATGCTGGAATCGGATGAAGATGATATCGATTTACGACTAAATCTAAATCCTCTTATTGTGTTGACGTCATGAGATGTTGATTCTTCAATGTCAACTGGAAGTCCTAGAGTCAGGTTATTTTCAAGATAAAATAATTCTCGACTACGAACAACAATCATTTGTTGCTGTCTGATTGGGATAGCCAGCACCGCTACAAGATTAGCAAGGGCATCAGCTTCTGTGTTACATGCTCGCCTAACATGTTCAATGAAGAATTCCTTAAATGATGAGGCCATAGATATGGCCACTCTATGATAAGGAACCAGATCTTGATGGCGAACTTCATAAGTACCCCTGATCTGATTGACAATAAGTTTAGAGTCTCCGTACGCCTCCAAATGTTGAATATTCAGATGTTTAGCGAGTTGAAGACCAATAAGCAATGCGTTGTACTCAGCTACATTGTTTGAACACGGCTGATCGAGAGAATAAGCTCTTTGGATGGCAAGACCTTCTGGCGATACAAGAACAATTCCAACTCCAGCAACAATATCGCCATTAGGACCAATTCTTGATGCTCCATCAAAGAATAGACGCCAAGTAGGATCTTCTTCAGCAATTTGATTTGAATCTAGGACTTCATCTGGGATTTCATCATAGAGTTTTGAATTTTCTGGAATTGAGTGAGCAGCCAAAAAATCAGCTAAAGCTTGTCCCTTGACTGATTTCTGAGGAATATAGTGCATATCATACTGAGCAAGTAGGATTCCCCAGTTAGCCAATCGAGAATTCAAAACACTGGGTTTCTTCATCATGATCCGTATAGGATTGATCCTGGAGATGACATGAATAGTCTGGCCAATGATATAATGACGTGTCTTTTGGACAGCAAACATCAAGGCTAGACATTCTTTTTCAACCGGTAAATATCGAGGTTCAGCTCCGGTCATAGTGCGGCTGAGATAATAAATGGCCTGTTCATGGCTATTTTGATTCTTTTGAGCGAGTAATGCACCCAAATGAATGACTCATTGCTCGAGTATATAGGAGGAACGGTATTCCTGAGACGGGAGGTACCAATACTGGAGGGCTCATCAGATATTGTTTTATATCATCAAATGCTTTCTGACATTCATCATTCCAGACAAGAGAGACACCTTTCTTCATAAGTTTGTTGAATGGTCTGCAGCGTCCTGATAAATTAGAGATGAATCTCCTGATATAAGCGATTCTTCTTTGAAATCCTCGTAGCTCTTTTAAGGTGCGTGGAGGACGCATCTCTTGGATGGCTTTGATCTTCTCGGGATCCACGTGTATACCCTTAGAGGTAATGACGAAGCCGAGAAATTTACCACTAGAGATGCCTAAGAAGGACTTAGTAGGGTTCATCTTTAATTGATGCTTACGCATTAGATCAAATATAGTCTTCAAATCTTGGATATGATCCTCCTTTTGTCGACTTTTGACTGCAATATCATCAACATAGCATTCGACTGTTTTCTGCAAATGTTCACGGAATATAGTGCTCATAGCTCGTTGATAAGTTGCTCCTGTATTCTTGAGACCGAATGGGATAACTGTATAACAGTATGTACCAATTGGCGTTCTGAAAGAAGTGTGCTTCTCGTCTTCTGGGAACATTTTGATCTGATTATACCCAGAATACCCGTCCATGAATGACATTCTTTCAAATCCACAGGTATTATCAACCATGACATCAGTAATTGGTAGAGGGAATTCGTCTTTAGGACATGCCGCATTGAGATCGCAAAAGTCTATGCATACTCTGATCTTGCCAGTCTTTTTAAGAACAGGAACAATATTAGCCACCCAATCGGGATGTTGTTACTCTCTAATAAACCCAGAGGTAATGAGTTTATTGACTTCAGCTTCAATTGCATCCATGATGTCCGGACGAAATCGTCGCTGTTGTTGTTTGACCGGTTTAGCATTCGACAAGATATTGAGCTTATGAGTTACAATCTGTGGATCAAGACCTGGCATATCTTCATAACTCCAAGCAAAGACATCAATGTATTTACGAATGAGTTTGATCATGTCTTTCTTATCAGTTTCTGAAAGACTTTTACTAATGAATATTGGTTTGGGAGATCCCTCTTCACCAACATTTATTTGAACAAGTTTATCTTCAGTCGGAGGTTCTTTTTGCTCGAAACGGAACTCCCATTGATTATCTAATCTTTGGGCCCACTGTTCTGATTCAGGTGAGATTTCAAACTCTTCTTCGTCTTCATCACTTTCTTCAGAATGGTCAATGGAAACCATGTTAGAAGACAGAAGGTTGGAATAGAAGTCACCGATACTCGTATCGGAATCCCAAGAAGTGGTACTAGAAGAATTAGATCTCTTATCTTCGTCAGACTCAAGATCTTCATGGATAATATTGATGAAAGGAGTAGGAGCAGTATAACCCAATCCGCATTTCGTCCTTCCATATTTCAAAGGAGGAATCCGGACAGGCATTTTTCTTCCTTTTCCATTATTGAGGCCAGTCCTGAAGTCATAGCCCATATTTTTGATGATGTCTCTAGATTGCTGACTATAACGACGTAGTTGTAATCTTCCAGTATCATCATTTTTGTCATCATCTTCAAGATCAGAAGGATTTTGAGGCCCTTTGTAGAAGAATATTGGAATGTCTCCTGGCTTTCTGCTGGGAACTAGAAAGTATGAAGATTGTACAGGTTCTAGAGATACATCTGTATGAACAGTCTGTACAACTCCTATGGTTATTGTGTTCAAGTCATCTAACAGATGTAAATAACTATGAACATAATTACACACATCAACGTACTGCAAAGGTGGAGACTTTTCATTAAATGTAAAAGCAGCAATATTTACATTGGGAGAAGGCTGAGCCTTAGAGATTTTAGCCAAGTCAATGACTAAAGGGGGAGAAGAAGAAGAAGCTTTGTTTCGATTAAGATCGATAACAAATGGCTCAGAAGAGGTGAGCTCCCTTGAAGTTTGAGTAGGAAGAGTAGTCCGCCCTCCAACTGGAATTAGCAGAGTATCTTATGAAGGTACATGAACTGTAGTACGCCCACTGACAGGAATGATCAGTGTATTTTGAGTAGATGACTGAGGTAACGGGGAGATCCGTCCACTCACTGGAATGATGAAAGAATCTTCTCCAGAGGGTTTAGGAGATTGTTGCTGAGTAGTTCGACATTTAACAGAGATTATTAAAGTCTCACTTTGTGCATCTTCTTTCTCCATAGCTTGTATGATCCTTGTATACTCTTCTTTGTACATTCGGGAATCATTGAAATAAGCTTCAACCCCATGGAAGGGATTTATATCAGCAACTTCTTTTTGTACTCTTCCATTGCTATCAATGTATTTAAAATATTGATGAAGAGTAGAGGGCACCACATTATTTTCATGAAGAAAGGGCCTCCCCAGAAGAAGATTATAGGATCCCGCGATCTCGATCACATAGAAAGTGACTTTAGATCTGAAATCACCTATCTGAAGCTTCAGATGAATCTTTCCCAAAGGCTCACTTCGGCTTTGATTGAATCCCAAGATAGTAGTAACCGTCTTGGAGAGCTTGTGAAGAGGGATTTTTAGTTCATCCAACAAACTCTTTGGCATTATGCTTATAGCAGACCCTGGGTCAATGAGAATACGATCTATCTTCATCGTATCAATATAACCAGTGTAGTAGAGAGGTCGGTCATGTCGATTATCCTCCAGTAACATGTCATCTTGTGTAAAGGTGATATTTGGGATAATCTCCAGTACACTGTTGCAATGTAAGCAAGTGGCAGGTTTCGCATCCGGCTTCTTCAATTGTGCAAGACAAGAGTCAGCTTGTAGAAGTGCTTCACTTAACGTCTCCCGAGTCTCTTTGGAAAGACGTAGAAGTTCAAAAAGGGACATTCTAGCTGGAGTATTAGCAAGCTGAGCCAAAATGTCGAAGTTGTAAGACTTCAGAAGTCCAAGAGGAGAAGACTTCTTGATTGGCTTATCAAACCGAGCCTGTTGTTTGCCTTTCTCCAGAGCCGTAGGCTTGGGAGGAACAGGTTCAGTAGATGGTTCTTCTTCGGGAGGAACATTAGGAGCATCTTTAGCATCTGAAGGGATATCAGTAGGATCTTCAGGATTTTTAGAATAATCCTTTAGATAAGGTTTCCCCATTCGAGTAGCACTAACAAGTGCTTCTTCTTTGTCTTTTGGCTCCGTGTCAGAGGTAGACCCAAGAGAAGTCATATGACATGACTTGATCTTTCCAGCCTTCTTGGATTTTTGAGAAGAAATCTTTTGAGGAGAAGGCGATTCAAAATCTGCCACTAGATCAGGATGGATCCACATGATTTCCCCTGTTTCCAAAGTGATTGGCACTAATCCTTCAGACTGTGGAGGAGGAAGATTCACTATGTCAAGAGTTGCCTTGGGAATAGGAACAATCCCACTTTCAAGGAGTTGAGGAGGGAAATTTCCAAATTGCATAGAGACGACGTTGGAGGTGACGGTCTTCTCTTTTGGAGTAAGAGAGATAGCTCCAGATTTAATCATTTCTTGGATCTTTCCTTTCAATACATAACATGTACGAATTGTATGACCCAGCATTCTGTGATATGGACAGTATTTAGGATGATCTGTCTTACCAGCTTCATCAGGTTTCTTGATCTCTGGTAATTGTATTTTATTACCTTTCAGCAGACATTCAAAGATACCAAGGACATCGTCGTCATCAAAAGAATATTCTTCTCTGGGGCGAGGTGTTCTTGATTGTTGAGTTGTAGAGGCAGGAGTTTGAACATTTGATGCATCTTTGCTCTGAAGATTAACTTCAAGAGTTTCTTTTCCTTTGCGAGCATTATTTTTATTGTTAGCACCTTGTCCTGTTTCTTTAGGAGTCATCTGCACTCCTAAACCTTTGAAGGTTTCAGCGCTGATTTCTGCAGCTTTAGCACTGACTATGAAGGAAGACCAATCTTGAAATTGAGTGGACCCTGTCCACATACTGATGATTGGCAACAAGTTTGATTTGCACGTGTCAATGGTGACAGCATCAGGAGTTCCAAGAGGCATCTTCAGAGCTTCTCTTCGAAACCGTTCAATGTATTCCTCTGTAGATTCATTATTTTTCTGCTTGATTCTAATAAGAGCAGACATAGTCATGTTATTAAGCCCTTCATAGAACCTTTCAAGAAACATCTGTTTGAAACCAGCAAATGAGGTAATACTCCCATCTGGGAGACTTCTATACCATTCATAAGCCGTTCCCTTGAGACATCCAATAAATACCCGAGTAAGGAGGGCATCACTTGGTTGTAGTTGATCAGTCATCACTTCAAAGTGATTGATAAACTGACTTGGAGAAGTGGTTCCATCATAGAATGAGATAGTAGGAGGCCTGTATTTAGGAGGATATGATACTTGCTTCCATTCTATCGGATAAGGCTGCTTGATGCCTAACCTTTGTAAACCATCCTTCTGTTTGAATGCCTCGAATTGAGTTTTGAGATTTTTCAATTCTTCAGAGACAACTCCCGAAGATTGTGGAGTTGTGGCTTGTAGAGAATAGTTGGGAGAAGGAACAGCATTGTAAGCACTACCCCCCGCTCCAGAGAGACTAGGATTTGGTTGAGCAGGTCCAGGAGTATTGGATTGTACTGCTGGAGGAACTTGTACTGGACTTATATCAGTATCAATTGGTATGGCATCTGATACAGTCTGTCGATTTTGCAACTGAGCTGTCATGAGTTCATACATTGACTTCATTGTGTCAATCATAGACTTCATTTGCTGTTCCAAAGAAGCAATTCTTTGATCTTGAGGAGTCAGAGAAGAAGAAGGTTCATCAGTATTCCCATCAACCATGTAAGTCGTGACTGTATGAGGGATTATTGATGAACTAGTAGATGTTGTATGCTCTGAATCATTGCTTCGTGTATCAAAGTCAACTATAGGAGAATTACCCCCAGTAGGAAGAGGTAGGAAGTTAGATTCTCCAAGAAATTCAGAATCAATTTCAGGGATCAAATTTCTTTGACTAGAAGCCAGGACTCTTGCTCTGGTGTTTCTATATACTCCATCTGGACTATCAACTCTACCCCCGGTGTCCCGAGAAGTCATGTTGACAGAGGCAAACAAAGGCTCATCTTCATCAGGCATAGGTTCATACTGAATCCTATTAAAGACAGACTGTCGTTTATTTTGACATCTGCATTGCATTGTGACTCTTGGCTGGAAGTCACATTCATGATCACCATGGTCTTAAACTGTTGATTCACATCTGCACTGAATTATGACTCTTGGATAGAAGTCACATTCAACATGTTTCTTTGATTAGGAGTTGGTAACAGACCCTCTTTAATGGACAGATTCTGTGCCCAATTTGAAGAAATCAAAGAAGAAGACATTAAGGAATGTTTCTTCTTAGACTCATTCAGATGTTGAGACATAGAATGTCCAGAAGGAAGAGTAGTCAAAAGACCATCTCCTTTCCTTTGACTAACAAAAGTATCAGTCAAAGCTGTTCCTGGAGTAAAAACTACAGGAGCAGAAGAAACAACTAAAGAGTTATTCCTTTTCGAAGGGACTTTGTGTGGAAGACCACCCCCAGTTCTAGTAGAACTCGGTGAAGAAGAAGAGATAACTAAGGAGTTATTCTTCTCTGATGAAATACACGCTGAAACAGACTTGGTTAAAGAACCAGAGCTGTTAGCGTGACTTTTGATTTTAGAATTACACGCTGGAACAGATTTGGCTAAGGAGCCAGTACTGTCAGCGTGACTTTTGAATGTGGGATTGCACACTAGAATAGATTTGGCTAAGGAGCCAGTACTATCAGCGTGACTTTTAGAGTTGAATTTGCACACTGGAACAGATTTGGCTAAGGAGCCAGTACTGTCAACGTGACTTTTAGAGTTGAATTTGCACACTGGAACAGATTCGGCTAAGGAGCCAGTACTATCAGCGTGACTTTTAGAATTGAATTTGCACGCTGGAACAGATTTGGCTAAGGAGCCAGTACTATCAACGTGACTTTTAGTTACTGTCATCTTCGAGCGCACAAGAGTGTGCGTGCTTGCAGTGGAGTTTTTGCCAGTGTTAGGAGTAGACACTGTGGCAAAGACTTCACCATTGATTGCCAACTGATTCTTAGGGACATAGACAGAGTGTCCCTTCGACTTGGCAGTGATGATGGAGGCTGGAATGGGCTTGCCACCCTTAGCCCGCTGCATTTCTTCATAGGCGAGTTGATCGAATTTGATCGTCATCACCTTCTTCGTCGAGCCGATTGACGAAGTATCGCATTGAGTTGTTACCATCTCAGAAAAGGAGATGGTTTTCCCCAGCAGAGTCGCCAATTTGTTTTCCATAAAGAAATTCTCTTTATTTGTTGTGTTTCTGGGAAAATTATAACTGTAGGAATCCGATCTAGAAGACGATCGCTTTATCCCTTGGACTATGCGAAGAAGAAAAGCTCTCAAAATTTTGACAGTAGATATCAATGTATCTGTACAATGAATGAGAAAAAGAACTCTATTTATAGAGTCAAAACAGTAACTGAAAAGATAACTACCTCACCACTGGTGCATTTGAAAAGTCACGCAGACTCTAAATACACGCAGGGTTAGTGAGAGTTACTGGACGTGGCCCGTAACTGTTGGACACATGACATTAGTACATGGGTCGTGTGCAAGTTACTGGGCACGCGAGAGAGAGATCGGTGGCATGGCTGCCACGTACCCTAGTTGAAATGAAATCCACGCTGTCTTGCTGAAGGCAAAAATCCACGCAGTTTCGTTGACGCAGACTCGTTGAAGGCGAAATCCACGCAAGCTTTGAAGAAGAATACTTCAGAATTTACGCAGGCTTTGAGAAGAATAACTCAAAAATCCACGCAAACTTGAGGAAGGAGAAGGTTCAGAATCTACGCAAACCGCCAGCTGTCTTGATTTGGCACGCTTCGTCTGACACAAAATCTCTGACATTAATTATATTGTCAGCCGCATTAAATGAAGATAAGACCCAAAGTCACGCCAACTTGGTGAAGAGTGAGTCTTGCTAAGGAAGATTTCGAAAATCACGCAAAAGACGGCGATGATCTCTCGAGTTCTGTGCATACGTGGCATACGAGGAGACGTTTCTCGACTGCTGTGTTGTCAGTCATTATGATTCTGACGTATGGCTGAGCTGTCTCTGCGTGATTTCTAAAGGAGATGGACAGGCAGAACTTAGCGTATCTTTTGTGCTGCTTCTCGGATCACTCTGCGTGACTTGTTCTGATCAACTCAGCGTGACTTCATTTTTGAGGCCTACAGCCATATTATATTCCTCCGTGCCGAGATGACAGGTACCCTTATACTGTTTAGTTGTAGTATTTACAGACGACCTATACAGCGTTCTACCACCGATTTTGCGGCGTAGGCTGGACGTAACCACTTGTGCTCCTACCTTGGGTGCGGGTTGTGACACGTAGGTTGAGTTCTTGTTACGTAAACAAGTATTTCAGGCTTTTATGATCGATGTATATTCTGCAAGCCATACCATCGAGGTAGTGCCGCCAGAGTTTCAACGCAAACACGATCGCCGTCAATTCTAGGTCGTGCGTCGGGTAATTTTTCTCGTGCTGCTTCAACTGTCGTAAAGCGTAGGAGATGACTTTATCTTTCTACATGAGTACGCACCCGAGGCCAGTTTTTGATGCGTCGTTGAATATCTGAAAGCCTTCTGGACCATCTGACAGTGCAAGGATTGGAGCTGAGACGAGCCGTTGCTTCAACTCTTGAAAACTGGATTAACAGTCGTCACTCCATTCAAATACTACTCCCTTCTGGGTGAGGCGAGTCAGAGGCGACGCTAGTTTTGAAAAGCTCCGCACGAATCTTCGGTAGTAGCCCGCTAACCCAGGAAACTCCGAATATCGCTAGCCGAGGTAGGTCGTTTCCAATCTACTACCGCTTCAATCTTCTTTGGGTCCACCGCGACACCTTCGGCAGAGATTATATATCCGAGGAATGTCACGCTACTCATCAAGAACTCGTATTTACTCTGCTTGGCATATAATTTGTTTTCACGCAGAATCTGCAATACCATCTTCAAGTGTTCCGCATGCTCTTCTCGATTCTTTGAATAGATAAGGATATCGTCGATGAACACGACTACAAATTTATCGACTTGGGGTCGGAAGACTCAGTTCATCAGATCCATGAAAGCGGTTGGGGCATTCGTCAAACCGAATGGTATGACTAGGAATTTGTAATGACCATATCGAGTGTGAAAGGCAGACTTCAATACGTCATCGGACTTGATCTTCAACTGATGATAACCTGAACGAAGATCGATTTTAAAAATATTGACGCGCCTTGCAGTTGGTCAAACAAGTCGTCAATTTGTGGCAAGGGATACTTGTTCCGTACGGTCGCCTTGTTGAGTTCTCGATAGTCTATGCATAGCCGCATCGATCCATCCTTCTTCTTCACAAACATTACGAGAGCTCCCCACGGAGAGACGCTAGGACGAATAAATCTACGGTCTAGCAACTCTTGTAATTGCACCTTCAGCTCCTTCAGTTCTGCTGGAGCCATTCGGTAAGGTACCTTTGATATCGGTCGTGTATTCGGAAAGGTGTCGATGCTGAATTCTTTTTCTCGATCCGGCGGCATCCCGGGCATCAGGGAAAATGTTAGAAAAATCTGCCACAACATCAGTCTTCATTGTGTTTGTATTATCCTTTCGCGTGTCTCAAACTGATGCCAAGTACCCCGTACAGCCGGAACGTAACATACGCCTCGCCGAGATTGCCGATACCATCATTGCCGTCTTCGAGACCATATCGCACGAATATGAGAACTCTGTCTCGCCAGGAAGATAAAACACCACTCTCTTCTCCGCGCACTTAATTGTTGCATGACAAGCGTCCAACCAATCCATGTCCAGGATTATGTCGTACTCTTTGAGGTCTAGTATGACGGCTTCCAAGGGTAGATTTCTTTCCCCAATGCAAATGTGGCCATTCCTACAAATAAATTCGCAGGCATATCGACTCCCGATGGAGTGCTAACGCTAATGTCCATATCTAGTAATTACATGGTTATTTTATTTTCTTTCGTAAAATCAGCAGATATAAAACTATACGTCGCACTCGAATCGAATAGTACTCGAGCAGGTATATTTTTGTAGAGTAATATACCTGTTACAATAGTATCGGACGCGAACGCCTCGTCCCGAGTTAATGCATAAACTCGGCCTTGAGCTCCATGGTGTTGATTCTGTGGGTTGACGGGCACCGTATTTGCGCCTTGTAGTGTAGGCGCTTTATATTGATTCGGAACGTTCCTTGGTGTTGTGTTGATTCGGAACATTTCTCGGACATTGCGGCTTTGAATAGCCCTTCTTGCCACACCCGTAACATGTTCTGTAGAAACAATCGCCCAGACGATGTCCATGCTTTCCGTAGATATTGCAGTGTAATCCTGGATACGGACGCCGATTCTCGGATGTATTTGGACGCTTGTGTACTTTCGATCCTCCAGCGTCTTTAGGTCGCTTTTTGAAATTGTTACGGATGACAGGCATGGCCCTTTGTGACTTGCGGCCAAAGATCCGCTCGCTATCAAGTGCGGCTTCGTAGGATTCACGATAAGTTCGACATCGCTGGTTCATGACATCTCTACGCAATTCGTCGTTGAGGCCTTGTTGAAAACGCTCGCACCATTCTTCTTTATTGGGTAGAAAGGCGCCGACAAATTTTGTAAGTTTTGAGAAGCTTGCATCATAATCTTCAACAGTCATATTCCCTTGTCTCAACATTATGAACTCGTCTCCCTTCTGTCGACGGATGGCGCGAGGAACGTACTGCTCAAGGAAGGCTGCCTTGAACATTTTCCAAGAAATCTTGGTATTGGGATCAGTTTCACAGATTTCCTGTTTCTTCGCCGCCCACCAGTCGTGTGCTCTCAGTTGTAGCTGTAGCGCCACACAGGCCACCCTCTGGGACCCTTCGTTGCAGAGAAGATCAAATAAGTCCACCATTTCTGCGAGCCATCCCACTATCACATCGGGCTCTGCTCGGCCATTGAACTTCGGCGGGTTCATCTTGCGGAACTCCTTTGCCTTGAACAGGGAAGAAGAGTTTATCATTTACGGTTGGACTTCCTCCTCGACTTCATCTTGAACATCTTGCCTCTCTTCGAAGACCACGACCGTTGCTTTGGTATTGCCTCCCATCTTACTTACGATCTGCGTTAGGTCGACCATTTACTTCTGCTGTGCATCAAATTGGGCCTTGATTTGCATTTGAAGGTGTTGCTGCTGCAGTTCCATCAACTGTAGCATTTTCTCCATGGTCGTCTCGCTAGGCCCAGTACTCTTTGTGCTCGACGTACTATCCACGGTTTGGTTTGTTGTGCCGGGATTGTTCTTCTTTCTCTTAGTCATTCCTACAAAACAGAGTAAATCCGTTAGTATTTTTCAAAAATATCTACGGGCTTACCTGTATGGAACTTTTATTTCACGCAGCATGTCGACAAGCATTCAATCAAGCAATCGCAACGAACATTCCAACAATAAAATATCTTTCAAAAATTTGAGGAAACATAACTGAGCTCTGTTTGCCATTAAAATTGTTTTGATTGAAATCTTAATACAAACAGAACAGTGATACAATATAGGACTTAGATGTAGTCCTAGGAGTACACTTTTGTTTAAGCTGGGTCCTTAGTGCCAATGGAGCGAGTGGTAATGCGTTGACTCCGTTGACCGGCTGACGGCGGTTATCGGTTCTCTGAAGGTGTTGATTGCTCTGGGTGCTGGAGCTTGCTGAGAGGAGTAAGACGTTGAGTGTCTAGAACTGCCTCTCTGGTGATTCTCTCTTGTGGATTCTTTTTGTGAGTCTTCTGTTCTGAGTCTCTGTCTGTGTGTGAAGGAGATGACCCTTCTATTTATAGTTTTGCAGGCTGGCTGCTCATGCGCGCATGTAGGATACGCCGATGTGGGGACGCCACGTGGAGGTTGCTGATGGAGGCGCATGGATGTTGCGCCCTGATCGAGGGGGAGAACTCTTCATACTGCTGTTGTGAGCTAGCACGTAGCAGGGGGAAGATCTTTCCGTTGCTGAAATCTTGGACGAGTTGAGTCAAAAGACACGTGTCATCGACTCATGGTTCGAAGATCTCGGATTTGGTGGAGAGGAGTGATCTGGTGGGCTGCGCCTTGGATTGGGCGCAGGAGGAGGCTGCGGCTCATAACCTTTAGGAGTTACAAACCATTTGGGGCGCATGGCTTTTGAGGTGCATGCAGGCGACTTTCCTTCTGTCTTTCGGGATCAGAGAGCAGTCTGAGGCGCATGGCTTTTGAGGCGCATGCTGGTTTGGACGCATGGCCGTTGAGGCGCATGCGGGTTTGGACGCATGGCCGTAGAGGCATATGCGGGTTTGGACGCATGGCCGTAGAGGCGCATGCGGATGGACGTATGGCCGTAGAGGCGCATGCGGATGGCCACGTGGCAGTAGCCGTCGGAGTCATGATGATGCTGACGTTGCCGATGCTTCGTTCTCTGAAAAAGCTGTCACTTGTTCAGACTTTGGGAGGCGTGCTGCCAACTCTGTCAGTTCAGCATTTAATGTTGGTGACGTTCGATGGACAGCTGAGTGGGCGCGTCGGTTGGCGTTCCACTCGGTATGGAGATGTGTGGGGGCGCATCCTCTATAATGCGCCGAGTACTGTAGGGCACGTCTGTATGATGCGCCTGACGCTGAAGGGCGCGTCCGCGTGATGCGCTGTCTGGCTGGCGCATCGGACATGTTTTTTAATGATGCGGCTGTCTCGCTCTTCGAGTGCTATAAATAGCCGTTTGGCTGAATTCGAGGCGTCCGGTTCATCCATTTAATGTAAATTCATTGCACGGAATTCGGAGGGCCATCCACTTGGCGCGTGGGTTTGATCTGCCCGGCCTATAAATAGTGGCATGGAGAGAAGATTTGCTTCTCATTCTCTCACGTACTTCCAATATGAATTTGAACATACGGGTGCATTCTGCTGACGAAGTGCTCCCGAGGGTGAAGATGAGACGCTGTGTTGTCTTCGATGCACTTGAAGGTGACTGTTACATCCAAAAGACGGAGTCGAGGGCTTCTGAGGCAGGCGGAAGGTGCCTGTTGCATCCAAAGATAAGGATGCTCGAGCCTCGTCTCCGTTATTCCGGAAGAGCCGTAAATCGGAATGGCGGTGCAAGGCTCTCTCTTCCTGCAAAGTGGGGTTTCCCCACTTTGATC
Source organism: Iris pallida (assembly GCA_029216955.1). Taxonomy (NCBI): domain Eukaryota; kingdom Viridiplantae; phylum Streptophyta; class Magnoliopsida; order Asparagales; family Iridaceae; genus Iris; species Iris pallida. Next base: position 1,467,158 of record JANAVB010034020.1, read on the forward strand.
GTGTCGAAAGCTGCTCCTTTAGCCATGGTTTCGATCACGGTCTTCCTTCGGCTTTGGAGGCTCTTTCGAAGCCTCCCCTGGCCACAGCATTTGCGGTGCTCTTCTCTTCCTTGGTTCCAGCCAGAGGGTTAAATGCTTTGTGTCGAAGCATTTATCGGGCGAGCCTGGTTGGAAGGGCGGCACATAACTGGGTTCTGCTCGGCCAGGTGAGCCTGGCTGGAAGAATTTGGCTGAAGGGATGCACATAACTGAGGTGCTGAAGAGATGATGGGATGCGCCTGGATGGAGGCGCATGATATCTGCTGCGCCTCACTGGTGGCGCATAGTGATGCTGCGCCTATCTGGAGACGCATGGTGGCCTTTGCGCTTATCTGAAGGCGCATGATGGCCGCTGGCTGTAGACTTTAGGCTCTTTCCTTTGTAGGAATTCTCCTTTGTACAACCTTTTCTAGACATGTAATAGACTTTTATATATAAATAAAAAGTCCTTCTTCAAATGTCTATAATTATTGACTTTGCTGTGAAGTTCTTCATCTGAGTTCTGGCGCATGTAGTGTCTGGCGCATGGGCTTTCTGGTTGTGAAATTCCATGCTTCTACAAGACCCCCTTCAAAGTTTTCAAAACTTTTGAGTAAGTTTTGGAATACTTTGAATAAGAAGCATGGAGGTCAGGGCGCATGATTTTTGGGCGCATGCCTGTTCGGGCGCATGCTCTTCTCAGTTAATGATGATGGTGCCTCGGTAACCGAAAAGATTAATGATGATCTTTTGGTTTTATTTGCTGCTATCCTTGCACGGAACCCGAGGCGACGGCTGAGATCACACGTCATCTGTTCACGCGCGCGACCATGCCCTATAAATAGGTAAGAGTCGGAGAGAGAAAGAGTTCTTCTTCTCTGTGCCTCTGCTTCTTTAGAGTTTCTTCTTCAAAACCCTAACTTCTCCTTCTTCGAGAGAATGGCTCCCAAGACTCCTCGCGGCGCTGCCGGCAAGGGGAAGGAGAAAGCGAAAGAGTCCGCGGATGAGGATGTACCTATCACTCTTGCGCCTCTTGCCGATGTTCGTCCTGAGGTGACAGGTGGGTTTCGTCTCTGCTTTGGGCTCTGTGCCCTAACTGCCGACGCGTATAGACTTCGGTCTTTATACGCCGAGGTTCTATCTTGCCGACGTGCATAGGTTTATACCTTTATCATGCACCGAGGTAAGTCTCGTGCTTCGAAATCGGGCACCAGTAAGCCGAAGGAGGTGGCAGGCTCTTCTGAGGAGCGCATTCCACCAACGATGTTGTCTCCTGTGGAGGAGGGTCCCGAAGATGTTCCCGCGGAGGTTTTAGTATCTCCTGACTTTGAAGTCGCGACAACTTCTGGGATAGTACCATCTGCCGTGGAGGCCTTGGATGCTGAGGGTCCTACCGACTCGAGGCATCCTGATGATGAAGTGGATTGGAGTTCGTCGCCTTCTGGTGACGTCCCTCCAGCGTTGCAAGGGTCCGTTGCGGGGGCAGCAGAAGCAGTGGGGATGGAGGAGAGGGTTGATTCCCCTCCTGGTCATGATGAAGGGAGGTCGGCTGAATCATTGCCGAATCCTTCCTTGGCTTCAACCATGGACATAGAGATGGCTACCGATCAGGTGGTAGCGACAGATTCTGTCCCTGTAGAGGGACTTGAGAAGAATGAGACTCTTCTGCCGGTCTTGTCTCCTGGGGCTGGCCAAGAGATAAATGTTGACCTCTCCGTTTTGCCGGGGGAGGTGGCTGATGCTGATAGAATGTCGGGGGAAGAGGTAGCCGTTGACGTCGGTGATTTCTCCAGTCTTGAGAAGGGTAAGGGTGTGGAACCCTCTGTTGCTCCTTCCACTTGGGGTACTATCACGACGCATATGCCTGCTCCTTCTGTTCCTTTGACTCCTCGGGCCAGCAGTCTGGGCCTTGTTGATGAAGAGCCTATTGCTGCCGAGATTCAAACCTCTCAAATCGAGGTCGGCGGATCTTCCTCCGGTCCGTAAACTGTAGTAGCTCCCTCAACTCCTGCTATGACGCCGCAGGTGCTGGCGGAAGCCGACGGGTATGTGAAATTCCTCGTCGAGGGAGTGTACAAAATGCTGGAGAAAGGTGTATCTGCAGTGGTAGATGCCAAGGGGAGCTTTGCGACGGCAAAAGCTTTGGCAATGCCTTGTATCGAGCTGATCCGCATTCACCAGGGCCATGACCATATGGCCGAAATTCTGGAAGTTTCGGTGATGGAGCTGGACGAGCGGCTCGCGGAACTGCAGCGCATCCAACGAAATGACCTCTCGATCTTGGTAGATGCAGAGATAGGAAAGTCGATGGCTGAGATCGAGGCTTCCCATCGAGCCGAGGTGAGCAGTTGGGAGCGTGAAGTGGCTGGGACTGAGGCTGCGGCGGAGCAGCTGTCTCAATCTATGAAGAAGACGACGGAGAAGCGGGCTGCGGTGGATGCTAACATCGCAGAGGTTGATGCTCAGATGCACCGTCTTGAAGACCAGCGGGCCCAGCTTCAACTAGAGGCTGAGCGTGTCCTGGCTGAACACGTGGCATTCAAGCAGGAGGAAACGACTCTTACTCAGCGGACCCTTGCTTTGGCTCAGCAGCGACGACAGCTTGATGAGAAGTATGAGAGTAAAACTTCCGCTGAGGCTGTCGGGTTAATGCGTCAAGAAGCCGAGCTGCGAGTCCAGGCGACTGTGGAAACTCGCACTGCCGACCTGAGACGTCGAGTCAGAGAACTCTCATCCCACCCTGGGGAGGATCGGGGATTGTAGCTTCTCTTCTTTTTTATGTGTTTTTTGCAACTCTTGCTGGGGAAATAGCGTATTTCTGTACTCCCTTTTTTTAAAAAATAAAGAAATACACTATCTCTTTGATGTGTTCATTTTTAATTTCATGAACTTGATGATTTATGTGGACCTATTATCTTTTGCGCACCTTGGTTTTTAGGTACAGATAATAAGTATAAAGGAACCAACATGTTTGCTCAGAGGTAATGTGGACATGGCAATCATTAGGTTCAAATGATAGAATCTTCCTACTCAGAGGTGTTTATGGACGTGGTAGGAATGATCCTGGGGGATACGCTGAACAACTCAGAGGTAATGTGGACGTGGAAGTTCTGCGATCAATGTACGACAACGTAGGAGTTGTTTGTACGGGATGTTTACTCAGAGGTAATGTGGACGTGGTAAACATGAAGGATAGCGTAAGCTCACGAAGTGTAAGGTTCCGCTTTGTAGGATGTAGAGAGACAACTCAGAGGTAATGTGGACGTGGTTATCTTTCTACGGAAGGATGCCACGGAACAGCTGGGTTCCGGAAGCGATTGATTTTGTGAAAAGAGGTTATTTGGGGAAATACATGTCTTGGAGGATGTCAAGAGTAGTACTTCTTTAGGAACTTGCCGTTGATGGGCATCATGAACAAGTCCCCATTGGGTTTGGCGAGCCGGTAAGCACCGTTTGAGTATACCGTCTCGATGATGAAGGGTCCTTCCCATTTGGGCTCGAACTTCCCTGGTGTCTTGTGAGTTAACACCATTGGCCTTCTGACTGCTAAAACCAGGTCGCCAACTTGGAAAGTTCTTTGCTTGACCTTCTTGTTGAAAGCCTGTGATATACGGGCTTGGTAAAGTTCGATGCGTTGTTGAGCTAGGAGACGCTTTTCGTCAAGTGCCTCCAATTCCCGCAGACGACGACGTTGATTGTCTTCTTCTGTGAGATCGTTTGTGATTGCCACGCGGAGCGAAGGTATCTGTATCTCGAGAGGCAGTACTGCTTCGCTCCCGTAGACCAGGGAGAATGGAGTATTGCCTGTTGGTGTCCGTACCGTTGTGCGGTAGGCCCAAAGGCATTCGCCAAGCTTTTCGTCCCAGTCGCGTTTGTTGGATGACACGACTTTTTTGAGTAGCCTGACGATAGTTTTGTTGAATGCCTCGGCCAATCCGTTTGCTGCCGGATTGTAGGCGGTTGAGGCCACGTTTTGAATGCGATTCTTGTCACAGAACCTGCTGAAAATGTGGCTGATAAACTGAGGACCATTGTCATGGATGATTCGCCGGGGTACCCCGAAACGGTAAATGACATGGTGTTTGATAAAGCTGACCACCCTGGAGCTTTTTACTTCTGCTAGTGGGACTGCTTCCGCCCATTTGGAGAAGTAATCGGTGATGGCCAGGATAAAGCGGTGTCCTCTCGATGAAGGAGGGGTGATTGGCCCTACAATGTCCATGCCCCAGGCTTCGAATGGCCAGGAGGCGACTGTAGGATGTAGAGGTTCAGATGGTGTATGTATGAAGTCTGCATGAAGTTGGCATGCATGGCACTTCTTAGCATATTCCACTGCGTCGGCAACCATGGTTGGCCAGTAGTAGCCCATACGTCGCAGTCGATATTGCAACTTAGGCCCTGGTTGGTGAGCTCCGCAAGTTCCGTCATGAGCTTCTCGAAGAGCTTCGGCCGCTTCTTCGTTAGACAGGCATCGAAGGAGAAGCCCGTCGAAGGAGCGTCGGTACAGCGTTTTAGTGGCTGTATCGTAGTAGAATCGAAGAGAGCGTCTCCTGACTGAGACGGCTTCCTTCGGGTCCTCTGGAAGGATTCCGTAGACAGCGAAGTCGATGAACGGGAACCTCCAATCTCGGACATTAACCCCAGTGTTTGTCGGCATGGCGTGAGCCATTTGCAAACCTAGGTTGTTTCTGGGACAAATCAAGTCTCGGCCAGTTACCGTGACATAGTGTTGAGTCCCAAGGGGCGCGGCCAATGAGGCTGCGAGGCCAGCTAGAGCGTCAGCCTCCAAGTTTTGTAGGCGGGGTACATGTTCGATGAAGAACCCAGTGAAGGTTGAAATGATGTTCAATGCAACTTCATGGTAAGGGATCAAATCTTCATGGCGAACCTCGTATTGCCCCCGAATCTGGTTTACGACGAGTTTCGAGTCGCCGTAGGCTTCCAGATGATCCACCCCCAGCTGTTGTGCTAGCTGGAGTCCCATGACGAGTGCATTGTACTCAGCAACATTGTTGGAGCACGGCTTCGAAAGGGAGTATGCGCGCTGGATGACCAGCTGATCGGGGGAGACTAAGACTACCCCCACTCCTGTGATGATTTGGCCATTGGGGCCCGTTCTTGAGGCGCCATCGAAGAACATCCGCCAAACGGGGCTTCCTTCAGTGACGTTTGATTCTTGAACTTCATCCGGGATGTCTTCATAGAGTTTTGAAGATTCTGGGATGGGGTGTGCAGCTAAAAAGTCAGCCAGAGCCTGACCCTTGACTGCCTTCTGCGGGACAAACACCATGTTGTATGGTGTTAGTAGGATCGCCCATGTAGCCAGCCGGGAGTTTAATGACCCTGGCTTTGTCATGAGAACTCTGAGCGGATTGACTCGGGAGATGACGTGAATTGTCTGGCCCGAGACGTAATGACGAGTCTTCTGAATGGCAAACACCAAAGCCAAGCACTCCTTTTCAACGGGATTGTACCGGTGTTCGGCCCCGATGAGTGTTCGACTGAGGTAGTAGATTGCTTGCTCGTAGCCTGCATCGCTGTTTTGAGCTAGCAAAGCACCGAGGGAATGATCCATGGCACGGACGTAGAGGAGGAATGGTTTGCCGGCGACAGGTGCCACTAGGACTGGCGGGCTTGTTAAGTAAGCCTTGATGTCGTCGAAAGCCTTTTGGCACTCCTCTGACCAGACATAAGAGACTCCCTTCTTCATGAGCTGAGTAAAGGGTTGACATTTACCGGAGAGGTTTGCTATGAACCTCCGGATGTATGCCAAACGTCCCTGTAAGCCCCGAAGTTCTCGAAGGTTCTTCGGAGGGTCCATGTTAAGGATGGCTTTAGTCTTCTCGGGATCGACATGAATGCCTTTTGCCGTGATGACAAAGCCCAAGAATTTGCCGCTAGAAACCCCCAGGAAGGATTTAGCGGGGTTCATTTTGAGTTGATGTGCCCGCATGAGATCGAAGACCGTCTTTAGGTCCTGTAGGTGATCTCTTTTGAGGCAGCTCTTGACTGCGATGTCGTCAACATAGCACTCAACTGTCTTGCAAAGATGTTGACGGAAGATGGTGCTCATAGCTCGCTGATACGTTGCACCGGCGTTCTTCAAGCCGAAGGGCATTACGGTGTAGCAGAAAACACCCTTTGGAGTCCTGAATGACGTGTGTTTTGCGTCATCGGGGAACATCTTGATTTGATTGTAGCCTGAATACCCGTCCATGAAGGACATGCGTTCAAAGCCACATGTGTTGTCGATCATTACATCGGTGATTGGGAGCGGGAATTCATCCTTCGGGCAAGCAGAGTTGAGATCCCTGAAGTCGATACAGACTCGTATCTTCCCGTTCTTCTTGGTGACAGGGACGACGTTGGCTACCCAGTCCGGGTGTTGTTCCTCACGGATGAAGCCACTGGTCAAGAGTTTGTCCACCTCCTGATCGATGGCGTTCATGATGTCCGGGCGAAAGCGTCGCTGTTGTTGTTTGATAGGTTTGGCATCTGGTAAGATGTTCAACCTATGCATCGCAATCTGTGGATCAAGACCCGGCATGTCTTCGTAGTTCCAGGCGAAGACGTCGATATACTCCTTAGCGAGTTGGACTAAAGATTCTCGGTCTTCTCCTTCCAAGCTTTTGCTGATAAAGATGGGTTTAGTAGAAGACCCATCCCCGAGGTCGATTTGCTCGACTTCGTCTTCGGTGGGAGGTTCTCGTAACTCAAAACGAGACTCCTATTGTTCTCCTAGGCGTTGAGCCCACGGTTCCTCTTCGAAGGGTTCCGGCGGTTGGTCTTCGCCTTCATCTTTCTGAGGTTGTGCCGATGTCATGTTAGCTGACAGCACTTTCCTGAAGACTGATCCGATACTGGTATCGGAATCCCACGTCGATGCTTCTGATGAGTGGGAATGTTCTATGTCTTCTGCGTCTGAACTCTCTGGAGTTGATGGCGGCGTGACATAGCCTAACCCCCGTCGAGTCCGATTATAGTAATCCTGTGGCTTTCCATTAGGCATCGAAAGCCGGACAGGGAGATGCCGACCCTTGCCGTAGTTTAGGCCTTTGTTGCTTTTCAGGTCGTAGCCCATCTTTTGGATGATGTGCTTAGCCGCATCTGTGTATCGATATACTTGTACCCTGCCGGTATCAGGTTCGGGCTCGATCGACGGGAGGTTCCGACGACGCTCGATTTTGCCCGAGATGATGGTGCCTTCGTCTCGGCTTCGTGGAGGGACTATGAAGACTCCTTGAGACGGGACTATTTGATTATGGTAGACGGTCGTTACTTGTGTTTGCAACGACCGTAGAGCGTTGTCTAATGTATACATGGCATTCCAGTGTGGAAGACAAGAATAATTGAAAGACACTCTATTATTGATAAAGTACGAGATTTTATCCCGTGGGATTACATTGTCGAAGGAGGGTGCGTCTACATCAGCAGAGATGTATTCGCCAAGCTCCTCGTCTGTAAGCACTGGGGCCGGATCAGGAGAGTCCTCCACCGCTCCGACTTTGGGGTCTGAGAGGGTTATGTGAGCCCTCTCCGGCATCTTGGATGACTGCGGCGGCTTGCCTTTAAGACGCACCTTGAGGGGTGCCTCGGTTGCGCCTTCGATGAGTGGCGCCTTCCCTTGTAATTTTACCACTAGGGGAGCCGCTGTTTGTGGTGGCTTCCCCTTGAGGCGTATCTTCAGGGGGGCTTCGCGAGCTGGCGCTTTTCCTGATAGCTTGATGCTCATTGGAGGCGCCTTCTGGGGTGGTCTCCCTTTCAGACGGATTTTCAAGGGGGCGTCAGGAGTCGCTTCGGGTTCCAAGTCCGGCTCTGTTGCCGTCTCTGCTTCATCATCGGCGTCGTTGGCTTCCTCTTCGTCAAATGGCTTGTACAAGTCGGAATCGGTGAAGTAGGCCTCAATCCCTTTGAAGGGATCGATATCCGCAAACTCCGTCCGGATGACGCCGTTGGTGGATACATATTTTATGCATTGGTGGAGCGTGGAGGGCACCACCATGTACTCATGTAACCATGGTCGTCCGAGTAAGATGTTGTAGTTGACCTCGGTATCCACCACATAACAAGTCACCTCAGTTTTGAGGCTGCCGATGTGACACTTCAGCCGGATCTTGCCCAGTGGCTCGCTCTTGCTGGCGTTGAAGCCGCTGATGGTCGTATTGGAGGGCGCTTGCCGGTACATTGGGATCCCCAACTTTGATAGCAGCGCCTTTGGAATGATGCTTAGGGAAGACCCCGGATCGATCTGAATCCTGCTCACCTTTACCGAACCGATGTATCCTGTGTAATACAACGGTCGGTTATGTCGGTGATGCTTGAGCAGCATGTCTTGTTGGGTGAAGGTTATGTTTGGGATAACTTCATCCGCACAATGACAGTGTGCACAAGTAGTTGGGAGGTCTTCAGGCTGCTTGACCTGACTGAGAAAGGATTCGGCATCCTTCAGAGCTTCGCAAAGAGCTTCTCGGGAGTCCTTGGAGAGACGCAGGAGCTCGAACAGAGACAAGCGTGCAGGAGTACTGGCCAGTTGTGCCAGGATGTCAAAATTGTGGGGCTTGGCTAGCCCCGAAGCATTTTCTTTCCGCAGAGGTCTGTCGAAGCGGGCCTCCACTTGCTTTTGTTTATTGGCTGCTGAGGGCTTGGATGGACCCTCCTCAGGGATGGTGCCAGGAGGCACCACTTCGGCGGCAGCTTCACCGGGCTGGGAGTTCTGTTGTGCACGCGTCTGCACAGGAAGCGCCTCTTCCGTTGAAGAAGAGACCGTGCAGCAAGACTTGATCTTCCTGCCTTTTGCTTTGGAGGTAGGGCGTACCTCCGGTTGAGTTACCTCGGAGACGAGGTCGGGGTGAACCCAGAGGACCTCTCCTCGAGATGTGGTGAGTGGGACAAGTCCACTCACATTGTCACGGGTAGGTGGCAAATTCACCACCTCCATTGTCGCCTTAGGGATGGGGACGACGCCATCTTGTGTGGTAGTCGGCGGCAAGGTGCCGAACTGAAGTGACACCACATTAGCTGACACCGTCTTCTCTTCGTAATCGACGGAAATTACATCCGCATTGATCATGCGCTGGATGTAATTTTTGAGGACGTAGCAGTCCTTAGTCGGGTGTCCGACAAACCGATGGTAGTGACAGTACCTTGGGTTGTCCACATTCCCGACTTCATCGGGCCGCTTCGGGTCCGGAAGCTTGATCTTGTCACCCTGCTTCAGTATCTCAAAGAGTTGCAGGGTGTCGTCATCATTGAATGAATAAACCTCCTTGGGTCTCGGTGCCAATGGAGGCTTTTGAGTAGGCGCAGATGCGCCCTTCGAGGCATTAACTGTCAATGCCTGTTTCCCCTTTGTTTCTCGTCCGGAATTGTTGGTTGCAGACTTTTTCCCCTTATCGTCAAAGGCGGGGAAGCTAACACCCAGAAGACGTGCATTGGCCGCCTTCTTCTCTGCAGCTTCAGCTTCAATGATTAGGGAGCTCCAATCGGGAGGGGGAGTAGAGTTAAGCCAGAGCTTTACTGCAGGCAGCATGTTCATACTGCAAGCGGAGAGAAGCGCATGTTCTGGCATGCCTGGAGGTAACCTGAAGCAGGCCTGACGGAAGCGTTCGATGAATGCCCGAACCGTTTCCTTGTCCTTCTGGCGTATCTCAATGAGAGACGCCATCGTCATGTCCTTCCCACCGTCGTAGAAGCGGTCGAGGAAGAGGCGTGTCAGGTCGTCGAAGGACGATATGGAATTATCGGGGAGGCTGCAGTACCAGTCATACGCCACCCCTTTCAGGGCCCCAACAAAGATGCTGGTGAGGAGTGCGTCCTCCTTCGGAAGATGCCCTGTCTGTGACTGGAAGTACGTCAGGTACCGTCGTGGAGAGTCCTTCCCGTCATATGGCGTAAGTGTTTGTGGTTTATACTTTGGGGGATAAACCACCTTGTTCCACTCAAGGGGATAAGGCTGGGGAATGCCCATCTTCTGGCGTTCCTCCTGCCTGTTCTTGGACTCGAAGCGCTCCCGCAGATCTTTGATCATTTCGACCACGTCCTCCGTGGAGCTAGGAGCCGGGGAAGGAGGTACCACCTGGAGTGGAGCGTTTGAGGGCTCCGATGTCCGGGGTGCTTCTGTGTCTGAGGGTGTCCGCTGGAGGGGCACACTCGACTCTCCATTAGCTCCTGGGTCGGGACCATTTGAAGGTATCCTGATCAAGGCCGACCGCATCTCAAACACTGCTTGAGTCAGTGCTTGTATTGAGGCAGAGAGGGTTTTGAGTCCTCCCTCTAACGAGTCTATGCGCTGGACAATGTCCTGTGGCGGCGCATCAGCCTCAAGATCACCCCCGGTCATGTATACTGTCATGACACGGCCGGAAGTGGATGGATTAGTTGAGGCTTCGCTCTCAGCCTCACTCTCATGTGGGGGAGTTACTTCTCCTGGTGTTTGGCCACCCCCAGCTACATTCTGGAGTTCGTCTTCGACAGGCGCATCTGCAAGGGCCTGACTGCCCTCAGCTCTGTCTTGAAGGGTCTCTTCATTTTCAGTACTACCCCCGGCGGTGTCTTGGAGGACATCGTCATTTTGAGGGGCTTCAGGGAGGCCATCTTCGCTTTGATGAAGATCCGCCGCAGCTGTGCTTTGGACATCTTCGTCTTCGGAAGGAGGCTCAACAAGGGTCTGGCTACCCCCAGCTTCCTCCAAGGACTTCTTCCTCGACCGAGTGCCTTCGAACACTCCAGAGGTCATGACAGCTGCCTTGGTTTTCCTCGACTGGCTTTTGGATGAAGACGAGGAATTGACAGTCGTCTTCCGGACAGATGAGGAGTTGGAGATCACGTTGCATGAAGCAACCTATAGTTCCTCTTCTGCTGACACCTTCGTCCCAAGGCGATGTCGGAGGGGTGTCGATGATTGTAGCCGTTGGAAGACCGACTGCTTTGGCGGTACTGCCGTCTTGCAACAGCAGTTGATGGTGACCACTGCACAAGTGTGCCCCGTGAGAGGCGCATCGTGCTTGTTGGTCAACTCTCCTGACCGGCGCTTGTGAGTGATCACATTGCGCAAGTCGTTGGAGGAGAGTGCTACCCTCACACCCCTCTCAGGCGCATGGCAGGGCCAAGTGCCGGGGTGGTCGGGTGAGTGCTGCGCCCCCTGATCTAATACCAAGCAGGCATCACGATCAGTAGTGGGGGAACCACAGCATTTGAAGTGACTTGAACGGACCTCAAACGCACAACCAGAGGAGGCGCGGGAGTTCAAGACCACTGAGTTTGCCTCTCTCGGCTTGGTTGTGCACGCAGTGAATGCGCCCAAGTGAGATGAGGACTTTGAAGGTCGACTCGTTGTCAGTGCGGGAGCACTTGAGTCAACCTTGTACAGCTTGCCATCGGCAGCGCGCGTGATTGTAAGCGCGTGTCTCTGGCCGGCTGCTGGCATAGCACGTTTGTGGCGCGTGGCCCGTGCCGCCTTGGATTTCTTCGTACCAGCCCGCTGGGGCGCATAGTACTCAGCATCCAAATTCTCCTCGCCATTACAGCGAGTGAGTCTGTCGAAGACAGAGGCTCGTTGTGGCGCATCAGAAGTAATGCGCGGGGCATTGGCTGCGCCCCTGCTCCGTCGACGTATCTTCCTCGCCTGAGAGGAAGATGGCTGGGGAACGTGGTCAGCCGCACGCTTCCCCGAGAGATGTGCTGCATCAGCGGGCGCACCTTGACTGCTGAGGACGTCAGCAGGATGGGAAGGCTGGATGGGCGCATCCCCTTCAACGGTGGTGCCCGAGGCGTCGACTTTGCGCACCCAGACTGCGCGGGTCTTCTTCGGCTTCGACAGCCGCTTCGAAGGACTCGCGCTTCCTTCAGAAATGAACTCCTCGTACGCCTGTTGATTGAGGCGCACTACCAGCGTCTTGTGGGAGGAGCCCACCTTCACGTCGTCGGCCTGTGACACGACTTTCTCGGTAGAGGAGAAAGAGGTCCCCAGCAGAGTCGCCAGCTTGTTTGCCATTAAAATTGTTTTGATTGAAATCTTAATACAAACAGAACAGTGATACAATATAGGACTTAGATGTAGTCCTAGGAGTACACTTTTGTTTAAGCTGGGTCCTTAGTGCCAATGGAGCGAGTGGTAATGCGTTGACTCCGTTGACCGGCTGACGGCGGTTATCGGTTCTCTGAAGGTGTTGATTGCTCTGGGTGCTGGAGCTTGCTGAGAGGAGTAAGACGTTGAGTGTCTAGAACTGCCTCTCTGGTGATTCTCTCTTGTGGATTCTTTTTGTGAGTCTTCTGTTCTGAGTCTCTGTCTGTGTGTGAAGGAGATGACCCTTCTATTTATAGTTTTGCAGGCTGGCTGCTCATGCGCGCATGTAGGATGCGCCGGTGTGGGGACGCCACGTGGAGGTTGCTGATGGAGGCGCATGGATGCTGCACCCTGATCGAGGGGGAGAACTCTTCATACTGCTGTTGTGAGCCGGCACGTAGCAGGGGGAAGATCTTTCCGTTGCTGAAATCTTGGACGAGTTGAGTCAAAAGACACGTGTCGTCGACTCATGGTTCGAAGATCTCGAATTTGGTGGAGAGGAGTGATCTGGTGGGCTGCGCCTTGGATTGGGCGCAGGAGGAGGCTGCGGCTCATAACCTTTAGGAGTTACAAACCATTTGGGGTGCATGGCTTTTGAGGCGCATGCAGGCGACTTTCCTTCTGTCTTTCGGGATCAGAGAGCAGTCTGAGGCGCATGGCTTTTGAGGCACATGCTGGTTTGGACGCATGGCCGTTGAGGCGCATGCGGGTTTGGACGCATGGCCGTAGAGGCGTATGCGGGTTTGGACGCATGGCCGTAGAGGCGCATGCGGATGGACGCATGGCCGTAGAGGCGCATGCGGATGGCCACGTGGCAGTAGCCGTCGGAGTCATGATGATGCTGACGTTGCCGATGCTTCGTTCTCTGAAAAAGCTGTCACTTGTTCAGACTTTGGGAGGCGTGCTGCCAACTCTGTCAGTTCAGCATTTAATGTTGGTGACGTTCGATGGACAGCTGAGTGGGCGCGTCGGTTGGCGTTCCACTCGGTATGGAGATGTGTGGGGACGCATCCTCTATAATGCGTCGAGTACTGTAGGGCGCGTCTGTATGATGCGCCTGACGCCGAAGGGCGCGTCCGTGTGATGCGCTGTCTGGCTGGCGCATCGGACATGTCTTTTAATGATGCGGCTGTCTCGCTCTTCGAGTGCTATAAATAGTCGTTTGGCTGAATTCGAGGCGTCCGGTTCATCCATTTAATGTAAATTCATTGCACGAAATTCGGAGGGCCATCCACTTGGCGCGTGGGTTTGATCTGCCCGGCCTATAAATAGTGGCATGGAGAGAAGATTTGCTTCTCATTCCCTCACGTACTTCCAATATGAATTTGAACATACGGGTGCATTCTGCTGACGAAGTGCTCCCGAGGGTGAAGATGAGACGCTGTGTTGTCTTCGATGCACTTGAAGGTGACTGTTAAATCCAAAAGACGGAGTCGAGGGCTTCTGAGGCAGGCGGAAGGTGCCTGTTGCATCCAAAGATAAGGATGCTCGAGCCTCGTCTCCGTTATTCCGGAAGAGCCGTAAATCGGAATGGCGGTGCAAGGCTCTCTCTTCCTGCAAAGTGGGGTTTCCCCACTTTGATCGTGTCGAAAGCTGCTCCTTTAGCCATGGTTTCGATCACGGTCTTCCTTCGGCTTTGGAGGCTCTTTCGAAGCCTCCCCTGGCCACAGCATTTGCGGTGCTCTTCTCTTCCTTGGTTCCAGCCAGAGGGTTAAATGCTTTGTGTCGAAGCATTTATCGGGCGAGCCTGGTTGGAAGGGCGGCACATAACTGGGTTCTGCTCGGCCAGGTGAGCCTGGCTGGAAGAATTTGGCTGAAGGGATGCACATAACTGAGGTGCTGAAGAGATGATGGGATGCGCCTGGATGGAGGCGCATGATATCTGCTGCGCCTCACTGGTGGCGCATAGTGATGCTGCGCCTATCTAGAGACGCATGGTGGCCTTTGCGCTTATCTGAAGGCGCATGATGGCCGTTGGCTGTAGACTTTAGGCTCTTTCCTTTGTAGGAATTCTCCTTTGTACAACCTTTTCTAGACATGTAATAGACTTTTATATATAAATAAAAAGTCCTTCTTCAAATGTCTATAATTATTGACTTTGCTGTGAAGTTCTTCATCTGAGTTCTGGCGCATGTAGTGTCTGGCGCATGGGCTTTCTGGTTGTGAAATTCCATGCTTCTACAAGCTCTGATACCAATTTGTCATGTCCCGAGTCGACAAACCGTTCGTCTCCGATGTTATTTTGCCGAATCGATCGTCCTCGCTAAAACGTGATGCCGTACGAGTCTGGAATTGTGTAGCCTCCCTTCCCGGGATTTTTGAAATTTTTTTGTTTATTTGATTTAAGTGGTGATTTTTAGAATTTTTTCTAAATATTTATTTAGTTAATTATTACGGTAGGTGCCTTTAGCCATAAGTGTTCTAACTAGGAAGAATTTCTGAAGAATCAAATGATTCATGGCCAAATCCTCCAATTTACTAGAATCTTGATTAAGAGCTGGATCAAATGGTGAAGTTACATTTATTGGTAGGAAGACTTGGCAAACTTCAATGTTGCAAATAACTTTAGGACCTTATAGGCTTATAGCTGTCCCTGGGTTGGACACATTACTGTAGCAAGAGCACGTAATTTGAGTATTTTTTATAACAAGCCATGTTCATGGTGTTGTTCTAGCTCTCCACTAGTTATTCTATATATTCCAGTCTTGTTTGAACTGGCCTCTGGACTTTCTACTAACTTCACTAAGATTTTCCCTTCCTGTTTGCTGAGCCCAAACCAGCAGCAAACTATACCCGAACTCCTAATTTACCATCCCAGCCCGAGTGGTCAACCTAGTAATCAGCCTGGGCCCAACTCCCCCAGGCTCCCTATCCCATCCCAGCCGAGAAGCAATACGTATACATAGAGATATATATATTGATCCGATATATATATTGATCCATTGAAGAATAATGAAACCCTAGCCGCCCCTTTATTCTCCTCCTTCTTCCTTCTCCTTCACGTTGTGGAGCCGGGATGTCGCCAATTAATCGTGCGACCATGGAAGTCTTGCGGCACAAACCAGCTTCGTTCCCCAATACACTCGACTCCGCGATCGTAAGATTCGCTACTCTTCCAAGCTTCATCTCGCTCCTGTGCACCACCGCGTGGATCGGTGACCATCGTACCGGTGCTTCCCAGGCAATCCCACCTTCGTAGCCGACGAGCGAAGGATCCTTCATGGGTATGGCTCGAGCAACTGAGATCGGCACTTGAGTCGACGACGGTGGACGTGCCACATCCGACCGGTCCCCGTTCTTGTCGATGTATGGTCGAACACCTGCTTCTCGGTGCCCCAACGGTTGGTACAGTTTGGGCAGCGGAGGTCCGTCGACAACTACTAGTGAGTGCTCGCTAACAGCACTCCATCCTCTCCGTCTCATCTCCTTGCCGACGCTGTGCCACCCGACCTCTCTTGAGTACGTGAACTCCCCAAGTACTTCTCCTTCCCCGTTATGCAAGTTAGCATTTTTGTATTGAGAATAAGTTTAACTATGAGGGAAAAACTCGGCTAGAGTAGGATATAAAACCAACCATGTTCTTTTTACGTTAATGTTCCTTGTACAGAAACTGATGGCATGAAGGGTCGAACATTCAGTAGGTAGGAGGAGCCTTGAGCATGGTAAGTAAAATATGGAAGGTACTACTTCCTCATATATATTGCTTTACTGATATTTGCATGGAATCTAAGTTAATCCTAGTCTTGTCTAAAGAATACAAAAGATATAATAATAATTCATAGCTAATGTATCAGAGAAGGCTCCCTGTATGTCATGCCCCAGAACCAGAATACTGGAGAGCGGGGGAATGACTCAGCCAGCTACGTATTACGGGTAGATGAATACCGTATAATACGATCAATGCTGTCTAACCAGACGAGGGGGTGCATACTACATGAAAGTCTTACTATGGTCATTTTACCTCTATTGTCTCAATCATTCAAACAAGAAACAGAAATAGAGAACATGTAAGATAAAGCAGTAAGGCGTCCCAAACGCTCAGTCAAAATGTTCTTGAGATCTGGCTTTACAAAACATAGTCAGATGGTATAGTAAAGTGTACACAATTGTTATCAGCTGCAGTCTGACTTAATTACAATTATGTAAAAGTAAGTGCAAGACAATCCGACTAACATGTCGGTGCCAAACGGCTAAGTATAAAGTAAATGACAAAACGAGCGGTGAAGTAAGGGACCCACTCGAGTCCTCCTGCGATCATTCCTCTAGTATTGACCATCTTGGAGGTGGAAGTAAGCTGGATCCTCGGGGACCGGCTCTAAATCTGGCCATGCAAAACCAGAGAGGTTAGACCTCTAATAGCAAGTACCACAAGGAAGGACGATATGAAGGACTAAACCAAAAAGAATATAATGATAATAGATCTCTGCTTTCCACTAGGATTCACATCACATCACGACACTTCGAACCAACCTCCCAACCAAACAAGGACAGAAGTTGGCCCGTCATGTCCTGACATTCTGATCATCCCAGTTAGGTAACAGAGTAGTGCAGTACACAAACAAATCATCTTGAACGGCCAATCAACTACCACGGCTTGCTAATGTGAGTTCCAAGTTATCCTAGAATTATACAATTAGGGATTCCTCAGTTCTTACTATGTACGAGCAAGGCTAGTTTATCCAGTCAACCATGTGCGCCATGCATGAATTAGACGAGTCCTAACAGGATGCCCGTCAATATACAATATACAATAATAATAAAAGCAGATACTGCTCCCTGCCCGTGTGGCAGGTTTACAGTATCTGTGAGAACCAGCCGGCCCGTCGGGTACTACTCGTCCCAAGGGGGCTGCCATGTAAGAACTCGGAAATCCATTCTCTCCATGCCATCATTATTTTATTTAACTTAATAGTCTCTACGTTAAGCGAAATCCCATGCCATGGATCATGGTCATTCAAATGAGTACTTTGTACGGGGTACGATATGCGCAACTCTACAACGATACCCGTGCGGCTATGTTGTAGGTCTTACATAGCGTGATACAACAATCAAATCTAACCACGGAGTAATCACGCCTTGACCATAAAGTACACATGCTGGTTTTTGTAAGAAAATAAATAACTAAATAAATAAATAAATAAATAATTTGAAGCCGGCATGTGCCTGTATGCCAATATTCGGGATTGGCTAATCGAGTACATTAGTTCATTACATGAACATGTCTCATTCATTCAATTCAATAAGACGACTAGCCAGTCTCTTAGTTCCAACTAGGAACGCATGATCTATTATTAGTCAATATCACAATCATTATCAATGGTGACAAGGCATGAAAGTCAATTAGTATTACATGGGGTCGAGCCTATAACTCTTCAGAGTTAAGCTATAGTCATACTGGGTATCCATGGATCAATCAAGACACATGATACATTCCACATAACAATCTGTATTAACAATATTAACATATCATGATTTATCAAGTTCATACAAAAAGGCGTAAGGATATAATAGAAGAAATATCATGCCATCATTAAATGAATAATTATAGGACAATTAAAACACCCAGGTCAAGAAAGTCACGCTGACAAGTCTAAGCTAAGGCCAAAAGTCACGCAAAGTCTAGTAGGAGTGAGCGTGTGACAGCGTGAGCGTGAAAAAGTAATTCACGCTGGCATGCACAGTGTGAGCGTGAAGGGAAATTCACGCAGACTCAAGTAAGCGTGAAAAGGTGACAAGAAATCCACGCACGCTAAAAATCCACGCACGCTCATGGATGTGTGCGTGACTGAAAATACACGCACTCATGGATGTGTGCGTAACTAAAAATACACGCACACTTATGAGAACGTTAGCGTGACTAAAAATACACGCACGCTCATGAGAATGTTAGCGTGACTAAAAATACACGTACGCTCATGAGAACATTAGCGTGACTAAAAATACACGCTAACATGTAAGAACATAAGCGTGACTCAAAATCCACGCAGACACGTAGAGACGTGTGCGTGACTAAAAATACACGCAGACACGTACAGACGTGTGCGTGACTGAAAATCTACGCAGACACGTACAGACGTGTGCGTGACTAAAAATACACGCAGACACGTACAGTCGTGTGCGTGACTGAAAATCCACGCAGACACGTACAGACGTGTGCGTGACTGGGCTGATGTTTTACGCGAGCACGTAAGAACGTGTGCGTACAACATTTCCCGAACCCCAAGTACTATGGAGCCTTCGCTCCAGTGCCAGAGAAATACACGCAAAGTTGGTGGACCAAGAACCCATGAACAGCCGAAATACTACAACTTAGATCTAGAGAAAACAAGCCATAGGAATCAAAAATGCTAAGAACTAATCTCTCTCAGGATCATGAGAGGAAGCCAAATGAACCATAAAAATGGGTGAAGGAGAAGCAAGTTTGCACTTGCCTACTGCTGCTGCTGGTTAGGTGGAGAAGTAATGAGGAAGGAGAAGAAGAAGTAAATGGTGAAGAAAAAGTAAATGAGGAGAGAGAAGGGAGAGGGTGGCTTTAAATAGGGGGAGTGGTGGTAGGTGGGGTGTTGGGCCGGGTTCATGGGGGATCCATCAAGGCCAACCCGAAAGACTAACTAAAGCAGAGAATAAAATACAGGTAATAAAATTGCAGAAATAAAATTGCAGGAAATTAATTAACATGAAAATTAGAGAGCAGATAATAAAATTGCAAAAAATAAAGTACAGAAAATAAAATACAGATAATTAATTAACATGAAGTTATAGGAATTTAAATACAGGATAATACATGATAAATATTTAATAAATACATTCAAGCAATATACGTATTAAAATATGCATTCTGGGAACGGGAAGTGACATCTCTACCCACCTTGAAAAATTTTATCCTCAGAATTTCAAATTCAAGCAAGATAGAGCATCGGGGCTAAACCAATCTAAGTACATGCAATTCAGTCAAGCAATCTTTTTACAATGTCCATAGCAAGTAATATATATGTAAATCCATCATTCTACGATATCAAGCAATTCTACCCATAAGGTGATAAGCATGAGGAATCAGGACAATCAAGGTATACAGAAAAAGATATACCTTGTGAGTCAAATAGGTGTGGATACCATGATCGGATATCATCCTCACGTTCCCACGTTGACTCTTCCAAGGAGTGATGACCCCAAGCAACACGGACAAGACTAATTATTCGGTTCTTGAGTATCTTCTCTCTTCGGTCCAAAATGGACATAGGCTGTTCCTCATAAGACAGGTTGGTACCAACAACCAGCTCAGAGTGATCGAGGACATGGCTTGGGTCCAATACATACCTACGTAATTGAGATACATGAAACACGTCATGCACCTCTCGTAACGAAGGCGGGAGGGATAAACGATAAGCAATATCGCCTATCCGATCAAGGATAACAAATGGGCCCACGTACCGCAGACTCAATTTCCCGTGAACGCCAAATCTAATGACCCCACGAGTAGGTGAGATCCGCAAGAATATGTGGTCCCCAACCGAGAACTCTAACGGCCTACGATGCTGGTCCACCCAATGACGATGCCGATCCTGTGCAACTCGAAGTCGCTCTCTAATTCCCTTAATCACTTCAACCGTCTGAACAATCATTTCTGGGCCTAACATCTTCCTCTTCCCGATATCATCCCATGCAAGCGGTGACCTGCACTTCTTACCATATAATTCTTCAAATGGCGCCATCTGGATACTGGCTTGATAACTATTGTTGTATGAGAACTCGACCAAGTGCAGGTGACTCTCCCAAGACCCTCCAAAATCTAGAGTGCAAGCTCGCAACATATCTTCTAAAGTCTGAATCGTTCTTTCCGATTGCCCATCCGTCTGTGGATGGTAGGCCGTACTAAATCTTAACTTGGTACCCAGACTATGATGCAAGCTCTTCCAGAAATGTGATGTAAAGCGGGTATCTCGGTCTGACACAATACTGACAGGGACTCCATGCTGCCTGACTATCTGTTGCATATACAACTCTGCCAACTTTTCTGTAGATTGTCCTACTCTGAAAGGAAGAAAGTGTGCTACCTTTGTAAGTCAGTTCACTATCACCCAAATAGCATCTTTACCACTTGGTGATCTCGGTAAACCGGTTACAAAGTCCATTGTCATATGCTCCCACTTCCATTCTGGGATAGGAAGCGGTTGCAATAACCCAGCTGGCCTCTGCTGTTCTGCCTTCACTTGCTGACATACCAAGCAACGGGAAACAAATCTAGCTATCTCCCTCTTCATCCCGTTCCACCAGAAATGCTGCTTGATATCTTGGTACATCTTGGTCCCCCCAGGGTGAATAGAATACTGAGAACTGTGAGCTTCTTCCATAACCTCCTGTCTGATATCTCCACTAGGCATACATAGACGTGATCCAAACCTAAGTGTACCATCTTCATGAATTCTCATCTCCTTCCTGAGTCCTGACTCACATTCTGCCCTAAGCTTCTGAATCCTCGGGTCCTGTGCCTGAGCTGCCTTGATCCTGTCTACCAAGTCGGATTGAACTTGCAGACTTGTTAGAACTCCTACATCACTAGGAAGTATAACTTCGATGCCCATCTCCTGAAGGTCTTCTAAGATATGCCTCTGTGTTGTCAACATAAATGCGCCGCCTCTTCTGCTGAGAGCGTCTGCTACTACATTCGCCTTGCCTGGGTGATACTGAAGCTCAACGTCATAATCCTTGATCAACTCCAACCATCTCCTCTGCCTCATGTTTAGTTCCTTCTGAGTAAAGATGTACTTCAGACTTTTATGGTCTGTGTACATTTCCACTCGGTCACCATATAAGTAATGCCTCCATAGCTTCAAAGCAAACACTACTGCCGCTAATTCCAAATCATGAGTTGGGTAATTCTTCTCGTGGTCCTGAAGCTGCCTAGATGCATATGCTATCACCTTTCCATGCTGCATAAGGACACATCCAAGTCCTTTACCTGACGCATCACAATATACTGTAAAACCTCCGGGTCCAACTGGTAATGTAAGAATTGGTGCTGATATCAACTTCTGCTTCAAAGTCTCAAATGATGCCTGATATTCCGTCGACCAAACAAATGGTACATCCTTCCGGGTTAAGCGGGTCATGGGTGCTGAAAGCCTTGCAAAGTCTGACACAAACCTTCTATAATATCCTGCTAATCCCAAGAAACTCCGCACATCTGCTACGGTCTTGGGTACTGGCCAACTTTCTACTGCTTCTATCTTCTTGGGATCTACTGCTACTCCAGCTCCTGATATGATATGTCCCAAAAATAAAATGTGATCCGACCAAAACTCACACTTGCTGAGCTTGGCATACAACTGGTTCTCTCTCAGAACCTGTAATACTTTCCTGAGGTGGTCTTCATGCTCCTCTTCACTAACAGAGTATACGAGAATGTCGTCAAAAAACACAACGACAAACTGGTCTAAATATGGCATAAAGATGCGGTTCATCAAATCCATGAATATTGCTGGAGCATTGGTCAAACCGAACGGCATTACTAAGAATTTGTAATGCCCATACTTCGACCTGAATGCTGTCTTGGAAATATCTTCCTTCCGAACCCTCACCTGATGGTACCCTGAATGAAGATCTATCTTGGAGAAAACTCTAGCTTTGCTCAATTGATCAAATAAGTCGTCGATCCTGGGTAATGGGTACTTGTTCTTCACTGTTGCCGCATTAGGCTTCCTGTAGTCAATGCACAATTTGGACGACCCATCCTTCTTTCCCACAAGTACCACTGCTGCTGCCCATGGTGACACGCTAGCTTGGATGAACTTCTTCTCCTTCAGTTCCTCTATATGCTGATATACCTTGGCCTGCTCTGAATCCGCCATTCTGTAAACTCGATCTGATATCGGTTTAGTTCCTGGTGCCAATTCTATACTGAACTCAATATCTCTAACTGGTGGTAGACCTGGAAGTTCTTCGAGAAATATGTCTAGAAACTCTTCAACTACCTTCGGGATCTGAACTTCCTCCATTGCCGTTACTACTCCCTGCTCTTGCTGAGTTGCCTCTGATCTGACTAAGGTGAACCGCTTCATGCCTGGAATATCAAAAGATACACTCCCTCTACGACAATCTATTGTCGCATGACTGTCTTTCAGCCAGTCCATGCCTAAGATAACGTCGAAATTTCCAACAGGAAATTCTATCAACCGGGCAGGTAAGGAATGCCCGCAAACTACAATGCTACATGCTAAAATAACTCTACTAACTCCTACGAGCCCATTACCAGTGAGTATATTCAACCTCCCTGGCAATGCCTCGAACTCCATCCCTAGTCGTGTCGCAAATCGTATAGATATAAATGAATGGGATGCTCCCGAATCAAACAATGCTACTGCGGGATATGAGGCGACGAGAATGTTACCTGCCACAACATCTCCCGATGCCAATGCCTCCTCCAAGGATAAAGTGAATGCTTGCCCTCGACCTCTTTGCTGATTCCTATGCTGCAGCCTAGCCTGATGCTGTTGCTGGCCCCTTCCTTGATGATGCTGGGGTGGTCTATGCTGGTGTTGCTGCATCGGCGGTCCCTGCTGCCGAAATATCTGAGCCTGCGGTACTAATGGACGCTGTGCCAACGACCTTACTGCCATCGCTGGCCCTCGATACTGGCCTGCCCCTGGTGCTGGCAGAGCAAGAAACTGTTGCCCTGGTCCTCCTGACCTCGAATTCATGGGACATGTGGTAACCCTATGGTTTGGATTTCCACATATCAGACACAGTCCATTCAATGTCCGACACACATCTCTAGTGTGTCCCATCTTCCCACAATAAGTGCAGCCCGTCGGGGGTTGCTGGTTCTTTCTCTGTTGCTGTTGCTGTTGTCTGGGTGGTGGTGCTGGTCCTCGTATCGCCACATCGTGGATACGAATGCCAGTGGATGGTGCTGTTGTTCGGGGCGCTGCTCCCCCTCCTCCTTTAATCTGACTGTGGGATCTCTTCTGACCCCCAGTCCTCACCGCAAGCCTCTGAATGGTGATCTCATGCCTTCGAGTAGCCGTTAATATTTCGTCAAAAGTTTGGTAATTGTGCCCCTCTATCAATTACAAGAGTTCGAGATGAAACCCTTGCTGAAACCTCATGGCCCTCTGGCGCTCTGTTGCTACCATCTCTGGGGCGAATCTACTCAATCTGCAGAACTCCGCTGCATAAGCATCTACAGTCTTGCCGGCCTGCCTGAGGTTGATAAACTTCTGTTGTAGCTCAAACCGTGCCACAACCCCATAGTACTTGGTCTTGAATCTTGCTGTGAAATCGTCCCAAGCCACAGGACGTCTGATGCCCACTTCCTCTGATTCCCACCAATCACGTGTGAGATCCTGAAGTAACAACTTCACTAGATCTACACGTTCTTCTGCCGGCACCTTAGCTGCGGTCAGAATAGCCTCAATATCCTTAAGCCATGTATCTGCTGAGATGGCATCCTCCGTGCCCTCGAAACGGCGGGGGTTGTACTTACAAAATCTGGCTGATGCTCCTGAATCAGTCCTCACTCCTCTTTCCAATGCCGTCTGCAATCCTTGGTTGAGTAGCACATTCTGCTCTTGTAGCTGAGTGTGCATGCGTTGCTGGGCCAACATCTGATGTTGCTGAGTAGCCATCATTCCTCTCATGATCTCCAGAAGGGCTGGTGTGTCCACTTGGGTAGGTGGAACTGTTGGTGGTGGTGGAACATCCGGATATTGCGATCCAGCTGCTGCTTCCACTATCACTTCTTCCTGGGTAGCCTCCTGAGGCGAGACTGGCCCTTGTTGCTAACCAACAGGGTCAGGTTGTCCATGTTGCTCTTGTTGTTGCTGCCCAGCTCTGACCGATGCGGACGAAGTGCCCCTAAGAAAAGGGACACGAGAACAATCAAACAACCGGACATGAAGGATCAATGAAGTCAAAGGATACCGGAATGTCAAGCAAGGGTTGAGAATAACAAATCATGAGATAAATGGGGAATACGTGTGATTGAGACATCCTATAAATCAAAACACCCCACAAGTCTGAAATCAGACCTGCATGGGACACCACTAAAACCTTGTCACGCCCTAGAACCAGAATAATGGAGAGCAGGGGAATGACTCAGCCAGCTACGTATTACGGGTAGATGAATACCGTATAATACGATCAATGCTGTCTAACCAGACGAGGGGGTACATACTACATGAAAGTCTTACTATGGTCATTTTATCTCTATTGTCTCAATCATTCAAACAAGAAACAGAAATAAAGAACATGTAAGATAAAGCAGTAAGGCGTCCCAAACGCTCAGTCAAAATATTCTTGAGATCTGGCTTTACAAAACATAGTCAGATGGTATAGTAAAGTGTACACAATTGTTATCAGCTGCAGTCTGACTTAATTACAATTATGTAAAAGTAAGTACAAGACAATCCGACTAACATGTCGGTGCCAAACGGCTAAGTATAAAGTAAATGACAAAACGAGCGGTGAAGTAAGGGACCCACTCGAGTCCTCCTGCGATCATTCCTCTAGTATTGACCATCTTGGAGGTGGAAGTAAGCTGGATCCTCGGGGACCGGCTCTAAATCTGGCCATGCAAAACCAGAGAGGTTAGACCTCTAATAGCAAGTACCACAAGGAAGGACGATATGAAGGACTAAACCAAAAAGAATATAATGATAATAGATCTCTGCTTTCCACTAGGATTCACATCACATCACGACACTTCGAACCAACCTTCCAACCAAACAAGGACAGAAGTTGGCCCGTCATGTCCTGACATTTGATCATCCCAGTTAGGTAACAGAATAGTACAGTACACAAACAAATCATCTTGAACGGCCAATCAACTACTACGGCTTGCTAATGTGAGTTCCAAGTTATCCTGGAATTATGCAATTAGGGATTCCTCAGTTATTACTATGTGCGAGCAAGGCTAGTCTATCCAGTCAACCATGTGCTCCATGCATGAATTAGACGAGTCCTAACAGGACGCCTGTGAAACCCGTGAAATTTTAGACTGCATTTTAATTTTTATGTGCTAGAATAATATCTAAATTGTAAATTTATGAAAAGTATTTTTAAAAAAAAATATATATATAGTTCATATGGATTTTTTGTATGTCAACCAGACCCGAATCCGCTTCGAACCCGATTGGAGACTAAAAATTATTTTTATATATTGAAATAGGATTTTAAAATGTTAATCATATTTTTAAAAAGGAAATTATTGTTATAGTCCATATTTTAATTGCCTTATAATTTCCTAGCCAAAGCTTTTAATTATTTTTAGCCTGGCCTCAAACCCAAGCCAAACCATTTTTCCTAACTCATTATTCTTAAGGCCCAATAGTCCCAAACCCATTAAGGATTTATTAAGCCATTTCTTATATCAAGTCCAGCCCATTCTTTTAGGCCTTAAGCCTTAAGTTTTATTTGAGCTTTAGCTCTAAAGCTTGCTGGAAACATTCATTGTTCTAATTAAATGGGTTTCCATTCTTTTGCTTCTGTGGAGGAACCGAAGCTTCTTCGGCTTCATCTTCTCCAAACCGATCAAAACCGATCGGCCCTTCCTCTTCCCTGGCCACCGGAGTTAATGTTGGAGAGACCTTTCTCCTCCCTCAAATGGTAACTTCCCCTCTCACTCCTCCTATAAAACCCCTTCACTCCACCCTTCTTCCCATCATTCCATTCTTTTCCCAAATTCCACTCAAATTCCTAGATCAACCCGACGTTTCCGGCGCCCGACCTCCGACCCCCGGGCCGCACCCGACCGGCGCCGCTCCCCGCGCGGCCCTCCGCCGCCGCTGACGCCGACGCTCGCCCCGGCCAGGCCGCCCGCACGTCCCCGTGCGTGTTCTGTCGCCCGATCGCGAAGCTTCCCTTCGCTGTTCCGTCCGCTTCCCGGTGCGGACCCGTTTCCGTTCCGCTTCGGTTTCGGTACACTCTGACCCGATAAATTCTTTTACTGTCTATGATGAATTGGTCCAACCCAATTCCAGTAGGAATTCGGGATTTCGGTTCGGTTCTGTTCCGTTTTCGGTTTCGTATTTTTCGTCTATTTTGGAAGTTATGTTCTGTGGATTTTTAGGAAAAATATATGCTGTGGTTATATTCTGTGGAGTTTTCCGATACTGCGGGATTTTCGTTTCATTCTCGGGTTTCCGAGAAAATTTCGGGAATAATTCTGGGAATAGTTTTTATATATAAAATTTGGTTTCTGTCTTTGGATTGGGTTCTCTGGAATGTGGGTTTGGAAAATAATGGTTCTGTATATATTTTCGGGTTGGGAATATTTTTGCAGGAAAACCGGAACATTTTCCCAGTTTTTGGTTTGACCGAAAACAGGAGGAATACTGCCGAAATTTTTGGGAAGTTTAATAAAATGATTTTTAAAATGATTTTCGGATTAAGTATTATTTTAATAATATTTTTGGGCGACGACCTTAATGGTCAATGGGCCCCAGCGAAATGCAAACGCACCGGTACGACCGGACGTTGAGGCAGAGTAGCTGAACATGACGACTGGACCAGAGTCTGAGACTCATATATTTTATATAATTTAAATTGGCAATTGTTAGTTTTATTATTTAATTATAGGTAATTTTCAAGACTAACAAGTTTCTTCTTATTTCAATTTGTGTAATATTAAGATGTAAGGGCATAAGCCCAGTTATTTGTCATGCTGTGAAGATGTAATAAATTAGGAAATAATTTTATTATTTTTCTTCTGGTTGTGGTAGTGTAGTATAGATGATAGAATAACTCTAGATAATATATATATTATCGATAAGTTATGATTTTCTCACTATTTAAATAAATAATAATTTTATGTACAAAATACAAGTTTTAACCAAATTAAGTGATAATTACAAGTTTTCTGAAAATACCAGAATAAAAGAATGAAATTTCTAAATTCAAACTCTTAAATGCTTTGACGTTGTGTTAGTTAGCTAATCTATCAAAACTAACTAGGAAAGACAACTAGACATTTTATGTTTGTTTCTGAGACGAGTTTCCCGGAAATGTAGGAGTACAAGGAAGAGAGTAATTTACCGAATACCGAAGTGCAAAACCTTGACAACCGGAAGTTTAAGGCAAGTACATTTTATGTAGATTTTACAATTATTTTCACAATTGTTTCATTGCAAGTTTAAACCACAATTATACACGAACTCCTTCGGGAGCATTGATCGTATTGTTGGGGACTGGGGGAATAGTGTACTGGATATGACCAAATCCAAACTTAGGATAATGAATGTGTTAGCTTACCCCTCTCTCACACGGGGATAAGCCATACCGTATCGCTAGGATACAAATGTACCCAAACCGGTCATATTCTTTACCTATTCATATCACTGTACTGTACTATTTCAAAATTGTTCATTTTCAAACTGTTTAAAAATGCATGTTATAAATTGTCATTTTAATTGTTAAAATTTGCATGAATTGTACTTTGCTCCCTCCTGACTGGAGACAACATTTTAGGTATTACTGAGGATCTGGAGATGATGATCAATAGCTATTTTGATCCTGACTTGTACCCGGCGGTACTCCCAGCTGATGATGATGTTGTGGCGTCTCCATAGATGCTACATTAGTTGAGAGTTTAGTTGTTTCTTTATTTCCAGTTTATGAACTTTGTATTGAAAGACAAGTTTTTTTATCGTAAATTAAATGTTGTGGCAACTTTGAAATTTAAATTTGTTGTTGATTGACCTGCAATATGGATTACAGCTTACTGCCGCCGTCTCATCAACGGTGCAGGCTGGGCATGATCCGATTCGACCCAAGTATTTGGGGACCGGGTCGTGACATGTTTTTAGTGGTGGCCCATGCAGGTCAACTAAATCAACAATTTAGGAAAACTAGAAACAATTAGGAACACTAGAACATCAAAATTGCCACAACATAGGACCGATTTATATATGATAAATATTTTTATTATAGACTGGTAGGTTACCTTGCTTATGCTTGCATCCTAAACCTTCCAGAGAATGAACACTGACAAAACCAACTCTGCTGGCAATGTGGTATCATCTCCGGATCGAACCCCGCCTCTTCAGTCAAGTCAGAGCTTTTCACCCAACCAGCTGATTGATCATCCTCACCAATCATCCAGTGAAGTTTTCCCCACACTGGCAAATCCTACCTCTCCTCTAACTGGGTTACTTTTCTTTGAGGAAGAACCCACTCATGTTGCTTCACCAGTACCAGAGAACACCTCTCAGATGGTTGCTTTATTTCAAGAAATCCTAGAGTATCAGAAGATTCAAGCTGAACAGATGGATATCTCGAGAGAAGTCATGAAGAATATCAACGACGCAACCTTAGCCATTTTAAACCAAGTTGGAGCGGAACCTCGTCCTAGGAGGGATACCCATGAGAATAGAAGATATTTGGGCCCTGTCCGACAACCATATTGCAAGAAGCTTTTGGCTTGTGCCTACTGTAAGAGACCTGGTCACCAAGCCAACATTTGTCGCAAGAGATTAAGGCAATGTTTGGTGTGTGGATCTGCTGAACATCAAGTTAAGGACTGCCTCTTATCTTATCATCGTATCGGAGCGTCTATTATGCCACAACCTCAGGACTCTATCCAACAGACCGTAGGAAGGGATGAAGCAGAATCAAGGATCATAGAAGAGGAAGAAAATAGAGATGCCCAAGCAAGAACCAGAACCATGAAGAATAGTACTTAGGACTGCTGAGAGGTATTATCTATTAAGAAGCTGTAACAAGATGTCCCTAGATCAATTATGAAAGTTTTGTTGTAATTCTCTTATATGAATAAAAATCTTAGTTACATCTTCATGATAGAAGTTTTCCCTAATAGTTTCTGGATTACCCTATGCATAGAAATATTCCATTAACCTAGTACCTAGCTCTTTCCCTATGACTAAGTGATACTATAGAATCGACCTGAAGGAAGCCAAGGAAATGAAGGATTAGATCAATGGACTAAAGGTGTTGGGTTTCATATAAGACGGAGCTTCACTCTAAGAAGCATCAGTCTTGTTTGTATCCAATATGGATGACTATCAGGGCACTGAAGAATTACTTTTTCTCGACTGATGATCTATCCAAGTTGAGTGAAATTAAGGGTTTTCGGAGATTAACTTAAGAACTGACTACCATCAGATTAAGAAGGAGTACATTCTCAAGACGACATTCAACATCAAATACTGGTAGTTGAATTTTTGGATCATGTCTCTTGGAATGATGAATACTCATGTTGTGTTCATGAATCTCATGAACAGAGTCTTTTTATGAGTAATTGAATCAGTTTGTTGTCTTTTCTTTAGATAACAAAAATCTGATATACTCAAGGACTGAAGAAGAACATGAAGAGCATCTGAGAAATTTCTAGGAACTTTGAAGAAGTTTTTGGTAAGCTATCAAGACATGAATTTTCTTAGACAATGTGGTTTTTGCCATAATGTCACAAGAGAAGAAAATTTGATAGACTCTAGATAGATAGCCGCTGTGGAGAAGTCGTATATCTAAGTTCAATGGTTTCTTGGACTTGATGGGATACTACTGGAATCTGTGTAGGAATTCGCCAAGATTGCTGAGTCAATGATGAAGCTGACTCGAAAGAATGAAGAGTTTGTCTGGACGCATTTAAGAAGCTGTAGAAGAGGCTTACCACTGCACCAATCCTTGCGCTACCCGCAGGATCCGGTGGTTTCACAATATACAGTGACGCCTCAGGCAAAGGACTGGGTTGCGTTCTTCAACAACATGGGAAAGTGATTGCCTATGCATCTAGGCAACTACGGACTCATGAGAAGAACTATCCCACTCATGATCTGGAGCTGGCTGCAGTCATCTTTGCATTGAAGCTTTGGAAGCATTATCTCTATGGAGAGAGAGTGGAAATATACACAGATCACAAAAGTCTGAAGTATGTTTTCACTCAGAAGGAGTTAAACATGAGGCAAAGGAGATGGCTGGAGTTAATGAAGGACTTTGACATCGACTTGCAATATCACCCGGGTAAGGCTAATGTGGTCGCTGATGCACTTAGTCGATACCCAGTGGCGATGTTCTTAACCAAGGAGAGGCACCTGCTGGAGGACAACGAGAAGCTCGGACTGGAGATTGTACTGCCTGGACGGAAGGAACTGGATGCTGATTCTGTGTTGATGAAGTTGCAAGTGAGCTCGTACCTGATGGACAAGATTAAGGAGACGCAGTTTCAAGACAAGGCACTTGTAAACTTAGAGATCAAGTGTTGGCAGGAACATTTGGGAGTTTCTTTATTGCCAACGATGGAGCTTTTGAAGAATGGTACGAGGTTGTATACCTTCTGGTGAACTAAGAAGCGCAGTATCCCACACACTCTAACCAGATGTATCGGGATGTGTGTACCATTAAATGGTGTTATGTAATGAAGAAGGACAAATTCCAAGAATGAGGTTAGGTATTCTGTCAACATGTGGAAATTAGCAAGATTCCTGCAGACGCTGGATAATTTGGAGTAGAAGTAGAAACACATAAATGGACCTTGTGTTAGGATTACTTTGTTCCTAAGGAGGGAAGATCACCAATTGGATTTTGTGGACTGACTGACCAAGTCAGTTCATTATGAAGTTGCTTTATTCACGAAAGAGTTGGCGGCAATGTGCAAGAGACACATCTACCGGATTCATGAAGTTCCAACTGACAGACAATCAAAGAAGATAATCCAGACGCTTGAAGACATGCCGAGGATCTTACGTCTTGGAATTTGTGGAGCCTTGGAGAAGACCATTTGTAAATGGTAGAGTTTCCTTACAACAACTACCAAGTTAGTATCGTCGACCAGTGGAGTTTGAAGAAGGAGATAGTGAAGATCTCTCCTACCAGAGGAATGATCATTGAGCCCCAGGTACATCGGCCCGTTTGAAGTGTTAAGCCGAGTCGGAGAAGTAGCGTACCGGTTAGCTCTACCAGCTAATCTTGAGGGTGTACAACGTCATCCAATTTAACAGTTAAGAAGTTGCATCTCGAATCTGAGTAATATTTTGGACAATTCAGAGCTGAAGAGTAAATCAAGCCTTACAGTGCCAGAGAAACCAGTAGCAAGCGTAGTCAAAGGAGAGAAGAAGATCAGAAGATTTGAGCCATCATAATTCCTATTTCCTTCAATCTTTATCTTTCGTTCTAAACTTGACTGATGCTGCTAAGTTAGCCTAGTTTTTGCAAGCTATTTTTTTCAAGCTTGATCATGACAGTATTTTATTGGGTGCATCCACTAATATATTGTCTAATCAGGACTGGTGCATGATGGTCTGATCAACCTCGTGTACTTTGGTTCGCTTTTGTATTTTTTGCATATCATAAATGAAGTTTGTCCCTAAAACGTCTCATCCATGACTACTTTGGAAATTTTTATTTTTTGAATCCTAGTTACGAGCACAATATCTGTACCTGCTTGACTTGAGGTAATTCCTTCTCTACTCCTTAAATTTCGAGGACGAAATTTTCTAAGGAGGGAAGGTTGTGAAACCCGTGAAATTTTAGACTGCATTTTAATTTTTATGTGCTAGAATAATATCTAAATTGTAAATTTATGAAAAGTATTTTTAAAAAAAAATATATATATAGTTCATATGGATTTTTTGTATGTCAACCAGACCCGAATCCGCTTCGAACCTGATTGGAGACTAAAAATTATTTTTATATATTGAAATAGGATTTTAAAATGTTAATCATATTTTTAAAAAGGAAATTATTGTTATAGTCCATATTTTAATTGCCTTATAATTTCCTAGCCAAAGCTTTTAATTATTTTTAGCCTGGCCTCAAACCCAAGCCAAACCATTTTTCCTAACTCATTATTCTTAAGGCCCAATAGTCCCAAACCCATTAAGGATTTATTAAGCCATTTCTTATATCAAGTCCAGCCCATTCTTTTAGGCCTTAAGCCTTAAGTTTTATTTGAGCTTTAGCTCTAAAGCTTGCTGGAAACATTCATTGTTCTAATTAAATGGGTTTCCATTCTTTTGCTTCTGTGGAGGAACCGAAGCTTCTTCGGCTTCATCTTCTCCAAACCGATCAAAACCGATCGGCCCTTCCTCTTCCCTGGCCACCGGAGTTAATGTTGGAGAGACCTTTCTCCTCCCTCAAATGGTAACTTCCCCTCTCACTCCTCCTATAAAACCCCTTCACTCCACCCTTCTTCCCATCATTCCATTCTTTTCCCAAATTCCACTCAAATTCCTAGATCAACCCGACGTTTCCGGCGCCCGACCTCCGACCCCCGGGCCGCACCCGACCGGCGCCGCTCCCCGCGCGGCCCTCCGCCGCCGCTGACGCCGACGCTCGCCCCGGCCAGGCCGCCCGCACGTCCCCGTGCGTGTTCTGTCGCCCGATCGCGAAGCTTCCCTTCGCTGTTCCGTCCGCTTCCCGGTGCGGACCCGTTTCCGTTCCGCTTCGGTTTCGGTACACTCTGACCCGATAAATTCTTTTACTGTCTATGATGAATTGGTCCAACCCAATTCCAGTAGGAATTCGGGATTTCGGTTCGGTTCTGTTCCGTTTTCGGTTTCGTATTTTTCGTCTATTTTGGAAGTTATGTTCTGTGGATTTTTAGGAAAAATATATGCTGTGGTTATATTCTGTGGAGTTTTCCGATACTGCGGGATTTCCGTTTCATTCTCGGGTTTCCGAGAAAATTTCGGGAATAATTCTGGGAATAGTTTTTATATATAAAATTTGGTTTCTGTCTTTGGATTGGGTTCTCTGGAATGTGGGTTTGGAAAATAATGGTTCTGTATATATTTTCGGGTTGGGAATATTTTTGCAGGAAAACCGGAACATTTTCCCAGTTTTTGGTTTGACCGAAAACAGGAGGAATACTGCCGAAATTTTTGGGAAGTTTAATAAAATGATTTTTAAAATGATTTTCGGATTAAGTATTATTTTAATAATATTTTTGGGCGATGACCTTAATGGTCAATGGGCCCCAGCGAAATGCAAACGCACCGGTACGACCGGACGTTGAGGCAGAGTAGCTGAACATGACGACTGGACCAGAGTCTGAGACTCATATATTTTATATAATTTAAATTGGCAATTGTTAGTTTTATTATTTAATTATAGGTAATTTTCAAGACTAACAAGTTTCTTCTTATTTCAATTTGTGTAATATTAAGATGTAAGGGCATAAGCCCAGTTATTTGTCATGCTGTGAAGATGTAATAAATTAGGAAATAATTTTATTATTTTTCTTCTGGTTGTGGTAGTGTAGTATAGATGATAGAATAACTCTAGATAATATATATATTATCGATAAGTTATGATTTTCTCACTATTTAAATAAATAATAATTTTATGTACAAAATACAAGTTTTAACCAAATTAAGTGATAATTACAAGTTTTCTGAAAATACCAGAATAAAAGAATGAAATTTCTAAATTCAAACTCTTAAATGCTTTGACGTTGTGTTAGTTAGCTAATCTATCAAAACTAACTAGGAAAGACAACTAGACATTTTATGTTTGTTTCTGAGACGAGTTTCCCGGAAATGTAGGAGTACAAGGAAGAGAGTAATTTACCGAATACCGAAGTGCAAAACCTTGACAACCGGAAGTTTAAGGCAAGTACATTTTATGTAGATTTTACAATTATTTTCACAATTGTTTCATTGCAAGTTTAAACCACAATTATACACGAACTCCTTCGGGAGCATTGATCGTATTGTTGGGGACTGGGGGAATAGTGTACTGGATATGACCAAATCCAAACTTAGGATAATGAATGTGTTAGCTTACCCCTCTCTCACACGGGGATAAGCCATACCGTATCGCTAGGATACAAATGTACCCAAACCGGTCATATTCTTTACCTATTCATATCACTGTACTGTACTATTTCAAAATTGTTCATTTTCAAACTGTTTAAAAATGCATGTTATAAATTGTCATTTTAATTGTTAAAATTTGCATGAATTGTACTTTGCTCCCTCCTGACTGGAGACAACATTTTAGGTATTACTGAGGATCTGGAGATGATGATCAATAGCTATTTTGATCCTGACTTGTACCCGGCGGTACTCCCAGCTGATGATGATGTTGTGGCGTCTCCATAGATGCTACATTAGTTGAGAGTTTAGTTGTTTCTTTATTTCCAGTTTATGAACTTTGTATTGAAAGACAAGTTTTTTTATCGTAAATTAAATGTTGTGGCAACTTTGAAATTTAAATTTGTTGTTGATTGACCTGCAATATGGATTACAGCTTACTGCCGCCGTCTCATCAACGGTGCAGGCTGGGCATGATCCGATTCGACCCAAGTATTTGGGGACCGGGTCGTGACAACGCCCGTCAATATACAATATACAATAATAATAAAAGCAGATACTGCTCCCTGCCTGTGTGGCAGGTTTACAGTATCTGTGGGAACCAGCCGGCCCGTCGGGTACTACTCGTCCCAAGGGGGCTGCCATGTAAGAACTCGGGAATCCATTCTCTCCATGCCATCATTATTTTATTTAACTTAATAGTCTCTACGTTAAGCGAAATCCCATGCCGTGGATCATGGTCATTCAAATGAGTACTTTGTACGGGGTACGATATGCGCAACTCTACAACGATACCCGTGCGGCTATGTTGTAGGTCTTATATAGCGTGATGCAATAATCAAATCTAACCACGGAGTAATCATGCCTTGACCATAAAGTACACATGCTGGTTTTTGTAAGAAAATAAATAAATAAATAAATAAATAAATAAATAAATAATTTGAAGCCGGCATGTGCCTGTATGCCAATATTCGGGATCGGCTAATCGAGTACATTAGTTTATTACATGAACGTGTCTCATTCATTCAATTCAATAAGACGATTAGCCAGTCTCTTAGTTCCAACTAGGAACGCATGATCTATTATTAGTCAATGTCACAATCATTATCAATGGTGACAAGGCATGAAAGTCAATTAGTATTACATGGGGTCGAGCCTATAACTCCTCAGAGTTAAGCTCTAGTCATACTGGGTATCCATGGATCAATCAAGACCCATGATACATTCCACATAACAATCTGTATTAACAATATTAACATATCATGATTTATCAAGTTCATGCAAAAAGGCGTAAGGATATAATAGAAGAAATATCATGCCATAATTAAATAAATAATTATAGGACAATTAAAACACCCAGGTCAAGAAAGTCACGCTGACAAGTCTAAGCTAAGGCCAAAAGTCACGCAAAGTCTAGTAGGAGTGAGCGTGTGACAGCGTGAGCGTGAAAAAGTAATTCACGCTGGCATACACAGTGTGAGCGTGAAGGGAAATTCACGCAGACTCAAGTGAGCGTGAAAAGGTGACAAGAAATCCACGCACGCTAAAAATCCACGCACGCTCATGGATGTGTGCGTGACTGAAAATACACGCACTCATGGATGTGTGCGTGACTAAAAATACACGCACGCTTATGAGAACATTAGCGTAACTAAAAATACACGCACGCTCATGAGAACGTTAGCGTGACTAAAAATACACGCACGCTCATGAGAACGTTAGCGTGACTAAAAATACACGCTAACATGTAAGAACATGAGCGTGACTCAAAATCCACGCAGACACGTAGAGACGTGTGCGTGACTAAAAATACACACAGACACGTACAGACGTGTGCGTGACTGAAAATCCACGCAGACACGTACAGACGTGTGCGTGACTAAAAATACACGCAGACACGTACAGTCGTGTGCGTGACTGGGCTGATGTTTTACGCGAGCACGTAAGAACGTGTGCGTACAACATTTCCCGAACCCTAAGTACTATGGAGCCTTCGCTCCAGTGCCAGAGAAATACACGCAAAGTTGGTGGACCAAGAACCCATGAACAGCCGAAATACTACAACTTAGATCTAGAGAAAACAAGCCATAGGAATCCAAAATGCTAAGAACTAATCTCTCTCAGGATCATGAGAGGAAGCCAAATGAACCATAAAAATGGGTGAAGGAGAAGCAAGTTTGCACTTGCCTACTGCTGCTGCTGGTTAGGTGGAGAAGTAATGAGGAAGGAGAAGAAGAAGTAAATGGTGAAGAAGAAGTAAATGAGGAGAGAGAAGGGAGAGGGTGGCTTTAAATAGGGGGAGTGGTGGTAGGTGGGGTGTTGGGCCGAGTTCATGGGGGATCCATCAAGGCCAACCCGAAAGACTAACTAAAGCAGAGAATAAAATACAGGTAATAAAATTACAGAAATAAAATTGCAGGAAATTAATTAACATGAAAATTAGAGAGCAGATAATAAAATTGCAGAAAATAAAGTGCAGATAAAATGCAGATAATTAATTAACATGAAGTTATAGGAATTTAAATACAGGATAATACATGATAAATATTAAATAAATACATTCAAGCAATATACGTATTAAAATACGCATTCTGGGAACGGGGAGTGACACTGTAGCTCTATCGATTAGCCTTTACCATAGATGCGCACTTTGCATAAAAGCCCTTAGGAAATAATCTTTGGTGTATAAGGAAAGAGAATCTTTCCTCTTTAGATATTTAGCTTTTTAGTTGCACATATTTCAGTGAAACTCTAATTACTTCGTGTACATTCGCCAAATTGAGATAAAACTTGCGCCAACGGGACCGTGTCATTTTTCTGGTCCTGCATGCCAAGTTTGGTCCAATTCTGAGACAGTTGATTGGACCGCCGTTTTGCGGGCCCCACGGTCCGACTCAATGGGCAATTTTGTGCACGGCCCGCCGGAATCCAACTTTGGACATACGGTTGGATTCGTATCGAAAAACCGGATCCGTAGACATGTAGTTTGACGACTTTAGGGACCATTGACTCTGGCACGCTTTTCGGTACAAAATGGGTCCAACGGCGGACATCATTTTTGCCCAAAATTATCGTTTTACCCTGTGTCCAGAATTGGACTTAAGGACAGGCAATACTAGCTAATTTGACTATTTTGAGAACATTAGTAATGTTTATTTCAGCTTTCGGAGACAGTTGTGATGATTTGGACTTTATGGCTCACCTGTTGACTATATATTTTGTTGGATCCGCGTGCAACCTCCAGGCAAGATACCTTGCCTCCCTCTACAGTTTATTACATGCATATTTTTATTGTTATCTAGTTTTACTAGTTGATTATTTATATGTGATTTGTATATCATGCCTGTTAGTACTTATATAGCCTTGTTTATAATTAGCTTTGTAGTTCATATTGGATATATGTATACATAGTTCTTGTTCATAGTTAACTTTGTAGTTCATATTGGATTAGTTTTCTCGTGTATCATGATTGGGTCATGTCATGTCATCCTTTGTACTTGGACTGAGTCGCATCGTGTCATAGGATGAATAAGTCATAACGGAACTGCTGTACCTTAAAATTCTTGAAGCTAACCTACGAGTCCACACTAGGGACGAGGGTGATGCTAGCCTGCGAGTCCACACCAAGAACGAGGGTTAGTAGTATATGGTTCACACCTGCGAGTCCACACTAGGGACGAGGGTGATGCTAGCCTGCGAGTCCACACCAGGAACGAGGGTTAGTAGTATATGGTTCACACCTGCGAGTCCACACTAGGGACGAGGGTGATGCTAGCCTGCGAGTCCACATCAGGGGTAAAGGTTAGTAGTTATGCTAGCCCGCGAGTCCACATTAGGGGTGAGGGCTAGTAGTTGTTCAAACCTGCGAGTCCACACTAGGGGCGATGGCTTGAGTATTCGATTGGTTATCTATTGACATCGTGATATCGTGTTCTCTTGTTCTTCTCCAGCAGTTCGATTAGGCGTAGTGGTTCTTCCAGTCGTGTATAGTTGTGTTTTCGTGCTGATTGCTCTTTTTCCTGTTTATTTTTTGTATTTTCTTTATTGCATGATAAGCTGCTAGATAGGCATGTTTTTATGTATCTTGCTATGTCCCCTGAGGACCTGATAATCTCTTCAGGTTATTTTTTGCATGGAGTTAGTTAGCAGCTCGGGATGGCGGATGATTATGACACTTGTGGGGTCCGGATGTGATGATATTGCTTGCGTGATTCAGGTATTGATACCATGTTTATTATTCAGTTCATCCAGCTCGTGTTTCCCTTTAATCATCATGATATATCATAGTTATTGATTCAGTTTATAGACTCATGATTATTTCTTGGAGTCTAATCGGACATGCATGCTTGTGGGCTACAGACCACGACCCATACTTGTTTATTCTTGTTTATTATTCTTATTGTGGATTGAGATATAGATTTGTTTGCCATGATTTGGCAGTATACCATAGCCTTGACAACGTTTACGTATTCGAATCGGGCTGGAGTCCGTTCGATACGTAGCTGGCTTGCCCATGAGCTCGCGTCCGAAAATCGGGTGCGGGTCATTACAAATTGCACTCATATAAGGCAAGAACGTTATATTGATTTTTATATTAAAATGCCAAGTTGAAACTTCACAAATTACATCAAATTGAGACGCAGTATAGGAAGATAGAAATATGCTTTTCATTCATAGCTTGCAACGAAGTGCAAGTCATAATTACATTGGATGCCGTTGCGGCTACATTGATTGAAAACAAAAAAAACATACGCGACAAGCTGCCTGAATTAACACTTGTCGTTCCATACATTCGCCTCTTTATACATAAGCCTTCGATTGAATTGGCTTCAAAATACTTCAGCATAGGAAGAGCTTCAAAATGCCTCTCCATACTTCAGCTTCAGTTTAGAGCTCCCGCTGTACCTGGGGAATTTGGGGGAGGGGATTAGCACACTTGCTAAGTGGACGAGACGAACCCACTCGTCTAAACTGACTTTGATTGTTAAGGTAGGTATGCTTTAGAGTTGTCTTTCTATTTAGAACTAAATGAGTTCAGTTCATATCGATAGCCATCTTCGAAGTAATAAAGCATACAGTAAGAACATAGCAATTTATCACATTTCTTACCACGGCCGTGCTCGTCCCTGCATAAAAACAGAGATAATACAAACTACCTGCATAAGACAATAGATGAGCATGCTACTATCTTATATGTGCGGTCATTGATGCTATGCATCACGATGGACTTTTTATATGGCATTACGACGTGCCTGTCAGCTTGGGTTGCAAGCCCTGCTGCAGGTCCCGTAATGCCTCGCGTCGAAGCACGAATTTGATTATTCCTCCTAGGTCGATTCGGTTCCGATGCCCCGGATACCGCATCGAGGAAAGTTCAACTTGTGCACAAGCTGTCCATGACCATGCCAATGCGTGAACTGTTTAATATGTGCGAACATATTTGTATAGCGCGGACTGTATTGAGTGACATTATCATTTCTCCCAACTAATGCAACGATTTATTTTCTCCAAAGCCGTACTCCCGATTTAGTATCCCGTAGGCACCAAATTGTCCGAGGCATCATAACCCATGTTCGACGTTTCGTATTATTTTGTAGCACGTGAAATAGTCTATCTTTTTACTAGAACCTTAAATTTTCTCGTTTATGTGCGAAACTTATATTTTTAGAGTAAATTACTCTAAATCGATACGTTTTTTCCGAGTTCTTGACCTTAGTGGATTGACATACATTTAACTTGGCATCGTCGATTTGAATGAATTCGAGGCA
The DNA here is from genome assembly GCA_029216955.1 of Iris pallida. Classification (NCBI taxonomy): domain Eukaryota; kingdom Viridiplantae; phylum Streptophyta; class Magnoliopsida; order Asparagales; family Iridaceae; genus Iris; species Iris pallida. The sequence goes on from JANAVB010034020.1 coordinate 1,506,772, forward strand.
AGAAAATTCGTTTGCGGGACAGAGTAGAAAAGAAGGGGCTGAATCACCCACCAAGTTCTTTGATCGTGCCGACCGTCGAAGCACTTCACAACGTTCAAGCTTTAGTTACGCGAGCTCCTACAATGGCACCAATACTTTGTTAGGATTCCTTCTTTATTCCTTTCGCTTCGAAATTTGTAAATTGTATTCAAAAAATGACGCAAAAGTACTTCATCAAAACCAAGCGGCAAAAGCTCCAAGAAAACCATACAGCGGTCCGGTCCCATCGAAGGGACTCTTATATAGAGCTCACTCGTCGAGAAGCAGCCCGCTTCATCTAGGACTTATTCCAACAGAAGTCATTCCATTAGTTGGATCGATTCTCGTAACATCCGTCCAAATAGATTTGATCGATGCCACAAGGTGGTATCGTTTACCAAGCTCAGCGATCGAGTCAGATGGCCATCTAAGTTCCCGACCGATCTGACTCGGTGCAAGCATATTATGAAGTCTGTCGCCTATCGGAGCGGGGCACTACACGCACCGTCGGAAATATGGCGACGTTTGAAACGTCGGCCAACGTCGGTAAATCCTGTAACTTTTAGCGTAATTTAGCGACGTCTAGAAAAAGACATAATTTAGCAACGTCTAGAAAAAGACGTCGCTAAATGTCGCAAATTATTTAGAATATTGTGACTCAATGATGCTCTCATCGCCAAACGCTGATTGCAAAAATATAGCGACGTTCAGCGACTTCTCAGCGACGTAACTTTCAAATATGTTTACCGTAGTCACTAAACGCCGTCGAACGTCGCTATAATTCACAAACAGCGACGTTTAGCGACTTTTTTAAAGTACGTCGCTAATATCCAAATTATTAGCGACGTTTTAAATAAGCGTCGCTAATTACGTCGCAGATTTGACTTATTTTGGTAGCGCAATGGAAGAAAAATTAGGGTGAAAAGTGATTCCATCAATCGAAGCAAGGAATCACTTTTCTACGTTGAAGTATTCACTTTCTTTTCCAAATTCCTTGGCATTTCCAAACATTAGAAAGAAAAATCAATGGAATTATAATTTCCCAAAGGAAAGAAAATGCCAAGGAATTGATTTCCTTTCCCTTCCATTCCGCGAACCAAACGATGCCTTGGAGACAAAACTCATGTTCTACTATATAATGCCAAAAGTTGGCTTCACCGTGGAAGTTTTCTTTCAAAAAACACCATTTATTATATTTACTAATTAAATGGATTAATATGTGGTATATAGGTAAATACAAGAGTTGTCCTTTGATATTTCTGATTATAACAACTCATAAAGGCATTGAGTATCTAAAAAATGAGGCTTTAAAAATTGACTTTGTTTAGCATCATTCATTCATTGGAGAATAATGAACAAATTTTGACTATAAGTGACTTTTAATCTTTCTAATAATAAATACGTGCAACGCATATGCATATAATAATAGATGTAAAATATGCATTGATAAATGTGTTATAAAAAATTCATATCCTAACTATTTAGCATACTGGTTAATACTTAATAATATTATCAAGAACATGACATTGGCATCGTGCATTAGCTATACTTGTCCTTTTGCCTCTGCATGACCATCTGCATTCTGAATTTTATTTTCTCAGTTACATATATAAAAATAACATGCTTGTCTTTATGGGTTGCGATGACAATTTTCACATATGAGAAAGGGGATTCGATTCTCCTTAGGGGGCGTTTGGTTCAATTTTTTGAGGCTTGGGAATGGATTTTGAATTCCTTACCCATGTTTGGTATCTCTAGGATGTGAATGATGAGGGAATAGGAGGGGCTTCACATTCCCATTGATATGGGAAAGCTATTCCCAAGTCACCCCTTGGGAATAGTTTTGCTTTCCTAGGAATGTTGTTTGGCTATTTGTTTGGACGATAATGCCCTCTCTTTATTTTCAAATTTTCAATTTCTATCCCAAATATGTGAATCATCATGAAATTAATGAAAGGGTATTTAAGGAAAACTAAATAAATTAATTAAGATTCCTATTCCTTTGTGTAACCAAACATGGGTATGAGAATGTTGAATTCCTTTTCCATGGAAAAGGAATTGAAAATATATTCCTAGGAATACAAAAACTTGAACCAAACGAGACCTTAAGGCAGTGGGGTTTCCACCAAACACGAGAATATATTTGGTTGGTAAAGTTTTTGGAAATGGCAGCATGAAGTATCTGACAAATGATTTCCCAAATATATACTCATCTTCCACGATGTCTATCGAAGAACTCAAAATTTTCAGAAATTACTGAAACATGCTTGCAATATTGGATTATGTTGTTGCTCTTCAAAGTGATGTTTTATTTATAAATATGACAAGAATTTGCTAATCTAGTTACCGTTTGCCATGATGGTAAGGCTTAACACGTGCATCTTGGAGGATACAAGTATGATCAGGAACAACCTCTCTGTATATTGGGGTTATGGATGTGTACATCTTGACCATCTCCCAAACCTTTGTATTAGCGGGAGCCTCATGTCACTTTGTATGTTTTTTCTTATATTTGGGTGCACCTTCTGAAAATATTTTCACATTTGCTCATTTTGCATTTTTTTGTTGTTGTCAAAGTACCCCTCCTGCAGATTGAATCTTATAAAACCGGGCAAAATTCAGTCTCAAAAGTGAAAAAGCTTCAGAAAGACCAAACTTGTCATTGTGAGAAAAAAGAATTTCAATTTTTATATTATTTTTATAACATAAGAAGAATGACAAATGTACAGTATGGTCAGTAACCAAAAAGTTGAGAATAGAAGAAATGAGGTCCAAGAATTTTAAGAGAAACTTACAGGGTGAGAAAGACGGGTAAACCGTGCTAGTTCATCCACTAGATGTTGGACCTCCATAAGATGTAACTTGCATTGGTCCAGACAAATCTGAATGAACAAGTTGAAGTGGCTTATTGGCTCGCAAAGTGGAACATAAAGGAAATGAAGATCTATGCAGCTTCCATGTGACAATCTTCACAAACATATTTCGTATGTAGAATAAATTTAAGGTAGCCCTCTGACCATCTAATTTGTTAGTAACTGTTTCAAGCTTCCATAGTTTAAATAACCAAACTTGTCATGTCATAGCTCTGAGATTCCACTGTCAATACTACTGAAACAAAACAAGTTAGAAGTATATAGTCTTAGTGGAAACAGATTGTTTTATGTGATACCAATCTTCACAACAAGTTGAATGTTCCTCGACAAAAAAAAGCATTGTTTCGGAAATGAATATCAAACCATTTTCTTAAGAGATGACCAGCACTTAGAAGATTACTTTTTAGCCCTGTGATGTAGTATATATCTCCCAGCTTCTCAATACTTTATGATATTGTTTTGAAAGTTACTTTACCAACTCTTTCTCTTTTGTATGCTTTGTCACCACCAATCTTTACTTGGCCACGATCAGATTTTGTTAAGCTTGTAAATAAATTCTTACTTCCTGTCATATGCTTGACACCTGTAACACCCAGTTTTCCAGATGAGGGTAATTTTGAAATTTTGTAATTATATTATTATCTATTGATATTTATTTCACACATTATGATTTTTGGTAATTTTTAATCATTTTAAAACTATTAAAAAACTGTTTTAAGTCATGACTTATGATTTTGACGTGCTGCTAGTGAAACCCAAGAGACAGCATGACCTAGAGCCTAACCATGTCATTAGGATGATTTAATTATCATTTTTAGCCTAGGAGTAATTTGGTCATTTTGACTTATTTGAATTATTTGATGATTTATTGAATTGGTGAATTCTAGTTTGACTTTGACTTGTTGAGACCTAGTGGACTAGCCTAGAAGCTAACCCTAGCCATGGTGACCCTAGTCTAACTTAGGTTAACCTACTTTTAGTCATTAGAAACTAATTTTGGATTAGGAGGATTAGTTTAAGTGAATTTAAGTCATGGCTTGTGGGTTCATGAAATGACTTATGGCTTAATGATTTGATTGATCATGACTTGGCCCATGGCCCATGATTTGACACCCTAACCCTAATTCCTTCCTTTATGACCAGCCACATAGGGATCCCCACCCTATATAAACACTTATTCATTAGGGCTTGCCTCTTTTATTTCATTCCAACACTTGGAGAAAGAGAGGTATTTTTCCCCTTCCAAAAATCCCCATAAATCCATTTTTATTCCTTTTTAATCCTAGTTTCTTGCATTAGAACCTAATACTCTCCTATTTTCTGATTGTGGGGTTTAATCCCAGCTTTGGATCAATTTGGAGCTTTTGCCATCAAGAGGAGGAATCCCTTATTTGGAGCTTTTCTATGCTTTTTGCACCTATAGGTAAAACCCTTTAAATTGCATTAATATTTCGTTTTCTTTGCATTTAGGGCTAGATCTAGGAGTCCCCTAGCTGTCCCTGAAGTTTGGGTCGATTTCGTGTCCGTTGGGTGTCCGTATCGGACACGTATCAACGTATGTACATAGGTGTTCGACGAAATGCCTCTTAGAACTTTTTGTTCTTGGTTTTCAAAACATATTACATATTTGGAAAGCTTATTATATGTAGATTATGTATATATATGTCTGAACACGATTTGGGCTGGTTTTCGTGTCTAAATTTGGACACGAACGCGTGCACGAGGCCCCGATGCGCTGCCCTGCTGTTCGGGGTCGACACAGGACATGACACGGCGAATCAGGTCCTAATTTTTGGTGGACACGGGGGCCTAGTGACTGACACAACACACACAAAATTTGGGGGGATTTCGTCAAGCGGATTGGGAGAAATCCCACCCGCACTGAAATTGCACACACGCACACGCGCACATGCACGTCCTGATACGTGTTCGTATCAGGGACACGACGACACGTTGGCCTATTTCAGGGTGACACACACGTACCCCTATACCCCACCTACCCTCTGACGTGTGCACGAGACCCAAGGATGCGTGTGTCGTGTCTTAGACTAGCCGATACATCCCTACGAGCTCACTGATACTGTGTTGCTGTTTTAAAATGAATTCCTCTGTTGGACACCTCGTGTCCTATTTTCTGGACACGAATGTAACCCAATGACACCTACAACTGTGCACTAACCTTTACCAACCAATAATTTGTGGTATTAAATTGTTTTTAGCTTTTAAATTTCCTTTCCCATTTATTCCTGAAACATGGTTCACTGTTTTCGATTTCTGAACTGAAATGAGTTTCAAACCTATTTGCCATGATTTCAAATCGACATATTAACCCATCTACAAGTGTATTACATTACTGAAATCTTGATTATTGATTTATGTTAAGTTTTTGGATTTCGAAATGGGATTTTCAATGTATTGACTGAACAGTCCTGATACTGTTTCGTAAAATCCTGAACTCTCATTCCTTTTTAGACTGAATTTCTGATGTTTTAATTATCATATTAATTCATTATACGTGTACCAGATTACTGCAATGCTTGGTTGTGATTGGTGTTAGGAGTTTGGAAATTTTGATCTGAGTTTGGACTGATTTTTGCAACTGTGAATGCCCTGTTGAACTGTTTTGAATTTCTGAATTGAAATGTGTTTTCAACCCATTTTTCCCATGTTTAAACCACCATATTAATTCATATACGGGTGTATTAGATTTCTGGAAGGTTGAATTATGATTTTATGTTTGAAAGGTTGATTTCGAGTTGGAGTCGGAACTTAGTATGTTAACTGTGCACTGTCATTTTTCCTGTCATTACACCATGTTCACTCACACATTTCAACTAAGGTATACACACACACACACAAGTAGCCTGTGATGTTAGATGTATCTATTCAGGATACTTGTATTAGAGTCCCTGTATATTTACACTCCCACTTGCCATGACACTCGACCACCCTTCCCATGTACCAACACTGAATCCATGCCACTTATTCATATCTTGCATATATTGCTGAAATGCACTTGGGTCCAGAGGTGCATGTATGAGTCCAATTTGGTTCTGTCCTGATGACCCAGTGAAGATTTTGTTTAGTTGATATCTTGTTCAGTACCTGTCCAGGTTTGGGTGGTATCATAGGCTTAGGAGTAGCCAAGAGGTTTTTGGTAGTGGCTCGACCCCTCCAATAGCAGGGCAATGTCCAGGTTTGGCAGCAGCCTGCCTTGGCAAGGTTGCATTGCCTGCAATGACATTAGGCAGGAGCAGCAGTAGCCTGGTAGGAGAATTAGTTTAGACCTTACACCCTCATTACATAGCCTTGCACAGTAGCAGTAGGCAGGGCTTTAGCCACTGCAGGTAGGAGGGACTGTCAGGTGCAGTGTGTATAGCCTTGTACTAGCAGTGTTGTGCGTGTCTATCTATAGATATGTATAGGTATATGGATTGTAAGGTATTGTGAGTATGTGTGGGTGTCTATGTGAAGAAATTGAGAGAGAGGGTTAGTGTCCCATGTGAGATTTAGAGTGGATATGTTAGGGTTAGTTGAGGTAAGGTTGATATATGAGAGAGTATATAGATATAGGTTGAGGCTTATATGTGTTAGAGTATAGGCCTTAGTGTATATATATGAGGATATATATGATACATGATATATTGTATATATACTAGGTTGAGAGGTTTGGGTTGAATATATATATATGTGTGGTAAGCACATATGAGGTTAGACTATATATAGTTGATGGGTATATGTGATAGTTAGATGTATGTGGTTTTGTTTGATAGGCATATGTATGTCTAGGGCTATAGACATTGGGAATATATATACATTGATGTGTAATAGGATATCCTAGGATATGTAAGTCTATGGTGTGGACTTGAGTTATCTTTACTATAGAGTTGACTTGACAGTTAACCACCCTAGAATTGACCAAGGTTTGACCCAACAGTTCAAGATTGACTAGAGTTGACCAAAAGTCAACATTGAGTCTAGATGTGACCAATTGACCTAGTTTGACTAAAGTGTTGACTTGGGTTGACCTAGAGTTGACCAAGTTTGACTTAGACCTAGTTTGACCTAGACAGTTGACCAGGTTTGACTTAGAGTTGACTTTGACCTAGAATTGACTTAGAATCATGTAGATTGCATCATAAACTCCATTATCTTATTTTAAACACATTATAACCTGTATTACTCTGTTTAGGACATTGTGACTCCGGTGCAGACATCTGATATTACACTACTCTTTTCAGAGTAGCAGGCGAGTACATTCTCTGATAGTTCTCTCATTTATTTGTCAATTACTGTACTTCAGTTCTAGTTAGTTGTATGTGATTCTCTGTTTCAACACGTATGGATATTTCTGGATTCATGTATACGACACACATTTATTGTCTGGCCTCTATACTGGAATCATTCTGGAATCATTTACTGGTATCATCATATCTGGCTGGACTCATCTTGAATCATTGTGTCGGATTTTTGGATTCACTTGATGGGAGGGGAAATACTAGAGTAAGACATGTAGACATACCCCAATTCTGGAATCACCCCTATGCTGGAATCAAACTGGAATGATAGCCATCTCACACCCGGCCAGGTGTGTGATGTGCCGGATTACCTATAGCCGTTTATATGTCGATCTCGGTATTTTAAAACACACTGCTAGAGTATAGGCTGGACTCACCCTGGAATCATTGATCACTATAACTGGAATCGTCCCGTACTGGATTCATCTTGTATTAGATTGTCTTGTACTGGACTCACATTGGAGTTACACTCGTATACATTTACTGTCTGAACTTATATCATATTACCCTGGTTCAGCTAGTTCTATTTTACAGTCTTTATTGCCATGATTCTTCTCTTGTTTAGTTACTTACTTTCCTTGCACTATATCTATCTTTCTTACCATCACCTGAATATAACTACCATGTTCATCAATACAACTGTCTATAACTGCTTTATAGTTCTCTGTCATTTACCTGAGTTTACTAGATGAGATTGTGCTCGTTTCTGTCCTGACTGGACCTGTTGAAATTTTACAGATGATTGCCCTGAGGACACGTGCCCTACATATTACTGACCAGGAGATGGCTTAGCTACCTATGGCCCCGACACTCGGGAGTGATCGGGATTTAGTTTAGTAGACTTGCATCTGTTTTCATGTAGAGCTTGTTGTATAGAATTGAGACTTGAGATGTATTTGAGATTGTTTTGAGATTGTTGGAGATTATGTTATTTTAGTAGTTAGTTTTATTTCTGTTATTTAGTCTTAGTTATGATCTTCTGTGCTATCATATCGTGCTTAGACTGTGATTGAGATTACATTATATCTATACTTGTCCTCCGTTCGGAGTTGATATTTTGACAAGTACATTATATAATTGCGTGATTGGTTGGTTAGATAGTGACCTAGAACAGTGTTCTACCGTCGACACTGCGGCGTAGGCTGGGCACTGTTACGTACTCGTACCCTCACAGTGGGTGCGGGTCGTGACAATACCACTATCAAGATACCACACATTATCCAAGTTAATTATCACCATGACAAGCAAGCAACAAAGTGTCATGATGGTTACCTCTTTCTTCATGTCTTGCTTCATGTACGTAGTATGTTTTTTTTCTTCTTGTCATCTTCTTGCTTATACCGATATTCACTGATTGTGTGACCTGGTTTGTGGCAATAATAACATTCAAAGCAGCCACGACTCCTTCCTCCAGGGCGGTCAGGGCGACCGCCCAGGGCCCTATGGAATATAAGGGCCCAAAAATTATATATATATATATATATATATATATATATATATATATATATATATATATATATATATATATATAATCTTGTATCTAAAATAGAACTAATATGTAACATGATCTTCTTTTAGTATAAAAAAATTGTGGTGTAGTGGTTATTATGTTAAATTTGTACACTAGAGGTATTGGGCTCAATTCTTACTTATTTACTTTAATTTTAGATATATATTATATATGAGCCCCATTTTAAAATTTTGCGTAGGGCCCCCATGAACTCAGGGCCGACACTGCCTTCCTCTTTGATGTCCACAACCTTGTCCTCTTTGTGAGTATCTGGAGTTGAAATTGTATTCTTTTTCTTCATTTTGGTTATTGCTGGAATAACCTCTTCCTTTATCATAAAATTTTTTATTTCGACCACAAAAAATTCTGCCTCTTCCGCGTCCACTGTTATGAGAAAAACCACGACCTTCCATAGATGTGACACTGGACTTGGGAGCTTGATCATGTTGAGAAGAAACACTTTAAGAACATCTTTTGTTAATTCAAAATTCATGAGCTTCTAATGTTCCTTGTAAGCTATCCAAAGACAGAGATGCAAGATCTTTAGTTTCTTCAATAACAACTACAACATAATCATACTTGCTTGGTAGACTTTGAAGAACTTTTTCAACAACTTTTTGAGTTTCTAAAATTTCTCCATATGAACTCATTTGATTCATAATAGAGTTCACATAGTAAAACATTCTTCAATCTTTTCACTATCTTTCATTTCTAGTTTCTCTCACTCTGCTCTTAAAGCTTTTAGGTGTATCTCTTTCATTTGATCTTGGCCAGAATATGTTGTCTCAAGAATTGTCTACGCCTCCTTGAAGCTTTTTGCCTTGGATATACTTTCATAGATTGGAATTTCAATTGCTTGGTAGATGTTATCTTGTCTTTTTTTTTCTTTTTCTTTCAGCACCCTTTTTTGTGCGTCGGATAGTTGATTTCCTGGTTGCTCCACTCCTTTTTCAACATCATGTAGATCTTGAGATTCAAGACCTAGTTCCATGAGATCGTTCCAATAATCATATTTTTCACCATTGAAACGAGTCACAAGAGAGACAATGTTGTTGTTTGAGGTGGACATTTTTTTCCTTTGGATATGATACCAGCCACTTTGTAGGATACAAAGATGATATTTGATTTTATTGGCTGAATAAACAACTTTTTTCTCTTTCTCAAAATACTTGCATACATATAGCTATTTACATGACTCAAGTTACATTAAGAATAATGAACATGATTCTTTGTATTCTTAAATGCATGAACGGAATGAACTCGACTCTTTGGAAGACACAAATTTGATTTACTTTTTCAACATGAACTCGTAGATTTGTGTATTGGATTACAAATTAAAAGAGATGGAGTATCTTATAAACCCCACAAATAACTCTTAGAATGGAAATTATTCCATAGATGTTGTATCCGTGCCTATAAGTTGGCCATTAGGAGAGTATAGAGCTCTGCACCATCTAAGCCTAGCATTAAAAACTAGGGGTGTGCATTGGTCGGTGGTCGACCTATTTGGTCACAACCGAAGCCGAACTGAAGTTAATCGGTTTGAAAATAAGCAAAACTGAACCAAACCAACAAACTGGTCGGTTCGGTTTTGAAACCGACCGACTTGGTTCGGTTTGGATTGGTTCGACTTGGTCGGTTTTGATCACAGAAAAAAAAGTGGACTGTCATTAATTTTTTGGGTACTGATTCTTATTTTGTTGTGTGAAACTTCAGTCATCAAATGAGAAAAAAATGGAATAAATGTCAATCAATGACAGGAAAAAAAGTCATATGCATTCAACCAGTATCAGCACAGCAGTGATGGAACGTAAAAATATGCATTCAACAAACAGCAGCTTCAGCTTGCACTTTTTAGCATTGCACATCAATTTGTAATAGTATAATTGGAGGCGTCACTCCTCTTTAAGAGAGAGAGGTTGTTGTTGAATGAACCAAACCGATCCAATACCCGAGTAAGTTAGTAACCCAACCTTAATTATTTAACACTCACATAGGGTTGGTTCGGTTCGATTTTAAACGGTTTTTGGTATAAGCAAACCGTGAACCGAACCGAACTGGTCGATTTTAAAAAATTTGCAGCCGAACCAAACCGACAGAACCATCGGTTCGGTTTAAAATCGATTGGTTCGGTTTGTTTGATTCGATTTGGTCGATTTGACTTAATTGTGCACAGCCCTATTAAAAACATTGTCTATATTACTAAATATTTGGCGTTTGTGAGGAAACTGTTGTACTCACAAGCCCCCACCCAAAATATATCAAAAATGCTATTTGGCTCGCAAAATATTTGAGTGATACCACCTCCCATTATGTGACATATGACATAGTTGCTGACATGACAAAATCTAACACAAATATTAACATTAAAATTAAAATTAAAATTAATATTAAATTAACATTAAATTAACATGATAATAAATATTAAGATTAACCATAACATTAAAATTAGGGTGCTCCTATTAGCACTCCTAAAATGTCATTCGGCACTCCTCTTTAATTTTTTAATATTCAAATTCTAAATTTACCTTTGCATTAACATTATTGGCACTCCTAAAATGTCATCCTACACTCCTCCCTCCATACATGCACAAATTAATGCTATATTTAATGCAGGGATAGATTTGTAATTTGAAAGTTAAAAAAATTAAAGAGGAGTGCTGAATGACATTTTAGGAGTGCTAATAGCAGCACCCTAAAATTAACACTAATATTAATATTAAAATTAAGATTAATATTAACATTAAAAAAATTGGATAATTATTTTTTTGGTTAAAATTTATCATGTCAACTGTTATATCAGATGCCACATAATGGAAGATGACATTATCCAAATTTTTTGGAAGCCAAATAGCATAATTGAAAATATATCACAAGAGAGACAGATAGTCGACCGTTGTGTTTATGGAGAAGTAATTGTATCATTTTTTTTTTTTTTTGGGTAATTTCCGACATAACGAACGGAACTTTGTGTAAGTTAACTTGCACGTTATTTGGATCCAATGCCTCCAAATTTTACACATCCACATCATCTTCCTACGATTCGATCTCGAGACCGCCCGTCTAACCAAAGAGATTATATATCTCTCTTCTCGCTTAGCACAATGGCGAGCTGAGTTCGGTATTGCATTATTTATTAGACCATCCATCAATAATCCGGCCATCTATCCAAATAATCCGGCCATCTATACAAATTAGACTTGTACGCTTTCAAAAAGTTGAAGACGAAGTAATTGGAACTATGCTACGAACAATGGCATCTATTGCCGAACGGCCGTCTCCGTTGCAATATATAAACCCTAACTAACAAACCTCTACTACAATATAGCAAACATAAGTAGTACTGATCATAGCTCAGCCATGCTTCCTATCATTCTCATCCTCTCCCTCCTCTTCTCCTCCTCTCGCGCCTCGGACTTCTGCGTAGCGGACCTAGAGGGGCCCAAGACCCCCAACGGCTACGCCTGCAAGAAGGCCTCCAACGTCACGGTCGACGACTTCGTGTTCTCCAAGCTAGGGGAGCCGGCCGACTTCTCCACCACCAACAGCACGTTCATCGTTCGTTTCGTACACGTCCCGCAGTTCCCGGCGCTCAACGGCCTGGGCATCGCCGCCTCCAGGCTCGAGCTCGCCCCCCGCGCCGTGATGCCCCTCCACAGCCGCCGGGGGGCCAACCAGATCCTCTTTGTCACCGAGGGGACCATGGGCTGCGGCTTCATCGCGTCGGATAACACGGTGTACTACAAAACCCTCTACAAGGGGGACGCTATGGTAGTTCCACATGGGCTGCTGCAATTCCAGGCATGCATTTTGATCAATACGAATTTATGTCATCAAAAATGCTCTCAACTAGGAGAAATTATACAAAGTGCCGGGCTCACCGTGCATCTTAATTTTTCTCCACTGGATGGCACGAGAATAGGAAGGACTGTTCTAGGTTGCCGCTGCTCATACCATTAAGTGGAGGATAATCAAGATGCACGATGAGTCCGACTCACCGAATAATTTCTCATCAACGAAGTCATATTTTCATAACAATAAGCCGCATGCATGCATACCAAAAACTTAGTAACTGTCGGTAGAATTTTTACTTATGATATAGTTAAATAACATGACAGTCTAGGATCCATAATAAGAATTATATTTCTTTCTCAATGGAGATAATTATATGAGTTTGGACACTGCTATTTTGCCTGCATGTTTCGTGATCGCCAATTTGTCCATCGTCACGTGGCAGCCTACCATCCCGGGGCTAGCTGGGGAGGCCAATGGGGCTGCTGCTATGTGAAGACTGGTCAATTGGCGGTCAAAAAATCTGCGGCAAAATATCATTTCCGTATGAGTTTAAGATTTATTTTGAACCAAATTATAAGTTACACTACCAAATAAATATTAGAAAAATGCTATTTGGCCCGCGGTCTTGGACCGCAAAACGTGAACGCGGGGCACGTCTCAGCATCCCATTGTCCCTTCCTATTTGTCGGAGTCTGTCATCTATCAATGGGGTGCTGACACATGACAGGTGGTCCAAATAGTGTCGTCCTAAATATTATTTTCTCAATACTTGTAAATTAATTTGTGGCAATTAATTCTCCAGGTGAACGAGGGTGACACGAGAGCAGTGGCTCTTACTAGCTTCAGTAGCACAGATCCAGGATTCCAGGTAACGGGCTGGGCATTGTTCAACAACGACATCCGGACATCGCTACTGCAGAAGATCTCTTTTATCGACGAGGCGGAAATAGAGAAGATCAAGAAAATGTATCGAAACCGTACTGGCTGAGAGCCTCATTGGTTTAATTGGAAGATGTTGAGGAGCTCAATGTTTTCTTGTTCTGTTGGTCAATAAACTTCCTTGATAGTTAAGGAAAATTATATAAGTGATGGCCCAATTTTACATATTGTGTCCTGCATTATCTACGGTTCTTTGGTGTTTACATAGCACTATACTTATACCATATTATTTTTTATAACATATATGAGGAATTTCAATTTTCATATTATTTTTTATAACATAATAAGAATCACAAATGTACAGTATGGTCGTGTGCTTGACAATTCTAAGTAACCAAAAAGTTGAGAATAGAACATATATGAGGTCCAAGAATTTTAAGAGAAACTTACAGGGAGAGAAAGACGACTAAACCATGCTAGTTCATCCACTAGATGTTGGACTACCTCCATACGATGTAACTTGCATTGGTCCACACAAATATGAATGAAAGTTGAAGTAGCTTATTGGCTTGCAAAGTGGACCGTAAAGGGAATGAAGATATATAAAGCTTCCATGTGACAATCTTCTCAACATCTTCGGTAAAATAAATTTGAGGCAGTCCTCTGACCATCTCCTTTGTTTCTAACTGTTTCAAGCTTCCATAATTCAAATAACCAAACCTGTCATGTCATAGCTTTGAGATTCCACTGTTAACACTACTGAAACAAAATAAGTTAGAAGTCTGTAGTCATAGTCGAAACATATTATTTTTTGCAATACCAATCTTCACAACCAGTCGCTTGTACGTTCCTCGACCAAAAAAAACAAGCACTGTTTCGAAAATAAATATCAAACCATTTTCTTAAGAGATGACCAGCACTTAGAAGATTGCGTTTTAGCCTTGGGATGTAGTATGCATCTCCTATCTTCTCAACACTTTATGATATCGTTTTGAAAGTTATTTCACCAACTCCTTCTCTTCTATATGCTCTGTCATCACCAATCTTTACTTGGCCACGATGAGATTTTGTTAAGCTTGTAAATAAATTCTTATTTCCTGTCATATGTTTGATATATAGCATCACTATCAAGATACCACACATTATCCAAGTTATCACCAAGACAAGCAAGCAACAAAGTGTCAAGATGGTTACCTCTTTCTTCGTGTCTTGCTTCATGTACGTAGTCTATTTTTTTTCTTGTCGTATTTTTTTCTTATACCGACATTCACTGATTGTGTGGCATGGTTTGTGGCAATAATAATATTCAAAGTAGCGACGACCCCTTCCACTTTGATGCCTATATCCTTGTCCTCTTTATGAGTATCTGGAGTTGAAGTTGTATTCTTTTTCTTTATTTTGGTTATTGTTGGAATAACCTCTTTCTTTACCATAAAAAATTGTACTTGGACCACAAAAATTTCTACCTCTTCCGTGTCCACGGTTCTAAGAAGAACCACGACCTTCCGTAGATGTGACACTAGAATTGGGAGCTTGATCAGGTTGAGAAGAAACACTTTGAGAGCATCTTTTGTTAATTCAAAATTCATGAGCTTCTAATCTTCCTTGCAAGCTATCCAAAGACAGAGATGCAAGATTTTTAGTTTCTTCAGTAGCAACTACAACATAATCATATTTGCTTGGTATATTTTGAAGAGCTTTTTCAACTTTTTGAGTTTGTAAAATTTCTCCATTTGAACTGATCATTTGATTCATAATAGATTTCACATTGTAAAACATTCTTCAATCTTTTCACTATCTTTCATTTCTAGTTTCTCAAACTCAGCTCTTAAAGCTTGCAGGTGTATCTGTTTCATTTGATCTTAGCCAGAATATGTTGTCTCAAGAATTGTCCACGCCTCCTTGGAGCTTTTTGCCTTAGATATTATTTCATAGACTAGAATTTCAATTGCTTTGTAGATTTGAAAGGGGTGTTATCTTGTCTTTTTTTTTTCCTTTCAGCACCCTTTTTTGTGCGTCGGATAGTTGATTTCCTGGTTGCTCCACTCCTTGTTCAACAACATGTACATCTTGAGATTCAAGACATAGTTTCATGAGATCGCTCCAATAATCATATTTTGCATCATTGAAACGAGCCACAAGAGAGACAATGTTGTTATTTGAGGTGCACATTTTTTTCTTTGAATATGATACCTGCCACTTTGTAGGATACAAAGATGATATTTGATTTTATTGGCTGAATAATCAACTTTTTTTCTCTTTCTCAAAACACTTCCATACATAGCTATTTACAGGACTCAAGATAAATTAAGAACAATGAACATGATTCTTAGTATTCTTAAATGCAAGAATGCAATGAACCCGACTCTTTGGAAGACACAAATTTGATTTACTTTACTAACATGAACTTGTAGATTTGTGTATTGGATTACAAATAAAGAGAGATGGAGAATATCTTATAAACCCCACAAATAACTCTCTAAATGGAAATTATTCTATAGATGTTGTATCCGTGCCTATAAGGTGGCCATTACGAGAGTACGCGCGGGAGCAGATCTGCTGTCCCATTTAATTCTTTCCTCATTTTTATTACATGTGGGCCACCATCTATATATCTACTCTCATGGCCCACATGTAATATAAAAGTGGCAGAAATTGACATAATTAAATGAGACAGCAGATCGGCTCCCCGAGACTACAGACCTCTGCACCATCTACACCTAGCATTAAAAACATTGTCTATATTACTAAATATTTGGCATTTGTGAGGAAACTGTTGTTGTGAGCTCACAAGCCGCCAACCAAAAATATATCACAAGAGAGAAAGAGAGTCGACCGCTACTCTGTGACAACCTTACATGTTAAGAAAGACGGCTAAACCGTGCTAGTTCATCCACTAGATGTTGGATTACATCCATATGATGTAACTTGCATTGGTCCACACAAATCTGAATGAACAAGTTGAAGTGGGTTCTTGGCTCGCAAAGTGGACCGTTGTCACGCCCCAGTACTAAAATACGGGGACGGACGTCGGCCAGCTATACCGTATAAGGTACGAATACGCTATACGGCGATGACGGCTGTCAAGTCTTGCTGGATATCCTAGCATGCAATCAATCTATGGCCTAATTCTGATCTCATGTCCACAGGCAAATCACAATAAAATATTGAACAAGAGAGAGAATCATATGGAAAGCAGGAAATACTCATATGATAATCAGAAAATCTACAGTACAGGATAATAATGTAGATGAGTATACCTTTCCATAGTTCCTAGCATGGTCGAAAACTGAAGCACATCCTCCAAGTCGAGTCTGGAAGATCCACAGGGTCGGTCTCAGGAAATCTGGGAACAATCCAGGGTTGGTCAGGCCAACCGTAGCAAGTACCAGAAAGGAAGGCTCAAGGATGGACGAAGAAAACCAGCATGATATGATATATATAACAGGAATAACACGTATGAACAACAGTGATGAGGGTAAAGGATCGTGTGGTACCAACGCACGATTACAGAATATAAGGCAGCAATCCAACTACTAATACGTAAGTAACCAACAATCATCACAGTCATCCTAACATCCACTAATGCTTGCATCGCCAACTGGAACTCGCAGTCTATCATCGGAACAGTAACTCACCCCTACATCAAACAAGAATAAGGGAGTGAATTACCGCACCGGGACAACGTTACGTGCCAGCCAGCTTAGCAAGCAATAAGCCATACAATTTAGGTGAATAAGCGGCCACTCAAAGGTCTACGGCTGTCTATGTGGAGGTTGGGTTACCCCGACAATGCAATATAGGAATCATCAGATCGTGTCGTCCCAGCAGGGCTAGCGGGGCCAAGTATATCAAGACTAGATGAGCGTCGATCCCTCGCAAGACCACCGGGCTCTGCATGTCACCATCGGTCCCTCGTAAGGCCACCATGCTGAGCATGCCATGTATATAATATATAGTACATAAAGTAGCTGGATATTACCATCCACTAGTACGAATGGTAACAATATCCGTGACGGCCAGCCTGCACACTACAACAAAAAACCCTTTTAATGACGGCTAAAAAGCGTCATTAATGACAAACCATGACGCTTTTTTTTCCAAAGCAACCGTTATGAAAACGGGTGTTATAAATATTTTTTAAAAGCGTCATAAAATAACCGTCATGAATAGTTTCAATAAAAGCGTTATGAATATTTCATATATAGTGTACAATTCAGGACATTTTTAAAAGGTTATGAATAGATAATATGTATAGGCTCAATGCAGCACATTTATCACACTTTATACTATTCAAATTAGCATATTTATAACGCTCTATACTGCACATTATATATTACATTCCAAAAACTTAACATTATATATCACCATCTTTATTACATTTCTCAAAATAGAGTACATATCAACATCTTCATTACATTCTCAAAATAGAATATCCAAATACATATATATATATATATTTACAACTACCAAAATTGTTCCAAGCAAGCATCCGCTTGATTGTGTTCTTCATTGGAGGCCTGCCCCTTCGTACAATACGAGCTTTCTTGCCTCCAACTCTTGAAGTCTTTTTGTGCAAGCTCTTGGATAGACCGTGCCTGTACAAAAAAAAAAAATCATTGTACGATGTGACAAAACTTCCAACAAAATCATTCTTTAAATAGAATATAGATTAGGTTACAATACTTACTTGCCGATAGTAAATTGTGTCTGGTGCATTATATTGCATAGCATTTGAGCTTATTAAGAAGACATCACCTGCAAATGCATCAAAAACTGAAGTCAAATACAATCAAAAGCTTGTTCCTTCATGTGCCAAATGATAAACTTAAGTAATCCAAGCTCAACTTGCTGAACAAATTGTCAAACAATATCAAATTTTCAAGCCAAACTTGAAGCTAGTTATGGACCACTCACTTTGCTTACAGCTATAACTGAAAAAATAGTAAAGAAATTACCTTTGAACCTTTAAGATCTTCTCTCTTCAGTTCATTGGCCTGAAAATGATAACATAAATAGCTCCAAGAGGTACATAAATTAGCGAGAAGAGGCTCAGATTCAGCTTCAGTCCATGATTACTCACTCACAATTGGAGGTGGACCCCCACTCTCATCATCCCTTCTTCCAACAAATGGCTGCAATGGAGCTGCCTCGCCATCTGAAGGAGCAGCCAAATCATCATTGCCAAAAAAAATTCTTGTTCTTGTTCTTTTCCTTTTTCTTTTTTTTCTCTCCTCTCCTCTCCTCTCCTCTCCTTAATTCTAATTCCCCTGACAAGTAATGGCTGCACTGTGTGCCTCGCCATTGGCCGAGGAAGAGAAACAGAGAAGAAATTGAAGGATAAATGAGAATACAAGACGAGAAAAAATGGTAGTCTAAAGTATGAATTCAGACATCATATAATACAATGTTAATTTTCTCTACAGTTAGCAAAAAGTACAAGATTAATGGCACCAGCTCCACAGCATGTTGCAAATGAATGGGAACTCATCACTTTCTACTAAAACAGTTTTACTTGCCACCAACCTTAAAAGAATCAAGAAGGGATAAAGGGGAAAGTACACTTTCTTTGTTTAGTTGTCATCATCGCCTAAGGGGAACTATACACTCATTCAATTTAATGGAGGATCTATCAAGATTGTTGGCTCGATATACCTACAATGCTTAACCGAGTTTTGCAGCATACAATGCTTAACCGAGTTTTGCAGCATATCTATCTCAGAATTTTCCCAAAGTCACAATCTCATGGATTGCTGATATATATAGGAAAGAAAATGAGAATTTTGCAGCAGAGGGGGTGGTGGTGGTAAGTGTATGTTACATGTTCTTATGGTCAATGGATCGACCATGAACAACAGAAGATGCAACCAATGGATCATAACATCTTCTTCACCTCCAAAATTTTGAACATCAGAAGATGAACAGCAGAGGGGGGGGGGGGTGGTAAGTGTATGAGAACATCTTCTTCACCAATGGATCATAACATCTTCTTCACCTCCAATTTGAATCTCGACTTCAATGGCTAACCCACAGAACCTCTCTCCATGCAGCTTAACCAATACCAATACCTATACCTGCAGTACCAAAACCAATATCCTTCCTCTTTATCGCTAGGACACTGACACGACTGGTGTTCAAATTCGATACCGATACTACACATAGTGTCCCAGGTCTGATATAAACAACCAACATAGACACGAAATTCATAGACTATATCCAAAACCAAGAATTAGAGGGGAGTGTCAGAAATCATACCTGTGTCGGGATGTAGCTAACCGTGTCTTCGTGTCAACACTGAACCTTCGTGTCCGGAGTCTGATACCATTGTTATCGTGTCCAAAATTGGTGCCAAGGTTGGTTCAGTAAATTCATCAAACACCATAGGTACACAAGCAATAATTGAATATTGATGTTAATTCTTGATCAAATCGATCAAAATTTCAAAGGAAGAGGGAAATTCCATCAGAGAATCATGGTTTGGAAATTCACCAGATTAATTTGAATGATCGTCCCGTCTCCGCACGGATCGTTCGATCAATGACTACTGCTGTGACGGAGACGACACGGACACCCTGGCCTGCCAAGTAGAACCATCATCGTCCAGATGATAATGATTGACTCCTGGTGTCGGTCCTCCGTGCGCCGCCGAGTTCGGCGGCCACCGTGAATTCGCCAAAGCCCGATCGAAAAGAGGAAAGAAGAGCGGAGAGACCACAATCGGCTGTCCCGCTCTCTTTTTTCACCTAACGCGATGTCGACGTCAGAGAGGCCGTGCCAGAGCCGTCGGCCCGCCCGCGCCGCCAGCTCCCTCCCCATCTCCTCCTCCCTTTCTAACTAGGTTTAGGGTTTTGTATCATGGGTTAGGGTTTTGGAGTTGGGGGAAAGGAAGGAGAAGAAGAGGAGGAGAGGAGGGTGTTGCTAAACTAGAGTTAGGGTTTTCGATCTATGGGATTTTGGAGTTGGGGGAGAGGAGGGAGAAGAAAGGATCGGAGAAGGAGAAGACCAGAACGAGGGGGAGAGAAAAAATTTTGTTGAAGCGCAGGATTTTGTCAAAAAATGAACTTAAAAAATATTACAAGTTTGCCACCGCTCTAAAATATTAATAACATTTTGTTTTATAAACGTTATGAAAGGTCCAGAATTAGCCCAAACCGTCATAGAAAATAGGTATTTCGAACTTTCATAACGCTTTTTTATCAGCCGTCATAAAATCCACTTATCAAACGTCATTAATAGGTCTTTTTGTTATAGTGGCAGGTCATGACTAATGTCTAGGATAATGCTGGTAATGCACGATCTCGGGATTCCGTTCCCCCCAATGCTTCTACCAGTTTAAGTTACCTAGATTATCCATATAGTTATCCGGGATCACATGCCGTGGTCACATGATCACCCTCCTAGATGTCGTACCTGAGTACGGGAACGCTAAGTAAGAATCAACCTCGACACCTGTAGTCCCAGTTGTGATTCATCCTTAGTGTTATGCAACAAGCAAGCAAGCAATCCTAACCACGCTAAGACTAAAGGCCAACTACCAAGGTACACGTGCAGGTAATCATATAATATAGCTAGAATATCAAGATGGCATCGCAATGCCATATAATCATGGAAGTAGCACCTCAAAGTCACCACAGTGCAAAATCAGGGCCAGTACCTCAAAGGGTAAGCTGGACTTATAGCACAGATACAAGTAGTCATGCCAGGAACAAGGATAAATCTGTCAGTCACATGAAATCATCTGCCCACATCGTGGCATGAATATCAGGTCAAGTACAAGATCATAATCTCTACCACAATATCACCTCAAACATATATGGGAGCCTACAGCTCCAATCATCAAGTCGGTCCATCCACCAGATCAATCTAGCAAGAGTCTCCCATCCATGATGGAGTGAATATCACGTCAATAAAGACAACCACCAAATACCAAGCTCCTCACCATAACAATGCTAGGCCCTCTGGCTCACAACAATCCTCTGAATCGATGATCACAAGCTATCAGCAAATAAGTCCCACCACCACCAAGATATAGCAAACAAACCAGATTTTGGACACTTGGGAAGTCGAGTAAAAATTATATAATAATACCCTCGATATTCTCCTCGTTCCGTAAAGCACTCGAACAATTAATCAAAATCCAGGAACCCACATATCTGATCAAAATTGAACATCATCTAAAGGAATCGACAGCACTATCCAAGTATCCACGTAAGTCTACCAACTGAACATCCCGAGATCATACTTCATATATTACTCAATCCTCATATATATCCAAGGTCACAATTTCGATACATAGGACAACTGTCAGCCCTATCTAGCTGGACTAGGATAACTCCTAGGATGAAGGGTCAAGGAACAAGAGTCCGGTAATAAATGCCGTCGGAAGTGGCAAGGATTACATGGACCGCTCTGGAGCAAATCTACAATCTTAAACCAAACAAGGACCAGGGTTGCAGACCGTCTCCCGAGTGGAACCGCTCTCCCTACGCTATCCGACGGACAAGACAAGTCAGGAGATAGGCGATAATCTAGTATGGAGTCTACCTAGCAGGCAATGGGATCAGGTATACTATACCAAGATGAACATGCATGAATCCAGTACAACAAACCAAATGAATGGTTCTGCCTAATCCTTCGAACCAAATTCCCAACTGGGAATTCTGGAAAAATTCGGCAGTCTTCTTTGTATTCTGGACGGGAGCTCCCAGCAAATTAGGGCTAAAACCACTCGGCACAATCCGCCGCAGAATCGCAGGCTGAGAACACTAAGTCTCAGCTACCAGCAGCACTACGATGCATACTGGAAACAAATCGATGGCCAAAAATACTAAGTCTCGGCCTCCAGCAGCACTACGATGCGTACTGGAAACCAATCGAACCCGAGACCACTAAGTCCCGGCCTCTAGTAGCACTACAATGCATACTGGGCGCCAAGCCAACACATATAACAAAAAATTGTCTCGCAGGACACATCACAGCACATGTCCATAGTTCTAACCCAAGCACAATCACAGCCACAAGAATAGTTAGCCAGAGCCATTACCCGACCGCGAGTCGGACACGGGGCATACGGGGATAATCTGTACAAGTGAGTCGTGCTCGTGTCCTCGGAGGTGTGGATGACCCATCCGAGTTGTCCAATACGGTCTATCCCGGTATCGGACCAAGCTATCCTAAGTTATCATCATGGCAGTTCTACTACTAGGCTACACTAATCATAGTTATACAATTTACAAGTACAAATTAATTAAATGCAATAAATCCAGGAGAGGGAGCAAGAACCGTCGATGAGCAAGGGATACTTGCCTAGAGGGCTCGGCTAGGTAAGCAAGTCTTCAACGATCGCGATCCAAGCTAGCACGTCTATCGAAGTCCTCAGAACACACAATAAACAATCATCAACATTAAATAATAAAATAATAAAAGAAATCACGGAGGATGGCAGAAGAATATACCGTGTAAGTCCCGCAAGCAGTATAGGGATCTGGCATGAAAACCGAGGCACGCGGACCGATATAGTCATGCAAACCGAAACGTGCACATATATCGAGATACGCACGAGAATCAAGATGAACAAGAGACAACGTACAAATAAATCGAGACGTGCACGTAGATCGAGAAAATCACGAATATCAAGATAGCGCACAAATCAATACAACATGCAAATCGACACGTGCACGCGAATCGAGACGGTGCAAAGACCAATGCGACATGTAAATCGGAGCGATGCGCAAATCAGTACGTGCACACAAATCGAAACGATACAAAAACTGAGATGGCACAAAGGCCGAGACACGGGAATCGAGGCAACACACAAACTGAGGTAGTACGGTGCCTGAGACAGTGCAGGGCTCGAGGCGTCCCGCTGCCCAAGGCAGCACGTGGATCGGGGTGCACAAAAATTAAAACAGCTCACACACCGAGGCACCCAAATCGAGATAGCACGCAACCCAAACAACACGGGGCCCAAAGCATCCCGTTGCTCGAGGTGTACACGAAGCTCGAGACACGTGTCCTGAGGTAGCATGAAAATGAGGGGTGCGCACCAACCGAGGGTGCGCTGCCTAAGGAACATGCTGCACGAGGCAGCGTACGGCTCGCGGCAGCACGCTGCCCGACGCGAGTCGAACCACATGGCTCGATCTCCGAGAAGTACACAGATCAAGAAAGGGGAGGAAGAGGGGTGCTCGGTAATCTCACCGACGGAGGGGCTCGTCGACGTGGGCGAGGAGGCCTGGCCAGGTCGGCCCGCCGACAGGAGGAAGTACAGAGGGAGAGGGGGGGCCGGAGGAGGACCGCAGCGTGGGACGGAGGAGCTGGGGGAGGCCGGCCATGGGATGGCGGCCGGAGCTCGAAGACGAGGGGGAGAGGATGAGAAGAAGACGACGACGAGGGTGGTGGTGGTCGTCGTGGATGTGATGGTGGTGGTGGCTGACGATGACGATGACGGTGGCGGTGGAGACGACGGCGCTGGCGGCGCTCAGGGGGGGCGAAGGAGAAAGGGGGCAGTGGTGGTGGTGCGGTGGCTGAAGGGGGCGGCCATGGCGGTGGCGCCGGAGATGGAGGCGGTGGTGGCGAGGGAGGCGACGACGATGATGGTTGGGGAAGATAGTGGTGGCGCTCGGGGCGGCCGGAGGTCGGGGAGAAGAGAGGGAGATCGGGAGAGAGTTAAGAGAGAGAGAGAGAGAGGAAAGGGAATTTGGGGGGGTGCTGGTTCTCGGAAGAGGGAGAGAGAGAGGAAAGTATGGGTTGGGGTTAGGTTAGGTAAGGAGAGGGGTAGGTATAGGAAATAAAATAATAATAATAATAATAATAATAATGATAATAAAATTGATAGTAACAATAGTAGCAAGAATAATAATAATATGAAATAAATTCATCCTCAAGAAAATATCAATAAAATTTTAACAATACCCAAATTTAAATTTTCCAAAAATATAAAATACAGTCAGATACCTATTTCAAAAATAGGAATTTGACAACCGTAAAGGGAATGAAGATCTATGCTGCTACCCTGTGACAACCTTCACAAACATCTTCAGTAGATTAAATTTGAGGCAGCCCTTTGACCATCTCATTTGTTATTAACTGCTTCAAGCTTCCATAGTTCAAATAACTAAACATGTCATGCCACAACTTTGAGCTTCCACTGTCAACACTACTAAAACAAAAAAGTTAGAAGTTTGTAGTCTTAGTGGAAACATATTATTTTCTGCAATA
This sequence comes from Iris pallida, assembly GCA_029216955.1. Classification (NCBI taxonomy): domain Eukaryota; kingdom Viridiplantae; phylum Streptophyta; class Magnoliopsida; order Asparagales; family Iridaceae; genus Iris; species Iris pallida. The sequence goes on from JANAVB010034020.1 coordinate 1,531,365, forward strand.
CCAATCTTCACAACAAGTCATTTTTTATGAATATCAAATCATAAAAAATTGTTTCAAAAATGATTAGACCTTAGAAGATTGTTTCAAAAATGAATATCAAATCATTTTTTAAAAGATGATCAGCCCTTAGAAGATTGCTTTCTAGTCGTAATAGTAGTAAACATCTTTCATCTTCTCAGTACTTTCTGATCTTGTTTTGAAAGTTATTTCACGAACTCCTTCTATTTTGTATGTTCTGTCATCACCAATCTTTACTTGGCCACGACCAAATTTTGTTAAGCTTGTAAATAAATTTTTATTTCCTGTCATATGCTTGATAGCACCACTATCAAGATACCACGTATTATCCTAGTTGTCACCATGACAAGCTAGGAACAAATATCATGATGGTTACCTCTTTCTTCATATCTTACTTCATGTACGTAGCTTGCTTCTTTTTCCTTGTCGTCCTCTTGCTTATACCAAGATTAACTGACTGTGTGGCCTGGTTTGTGGCAATAATAACATTTAAAGTAGCCACGACCTCTTCCTCTTTGATGCCACAACATCTTCCTCTTTGTGAGTCGCTTTGTGAGTATATGTAGTTGAAGTTTTCTTCTGCTTTTTCTTCTTTATTTTGTTTATTGCTAGAATAACCTCTTCCTTTGCCATGAAAATTTGTACTTCGACCCTGAATTTTTTTGCCTCTTTAGCGTCCACGGTTCTGAGAAGAACCACGGCCTCCCATAGATGTGACATTACACTTGAGCGCTTGATCAGCTTAAGATAGAAACACTTTGAGAACATCTTTTGTTAATTGGAAATTCATGAGGTTCTAATCTTCCTTGTAAGCTCTACAAGGACATAGATGCAAGATCATTAGTTTCTTCAATAGCAACTACAACATGATCATATTTGCTTGGTAGACTGTGAAGAACTTTTTCAACAATTTTTTGAGTTTCTAAAATTTATCCATTTGAACTCGTTCGATTCATAATAGAATTCACTTTTGTAAAATATTCTTTAGTATTTTCATTATATTTCATTGATAGTTTCTCAAACTCTCCCCTTAAAGCTTACAAGCGTACCTTTTTCATTTGATCTTGACCAGAATATGCTGTCTCAAGAATTGTTCAAGCCTCCTGGGAGCTATTTGCCTTGGATATTCTTTCATAGACTTGAATTTCAATTGCTTGGTAGATTTGAAAGGGCGGCTTCTTCTCTTCTTGTCTCTTTTCCTTCAACATCATTTCTTGTGCATTGGATAGTTATTTTATTTGCTGGTCGATCCATTCCTTCTTCAACCGCACTCCATAGATCTTGAGGTTCAAGACATAGCTTCATGAGATTGCTCCAATAATTATATTTTCACCATTGAAACGAGGCACAAGAGAGACAAGATTGTTACTTGAGGTGGACATTTTTTTTCTTTGGATCTGATATCGGCCGCTTTGTAGGATACAAAGATGATATTTGATTTTATTGGCTGAATAATCAACTTTTTTGTTCTCTTACTCAACAGGACTCAAGATACATCAAGAACAATGAACATGACTCTTCGTATTCTTAAATGCATGAATATAATGAACTTGACTCTTTGGAAGACACAAATTTGATATACTTTTTTAACAAGAACTCGTAGATTTGTGTATTGGATTACAAATAAAGAGAGATCGGGAATAGCTTATAAATGCCAGAAATAACTCTCAAAATGAAAGTTATTCTATAGATGTTGTATCCTTGCCTATAAGTTGGCCATTACGAGAGTAATATAGCTCTGCACCATCTACACCTTGCAAAAACTTATTGTCCATATCACTAAATATTTGGCATTTGTGAGGAAACTGTTGCGCTCACAAGCCCCACAAGAGAGACAAAGAGTCGACCGTTGTGTTTATGAAGAACAAATTGTATTAGTTTTTTTTTTTTTTTTTTGTTATTCCCGTTATAACGTACGGGACTTTGTGCAAGCTGTGTTGCATGTTATTTGGATCCAATGCCTCCAAATTTTACACACATCCACATCTTCCTGCGATTCGATCTCGAGACCGTCCGTCTAACCAAAGAGATTATATATATCACTTCTCGCTTAGCACAATAGCGAGCTGAGTTCGGTATTGTATTATTTATTAGACCATCCATCGATAATCCGGCCATCTATCCAAATAATCCGGCCATCTATACAAATTAGACTTGTACGCTTTCAAAAAGTTGAAGACGAAGTAATTGGAACTGTGCTACGAACAATGGCATCTATTGCCGAATGGCCGTCTCCGTTCCAATATATAAACCTTAACTAACAAACCTCTACTACAATATAGCAAACGTAACTAGAACTGATCATAGCTCAGCCATGCTTCCTATCATTCTCATCCTCCCTCTCCTCTTCTCCTCCTCTCGCGCCTCGGACTTCTGCGTAGCGGACCTCGAGGGGCCCAAGACCCCCAACGGCTACGCCTGCAAGAAGGCCTCCAACGTCACGGTCGACGACTTCGTGTTCTCCAAGCTAGGGGAGCCGGCCGACTTCTCTACCACCAACGATACGTTCATCGTTCGTTTCGTACACGTCCTGCAGTTCCCGGCGCTCAACGGCCTGGGCATCGCCGCCTCCAGGCTCGAACTTGCCCCCCGCGCCGTGATGCCCCTCCACAGCCGCCGGGGGGCCAACCAGATCCTCTTCGTCACCGAGGGGACCATGGGCTGCGGCTTCATCGCGTCGGATAACAGAGTGTACTACAAAACCCTCAACAAGGGGGACGCTATGGTAGTTCCACAGGGGCTGCTGCAATTCCAGGCATGCATTTTGATCAATACGAATTTATGTCATCAAAAATGCTCTCAACTAGGAGAAATTATACAAAGTGCCGGGCTCACCGTGCATCTTAATTTTTCTCCACTGGATGGCACGAGAATCGGAAGGACTGTTCTAGGTTGTTGCTGCTCATACCATTAAGTGGAGGATAATCAAGATGTACGATGAATCCGACTCACCGAATAATTTCTCATCAACGAAGCCATATTTTCATAACAGTAAGCCGCATGCATGCATACCAAAAACTTAGTAACTGTCGGTAGAATTTTTACTTATGATATACTTAAATAACATGACATAGTCTAGGAGCCATAATAAGAATTATATTTCTTTCTCAATGGAGATAATATGAGTTTGGACACTGCTATTTTGCCTGCATGTTTCGTGACCGTCAATTTGTCCATCGCCATGCGGCAGCCTCCCATTTGTCTCCGGCCTAAATTTTTAGAGGGTGGGACCCGGGGCTAGCAGAGGAGGCCAATGGGCTGCTGCTACGTGAAGACGGGTCAATTGGCGGTCAAGAAACCTGCGGCAAAATATTATTTCCGTATGAGTTTAGGATTTATTTTAGAACCAAATTATAAGTTACACTACCAAATAAATATTAGAAAAATGCTATTTGGCCCGCGGTCTTGGACCGCAAAACGTGAACGCGGGCCACGTCTCAGCATCCCATTGTCCCTCCCTATTTGTCGGAGTCTGTCATCTATCAATGGGGGTGCTGACACATGGCAGGTGGTCCAAATAGTGTCGTACTAAATATTATTTTCTCAATACTTGTAAATTAATTTGTGGCAATTAATTCTCCAGGTGAACGAGGGCGACACGAGAGCAGTGGCTCTTACCAGCTTCAGTAGCACAGGTCCAGGATTCCAGGTAACGGGCTGGGCATTGTTCAACAACGACATCCGGACATCGCTACTACAGAAGATCTCTTTTATCGACGAGGCGGAAATAGAGAAGATCAAGAAAATGTTTCGAAACCATACTGGCTGAGAGCCCATTGGTTTAATTGGAAGATGTTGAGGAGCTCAATGTTTTCGTGTCCTATTAATGTGTCGGTCAATAAAATTCCTTTACCTTTCGTGTCCTGGAGTGTCTGGATTATAAAATATAATATTGGCTAATTTGAATTCCCATGCAGGGTCGGTCCAAGAATTCTCGGAATCTAGGACAGAGTTTGGAAGTAAGATCTCTTGAACTCGTAATGAAAAATGTCTAATTTTTCTAAACTAATTTATGATTTTTTTTTTTCGGATACAAATTTTATAAATCAATTTAACAAATAAAATCTTATATATATATATATATATATATATATATATATATATATATATATATATATATATATATATATATATATATATATGGTAAAATTAACTAGTTGAGCGACCTATGTTTTTTTCTTCTAATAATAATCAAGCATGATAACTAAAACAAATATATCATTTGGAGACAAAATGGCAAAGTAACTCTTCTAATTTCATTTGTTCTTATGAAGAGATTCCATCTTGTATTTCAGCACATGTCACACTGGACATGAACTCTGTATTTTCCTGATTTTATCAATGAATTCCTGTTAAAAAAAAAAACTATTAGAATAATAAAAATTATTTGAAGAAAATAACAAGTATATTAGTTGGCCTCATAGTAACGACTATCTCAATACATTTCTTGATCTATGCTTCTATTTATGTTATTGCCATTTTGGTTACTAAAGTTTACTATTAATTTATAAGTGTGAGTAGGCCCTCTTTGGATCGTATTCCTACTAAAACCATTACTATAGAGTATTAATTAAGCGGATTTAGCATGTTTGGCCATTTCCATTGCAAGTGCTGGTTGGACTAGTAAGTAACCTTAGACATGTTCTGGGACCTTGTCTATTGAGGGGTCTGGAACGTTCGTCCAACTCACCTACCCTCCGGGTCGACCATGTTTCCATGTAAGATAACTTGACCAACCCGCATAACATATCAAATGTCATCAGAGTTGACATTTAAGGTGTGATATTAAATTGGATCCATATACCTTAAAAATAAATTTTTATGTAAGACATGGATTAATTTATATATTCTGCCTCTCATGATCCTACTTTATATAGTATATATATAGGACATAAAAACTCCATTGTCAACATATTTTTAAAATAGGACACTAGATATAACCCAACAGAAATCATTACTGAAATCTCAATATGATGCATAGATCAAGGATTTGGAAGATATCAGAGAATTCAATTATGTAAGATATGGAGAACTCAATTAATGTAAGATAACGAAAATTCCATTAATGTTTTCCTGTCCTATGAATGACCTATGGGGTGTGGAAGTCATGGTTCTCTAACTACATCTTTCCTGTTATTTCCTACTTAGTATATTTGTACGAACCTTACACGTATTTTACAATACTTGAAAAGAGCAAACATTTTTGTTATATATATAATTGCATAACTCTCCATACTAAATGTAATGAACAATTTTAATTAGTATATATAGATGAGAGTATTTTTAGAATAATTTTTTTTTACGGAGAAATTTTTTTTTATATTATATAGTAATATATATTTTTAGGCGTTCTGATTTATTAGGACCTGTCAATTGGGCGGGCCGGCCCAGCCCGGCACGAGATTGGTCCTAAAAAATGACCCATGTGTCGGTCCGGTCCGATCGAATCGTGGGCCGGCCCAGCATATTGGGTTGTGCTGAACCACGTATATAGGCCCATAAAGATAGGCCCAACAAGCCCGACCCAGTCCGAAGCCCAGGCCTGCCCGGTCCGAAATAGAAGTAGAATGAATTCGTCCACCGAGTATGGAAGATACCATAACTACAATCCCCACATACAGAATTAGAATGTACTCTTCCACGAATGGCTGTTTCTGAATATTAGTACCTTAGAAAGCAAACCCAATACGAAGTAAGGTAACCTATGGATTGAGATTTTTTTTACCTTTAGTCCGGTCCGACCCGATCCTGCCTGTTACAGTTCATGGATTCGATAGGTCCAGTCCGGATCGACTCAGTTCACCCAATTTCATATCGGATCAGTCCGGTCTACTTGACAACTCTATTTATGAGACACCATTGAAGTCAAATTGATTGAAGTTGATGTGATATGAGTTGATGTGATATGATATTAAAGGATATTACAAGTGATGAACCAAAGCATACAGTGAATATACTGTTCTTTTAGAAAATGGTAGAAAAATTATCCCATGTCCCACTAATAATAAATTAAACAAAAAATTGTACCATAAGCATCAAAGTTACAATTTATTTCGCAAAAGGAACAAAGTTCAACAAAATTGTAAAGTGAGCATCGTTGCGCCAAAAAATAGGACGCCAATTTTTTACGCCCTTAAATTCGACGTCAAAGATTAACGGCAAGGATTAAGAAGGAAGGATTAAGGAAAAAAGAGAGATTAGGGGGGGATTAAATTGGCGGACATTGGATTTTTCAATCTCAACAAACATGCATCTCCAAGTATGTCCTACCCTACGTTTCCATTTCAATATCATTATACTGCCCAATAATCTATTTAGCTAAATTTTAACTTGATAATCTTCAATTTTCCAGTTTTTCAACTTGATATCCTAAACTCTGATATGTATTAACTTGATATATAAAAAAAATACTGACTAAACTACCCTCCTTCTCCATCCAACCCTCCTCCACCCAGCTTTACCACCCCCGCAGTCGCCCCACCACCACCCATGCACACACACCCCCACCCTCGCGTTACACCCCTGCGTCACGCCCTCACCCCCGCATCACCCCTACCACCTGTAACGCCCCAGTCCCAAAATACGTAGGACCAAGTACGTGAACATGCCAGCTGCACATATACGAAGAATACTCCAATATATAGAATCCTCGCATATGCACATAAGCTGTAAATAAATAATCACAGGCCAGAATAACATATCTAATCTCATCACAGCTCAACACAGAAGATAATGAAGTCCAAATAAATAAATATGAGTATCAAAAGATAGCTGGGTGAACATACTCACTCCAAACAGCTATGAAAAATAGTCTTACAAGATCGGAGTCCGACCTCCGCAAAATAGAAAGAAAAGAGATGTAAAATAATGTCTACAACTGTCTCAGATAAGAAATAGACTAAAAGTCATAAGGCACTGCCTCGTCATCAATGTATGATAGCTCCAAAGCCGCTCCGTACTCCTGTGGAAAATCGTCTAAACCTGGCGAGATAACCAGGTCCTCAGGGGACATAGCAAGATACAAGAAAACACCATGCCATATAAACTGTGATAATATAATAAGAGAAAAAGGTATGCATGCAATCGGGTTCCTGACCATTCTACTGTGAATATGCAGTTGAGATACATTCCTTCGACGCATGAGCCCTGACTGAATATAGGATCCGGTATAGTCCCCTCTTGGGCACCAGTGACCAAGAGCATGTCGTTCAAAAACGACAGTGGCCAACCTGAGAGGCTCATACCCGTATCTCCAGCGGAGCTTCCTGGTTACAAGGGAAGTGAAATCGAAGCCCATACGTCGGGTAATGTTCTCCCCACCCAATGCCTAGTATCATCATCCCCATGACTAACATGTACCTCTAGTAACCGTCAAGTCTTCTATCATGCAATTCTATTGGCAGTTACCCCTATCCGTCGCACGCTCCATACGTATCGGTGGCCAGCCAACTACGCGGATACGTGTCCTATATGTGACTCACATCACGTGATACAACAAGTGTCAAGGCCGTATGAGATATACCAATACCTCAACATCAATGGGTGGTCAATAAACTAAGTCAATGCAAGAGAATACATAAAGCAAGATAACGACCGATAGAGTCGCTTGCACCCAAGTGTACATGGACGCACAGTTTAAATACCATGAAATAAATGCTGAAAATAACAACTAAAAATAAAAATATAATAATCACAGAGTAAGGTGGCAAGGTATCTTGCCTGATGGTGCAAAGTGGCAAGTCTAAGTAATCACAATGTCAGCCAAGAAACGTCACAATCTCTAAACAACTTCGGACGCTGAAATAAACATTAAAAATGATCTCGGTGAAGAAGATATACCTAGGAAACGTCTGTCCAAAAGTCAAATTCTGGAACAGGGGCAAAATCGTTATTTTGGGTCAAAACGATGTCCGCCGTTGGACCCGCTTTGCACCGAAACGCGTGCCAAAGTCTATGGTCTCTAAAGTCGTCAAACTATATGTCTACGATTTCAGTTTGAGGAGAGGAACTCAACGGTATGTCTAATTTTGGATTCCGAGGAGCCGTGTACAAATTCGCCCGTTTGAGTGGGTCGCGAGCCCGCCAAAATTGGGTTCCAATTCGACCTTCTCAGAATCGAACCAAACTTGGTATGCAGGACCAGAATTTCGATTCGGACCTGTTGGCGTAAGTTTCGTCTCGATCCGACGACTGTACACGAAGTTATGGACAAGTTTGCAAAACGCCGATACGGGGGTATCTCGACGGATACGCGTTGATTTCGTCGCGCACACGCGACGAAACTGAGTTCCGTCAGTTCCCACACGTCGGTAACGTCCATATGCGCCTTTCAATGCGTATAGCGCGCGACCACATCGCCCGGTTTGTCGGGGCGTACGTCGCATCGTGGAAATTTTAGAAATTTATTATTTTAGAAAACAGTTTTTCACACAAGTTTAACATGGAATTACTTCTCACACAGAAATCGAAATACCGATCTACCAGTTGTGTTTGAATCGTAGTTATGTTGTCTTCACACGTGTTCAATTAGTTTTTACGAAAGTTTAATGGACAGCGAGAAAAGTGGCCGACAAGTTGGCGTTTCAAAACAGTTTTTAATAATCAGAAAAGTGGGTTTTTCTCCAACTTCGTCTCGATTTTTCGAGCAAGTTGGATGGCCATGTCAAAATCCACCTAGGGGATCTTGAAGAGGGTCATGAGGGCTTTCTACACGAATTTACGACTCTAAAAACAGACTAGAATCGAGAGAGAAATCAAACAGGGAAGTTTGGTACCTTGAGTGGGAAAACTGCTCCGTAGGTGACGCGGGACTGACTTCCGATGCTCCGTTCGTCGCGCACAAAGCTCCGTCGTCGGTGAAACGAATTTGTAGTTGAAGAGGGTATAAGCAGCCTCAACTTTCGTTTTGGAAGATTAGGGTTTTGAGGCTTGTGAAGGAAGATGTATTTATAAGAACTTGTGGCAAAAACCTAATTCTAATAGGATTAGGAGTCTTTTGGGCTCGGTTTCTATCGGGTTGTTAAGGGAATTGCAGCTGCTGCTTGGGATACTAGATGGTGGGGTCGGGCTTTTAGTCCATGGCAGCTAACTGTTGCTAAATCAATGAAGTTAAGGGGGTCGGCCCCCCCCTCTCACTCGCAGCTGCTGCTGCTTGATTATGGGGGGGCTCGGCTACCACCTTTTTTTCATTTTTTTTTAACAAAACAATATATATATATATATATATATATATATATATATATATATATATAAAACATATCTATATATATACATATATATATATGTATACATTCATAAGAAAATTTTTCTAAAATTCTCAATAAGTAACAAAATTATTTTGTAACAAGGTAGGCTATACTTAGTAGTATCTAAATATCAAGCACACAACTTACATATATTATACACATCTATAATTACGTACCATTACCAAATAAATTTAAATAATTATAGAAAAAAATAATTTTTAAAGCATTAAAATAATAAAAAATATTGGGGTTTTACATCCTACCCAACTTGAAGAAAATTTCGTCCTCGAAATTAAACTAAGGTCGAGGGATCAAATGCAATGCAAGGAAATTGATAATAATAAAAAAAGCTTCAATGCAAGACATACCTTCGTCTTCGAACAAATGCGGATAGCGATTTCGGATGTCGTCCTCGCGCTCCCAAGTAGACTCCCTGGCGAGTGATGCTTCCATGCCACACGAACCAATGGAATAGATTGATTCCGCAACACCTTCACTCGGCGATCGAGGATACCTACTGGTTGCTCTTCGTACGACAAACTCGGTCCAACTGTGATCTCGGAGTGATCAAGCACATGATTGCTGTTCGCCACGTACCTTCTCAGCTGAGATACATGGAATACGGCATGTACTCCCTCTAGTGACAGTGGCAATGCCAATCTGTAGGCAACCTCTCCAACACGTTCCAAGACATCGAAAGGCCCGATGTACCTTGGACTCAACTTGCCACGTCCTCCGAATCGAATCGTGCCTCTAGTGGGGGATATCTTCAAGAACACATGGTCGCCCTCTTTGAACTCTAAGGGTCGACGACGATTATCTGCCCACTACTTCTGACGATCCTGCGCTGCTCGCGGGTGGTCCTGAATCTTCTTCACTGTCTTCACTGTGCTCAAGACCAACTCGGGACCCAATAGCTGTCGCTCTCCTATGTCGCTCCAACAAACAGGAGACTGACACTTCCTACCATACAATGCCTCAAACGGAGCCATCTGAATGCTCGCTTGATAGCTATTGTTGTAGAAAATTCTACAAGATGAAGATGGTCCTCCCACAAACCGCCAAAATCAAGCATACACGCTCTCAACATATCCTCTAGCGTCTGAATGGTACGCTTCGACTGGCCGTCTGTCTGCGGATGATACGATGTGCTAAACTTCAATCGGGTGCCAAACTCTCTTGTATGCTCCTCCAAAAGTGCGAGGTGAATCTCGAGTCATGATCCGACACAATACTAACAGGTACACCGTGTAATCTCACAATCTGCTCCATATACATCTCTGCCAATACCTCCGTCGACTGGCCCACTCTAAAAGGTAAGAAATGTGCTGACTTCGTAAGTCTATCAACAATCATCCACACTGCATCACGTCCTCTTGGACTCCGAGGAAAACCCGGGACAAAATCCATAGTAATGTGCTCCCACTTCCACTCGGGAATGGGTAGCGGCTGCAATAATCCGGCCGTCCTCTGGTGCTCCGCCTTTACTCGTTGACATACCAAGCACTTGGCAACGAAATGAGCTATCTCCCGCTTCATTCTGTGCCACTAATAATACTGTCGTAAGTCACGATACATCTTGGTCCCTCCGGGATGAATAGAGTAAGTCGAACTATGAGCCTCGGCCATCAGCTCCTGTCGTAGATCTCCATTGGGTACATAAATGCGACCCCCACATCGTAGTGTCCCATCTGAGTGGATCCTCAAACCTGTCTGCTCTCCTGCTTCAGTCCTCTCTTTCAGCCGTCGAAATCTAGCATCATTAGACAATGCTGCCTTGATGCGCTCTACCAGTGATGATTGCACTTGAAGGTTGGCTAATACGCCATCTGCTCCCGGTAATACTACCTCAATACCAAGATGCTCCAAGTCTCTAATCAACTCCTTCTGTGTAGTCAAAATATGTACCATGGGCTTACGGCTTAATGTGTCTGCCACGACATTAGCCTTGCCCGGATGATAATGTAGCTCAATCTCATAATCCTTCATCAACTCCAACCAATGTCGCTGTCGCATATTCAACTCCTTTTGTGTGAACACGTACTTGAGGCTCTTATGATCAGTGTAGATATCAACCTTCTCGCCGTACAAGTAGTGTTGCCATAGATTCAAAGCAAAGATAACCGCTGCGAGCTCTAGATCGTGGGTCGGATAATTCTTCTTGTGCACTCTCAACTGTCGCGATGCATATGCTACTATGCGACCGTGCTGTATCAATACACATCCTAATCCCTTTCCGGATGCGTCGCTGTAGATCACAAATCCTTCTGGATCCGATGGTAGTGTCAAGATCGGTGCTATGGTCAACCGCTTTTTCAACTCGTCAAAAGCGGCTTAACACTCTTCTGTCCATACAAACTCCTGATCCTTGCAAGTCAATCGAGTCATGGGCCCCGCTATTCGAGAAAAATCTTTTACGAACCGTCGGTAGTAACCCGCAAGTCCGAGGAAACTTCTCACTTCAGAAGCTGTTGCAGGAGCGGGCCATGATTTGACTGCTGTGATCTTCTCTGGGTCCACTGATATACCATCACCCGTAACAATATGACCAAGGAATGATACCTCCTTAAGAAAGAAATCACACTTGCTAAGCTTCGCAAAGAGTCTTTCGTTCCTCAATGTTCCTAAAACTATCCGTAGATGCTGCTCGTGCTCCTCTTGACTCTTGGAGTAAATCAAGATATCGTCTATAAAGACTACTACAAATTTGTCCAAGTATTGGTGAAAGATCTTGTTCATTAAATTCATAAAAACTGCGAGAGCATTGGTCAAACCGAAAGGCATGACCAAGAACTCGTAGTGTCCATACCTCGATCGAAAGGCCGTCTTGGCAATATCTTCCTTCCGAACCTTCAATTGGTGATAGCCCGATCGTAAGTCAATCTTGGAGAATACTTTTTCTCCACTCAGTTGATCGAATAGATCATCTATACGCGGCAAGGGATACTTGTTCTTCACCGTCACTGCATTCAACCCTCTGTAGTCAATGCACATGCGCACTGTCCCGTCTTTCTTAGGCACAAAAAGGACGGGTGCTCCCCATGGTGACGCACTGGCACAAATAAATCCTTTCTCTAATAAGTCATCAATCTGCGTCTTCATCTCTACCAACTCCTTGGGCGCTAGTCGATAAACTCGAGATGAAATAGGCTCGGCTCCAGGAATAAGCTCAATAGAAAACTCAATATCTCAGTCAGGTGGTAGTCCTAGCAATTCCTCGGAGAATACATCCACGAACTCGGTGATAATAGGGTGCTGAGGGGTGTCATGCATCATCATATGAGCCCCCGATGTGGGTGCATCACAACTATCTCCGTCTTCTTTGGTGAACTCAAACTCTGCCGCATTCGGTGGTCTAAAGATGATACTGCTCCTATGGCAGTCTATGAGAGCGAAATGCTGGCTCAACCAGTCCATTCCAAGAACCACATCAAATGTCGGCATAGGGAATACAAAAAGTCGTGCCACCATCTCTCTACCATTTATCACTACAGGACAAAGTCTACAAACACCACTAACAGGTACAACTCTTCCTCCAGTGAGGATTTTAACATTCTTAGCTAAGGGTGTGATAGGAATGCTGTGTCTCATGGCAAAACTAGTGGCTATAAATGAATGTGTGGCTCCAGTATCAAATAATGTAATAGCAGGAAAAGATGCTACTAAAACCATACCTGCTATGACCTCTGTCTCTGTCTCTACATTCTCAACAGCTAGGGAGAATGCCTTTCCTTGGTTCTGTCCTGGGCCTTGAGCTCTGGCCTTGTTGTACTGTGCTGTCTGTGGGGTAATGGTGGACGAGGTATTGGGGCTGTGGGCCTCTGGGCCTGATGTGCCTGAACTAGAGCCTGCTACTCAGGACAATCTCTGGCCAAGTGCTGTCCTGATCCACATCTCAAACATAAGCCCAAATGAAGTCGACAGTCATCTCTAATATGCCCCTGCTTTCCGCAAAAGTTGCAGGTGGGCTTCTGATAAGGTGTGTGCCTCTGCTGGTACTGTCCCGTGGTCTTCCTGATAGGTCCACTCTGAGTAGCTCGGGCTGGTGTAGCTGCTGGGGTATGACGCCTCGATGTCTGCTGCTGTTCCTTGCGAAGAATCTCCTGAGCACGAGCTTCTTCCAAGACAGCTGAATGGGAGACTCGAGACTGAGTAGTCGTATAAGATTTGAGCTCTGGTGCAAGCCCCTGGTGAAATCTTCTCGCCTTCTCTAACTCTGTCGGAATCAATCCCGTACCAAATCAACTCAGGCGATTGAACTCCGAGTAATACTCATCAACTGTCATATTTCCTTGCTTCAGATGAAGGAACTGGTCATAGAGACCATCTCGAACATGAATAGGGAAGAATCTCTCATAAAATGCATCATAGAACTGCTTCCAGGTGATCCCAGCACCTAATCGTCTCTCTTCCGCCTTCCACCAGTGGTGAGCATTGTCTTCTAACAGTAAGTCCACTGCTGTCATCCAATCTCGAGCTGGCAACTGGGATGCCTTCAGTAGCTTCTCGGTACTAATAAGCCACTGTGACACCTCTAATGGCTTCTCCGTCCCTCTAAAGGCCTTGGGGTTCATATCTGCAAAATTCTTGATAGAACCTTCATAGGGATGCAGAGCCGGTGTTGGTGCTGGTACTGGAGGTGGTGGTGGAGGTCTAGCCATAGCTGCCATCATCGTCTGTTTCATCAGATCAGTCTGCTGCCACTAAGCCTGCATCATGGCATACATAAACTGACTAGTAGGGCTCCCATCAGTCGATGGTGGTGGCATCTGAGGTCCCGACTGTGGAGGAAACTGCTGAGAGAATGTGGGGGTGGAGGCAGTGGTACATTTCCTCCCGGTGGCATGGTAGTAGTCTGTCCAGCCTGGCTGCCTGGGGGTGCTGCGACCTCTGGGTACTCCGTCGTCGGTGTTGTAGTAGGCTGTCAGTCCTGGCTGGTAAGGTGTTGCTGGAGTCATGGGAGGATTCTGTTCCTCCGAAGTAATCTCCTCACCAGATATGAGGGCCTAGGCAGAAGTGCGTCCGCTTCGTAGATTCATACTGTTGGCACGAGGAAGATAAGTTGATATTAGGAAAGATTAGATAGGAAGTAAATCGAATAATCAAGGAAGTTTCGAAAAGATTGGAAGTCAAGAGATAGTAGAAGTTCTGGATGAGATATTCCTATTCCTATATGCAGGCTTGTTGGGAACAGTCATGTAACCCAACAATATTAGATTGACCTGCATGGGCCACCACAAAAACATGTAACGCCCCAGTCCCAAAATACGTAGGACCAAGTACGTGAACATGCCAGCTGCACATATACGAAGAATACTCCAATATATAGAATCCTCGCATATGCACATAAGCTGTAAATAAATAATCATAGGCCAGAATAACATATCTAATCTCATCACAGCTCAACACAGAAGATAATGAAGTCCAAATAAATAAATATGAGTATCAAAAGATAGCCGGGTGAACATACTCACTCCAAACAGCTATGAAAAATAGTCTTACAAGATCGGAGTCCGACCTCCACAAAATAGAAAGAAAAGAGATGTAAAATAATGTCTACAACTGTCTCAGATAAGAAATAGACTAAAAGTCATAAGGCACTGCCTCGTCATCAATGTATGATAGCTCCAAAGCTGCTTCGTACTCCTGTGAAAAATCGTCTAAACCTGGCGAGATAACCAGGTCCTCAGGGGACATAGCAAGATACAAGAAAACACCATGCCATATAAACTGTGATAATATAATAAGAGAAAAAGGTATTGTCACGACCCGCTACCCAAATTGTTGGGCCAGGCCGAGTCATGCCCAGCCTACGTTGAGATAAAACGTAGTAAGCTGTTCTAAAGACAACAGGATAAGACTAAATGTGCTAACAGCTCTATAAGTGAATAAAAGTCATAAATGCTCCAAACACAAAAGTCGTCTCATATATAGAAATAAGTCTAAAGTACAAGTGATCTGAAATGTAAAACTGGATACATGTCCAGTTACAAAATATGTAGCCTAATACATGACTACTCTCAAACTGTCTAAAGCAAAAAGACAACTAGGCGAGGTTCCCCGCAGGAACATCCTCGTAAAGCAAAGTCGGGTCCTCGGCAGTATCTCCATAATATGTGTCGCAGAGTAGCTCCTCCTCAGTAAGGACACCTACAACGTTATCCTGTCAGGACGGGAGCAAGTACTAAATCTAACAAAATATATAATACTGATCATGTGATGAAAGGAAATGACATATCATGTTTGTTCAGTTTTTAGGTACATTTATCATGGCAATAGATATTCATTTTAAAGTTTTAAAACTGTAGTAGGTGAGTGATCAGTCAATAGGTAATCAGGATGTACAGCGGTACATATCAATTTTCTGATGTGCACATACGTACACATAACGGCATCGGTGTATATCCATACACAAACGCGGGACCAGACGTACGACACAGATACATATAGAATGTAACGGTGCTCAGTAAATACATACGGAGAAGGGGGTCATGATCACGAACACTACTAGCAGTTTCCCCTTAACCCGTTATTTAAGCATGTGAGAGAGATATGAAAAGTAGCCTAAACATGGCAGAGACTGAAAGTAATACAACATGTAAAGTTCTAACTTGCTACCCCAAGGATCAACATTTAACATGGTTGGTGAATCACAGTTTTATGGTGTATAGCAGTATGTAAAGTTTGTAGAAAGTACTTGCCTCTAGCAAAGCAAAGCAAAACAAGCTGCGATAAAAGTGTTATGGATGTCCGGTAACTCGTCACTGTAGAAATAAATACATAAACTTAGCTTTTACACTAAGCTAAAACACTAGGACACTAATTGGTGCAACACGACTTGTGACTGGACACCTAGCCAAAATAATGATTTTAGCATAGGAGACCAATGTGGAGTAACACACTATTTTAACTAACTTTCTAGGGTCTTTACACTAGTGAGGGGTGAGGTTCAATACGGCTAAAACTCAAAATAACACAAAAAGCTACAAGTCGTAATTAATCAATAAATAAATCAAACGACCATTGTGTTCTAACAATTTTAGAGATAGACAAAAAGCCTAGTTTTACTTAAAGTAAAGTACCAAAGTGATCCTTGTTAATCATAGAAATTTATTATAATTTTTGTGGAATTTATTAACCAGTACCAGTATTTTATAAAAATCAGTTTTCCTAAGTATACAGAAAATGAGTTTTGGTTTCATATGTCAAACTAGTGGCAAAACTGTAATTTAAATACTACAAAAATTATACTAAATTAGCTAAAGTAACATAGTATCTAAATACTATTTTTCTAGAATTTTATCAGTAATTTAAGTATTTTCAGAAATCCAAAAACAGCATTGCACACAATTGAAATTAATTAATTAATTATCTGCGTATTTTTGTCCATGTATATAATTTGAAAGAAAGTTCAAATACAGGACCCAAGGCCATGAATCAAGTCCAATATGACTTGTATAGGTCTTGAATGTGTGAAAACACATTTGGGCCCAAAAACCCATGCTAGGCTTGGACACCAAATGGTTGCAGAAATTTAAATACACTAAAATACAAATTGGTAAAAATGCAAAATAAATATTAATATTTTAATAAGGCAAAATTATGTATAGTGAAAATATACATACATATGTTTTAAAAGTACATATATATATATATATATATATATATATATATATATATATATATATATATATATATATATAAGGAAAATACTTAATTTATAAAGTATATATATATATATATACAAATATATATATATAAGGAAACATTTAATTATAAAGTGTATATATATATACACATGAAAATATATACATATATACATATATGTATATAAATACAAACATATATATATAAAATTTACTAACTATAAAATTATACACATATATAATATACTGTCAAATATATATATATATATATATATATATATATATATATATATATATATATATATATATATATATATATATATATATATATATATATATACTAATATATATATATATTAAAACAAAAAAGAAAAAGAAAAGAAAAAAAGAAACAGAAAAAGAAACAGAAAAAGAAACAGAAAGGAAGAGGGGGGCTCGAACCCGAGCCAGCGCAGGGGGGTTTTTAGGCTAGGTCGGGCTGGCCAGGGGGTCAACCCGACAGTTGTGTTAGGGGTTAGGATTAGGTTAATTTTATTTAGGTTTTAAGTGATTAAATGATTAAAAAAAATATAATACAGTCCTGTGTCCTGACAGTTAGGGACACAGGTATTTACGTGTCTGGGTCGATTCGACACGCACGACACGAGTTTCACGTGTCCAGTTCCACACTCGTGCTCGCCAGGACACGACGAACAACATATGTGGACATGAGCCTCACACGACACGGTTTGACACAATTACTCATGTGTCCGGTCGTCGAAGGGGGGTTTCAGGGGTCGTAGACGGCGGAGGAGACGTCGGGACGGCGGCGCTCCGGTGGCGCTGAACTCAGCTCGTCGGGGCGCGTCGAATGGTGGCGGTTGTAGGCGGTGGTGCTCGTCGGAGGGGGGGGGGGGCTGGACGAGCGTTCGTCGGAGCTAGGGCTACGGCTAGGGTTTTTTGCCGGAGTTGGGGCTCTACGGTGGTCGGGGGTGTTCGCGGTGGTCATGGTGGGTTAGGGCTCGGTCTGGGGTGTCGAAGGGGGGGTTTATAAGGGGTTAGGCCGGTTCTAGGTCGGTCGGGGCAGCCGGAAATGGCGGGGGCAGGCCGGTCGTCGTCGTCGGTCGTCGGGTAGGGGGGTAGGTAGGAATCTTGCAATAGGGTCCCTAGGATTTAGGTTATTACAAATAGGTACTTCCAGTAAGTAAATGCAATAAATAATTTATATAACATAAATAAAACAATTTATTATTTACAAAATGTTATAAAAACAATTTAATAAATTGCATAATGATATAAAAACAATTCTAAATATTACAAAATGATATTAAAACTTTTTAGAAAATTACAATTTGATATTTTTGTATTTAAAACTCATTTAAAATTTATTTAAAAATTGTAGAAAAATTCCTAAAAATCATAATAAATATTTTAAGGCTAAAAATGACATTAATAATTAATTAACACTAATTTAATAATTTTTGAAAAACAGGGGCTTACAAGTCTTCCCTCCTTGAAAAATTTCGTCCTCGAAATTCACAAGGATTGAAGACCCGACAATATTCTAACATAGCAAGCAATGCAATAAAATGACTAAGGCTGCGATCGAAACTAACCTCTAAGGTATCAAGCGGGAACGGGTTGTTTTCTCACAGCGGTTGGATCGAACAAGTAAGGGTATCTCTCCCTCATGTCCGACTCCCTCTCCCAAGTAGATTCACCTGGGGAGTGACGGCTCCAAGCTACTCGTACTAGGGGTATAACCTTGTTCCTCAGCCTCTTCTCTCTCCTGTCTAATATCTCCACTGGCTGCTCAGAAACTGTAAGGCTCGGTCCGACCTCCAACTCTGAATGATCTAGCACATGACTGGGGTCTCGAACATATCTCCTCAGCTGAGATACGTGAAAGACATCGTAAACTCCTGCTAGGTTGGGTGGAAGTGCAACCCTGTAAGCTACCTCTCCGATCCTGCCAAGTATCTCGAATGGCCCGATGTATCTAGGGCTCAGCTTCCCTCCTCGTCCGAACCGGATCGTCCCTCTAGTAGGTGATATCTTCACCAGCACCATATCACCGTCTGCGAACTCTATCGGCCTGCGACTAGCATCAGCCCAGTGTTTCTGCCTATCCTGAGCTACTCTGAGCCTGTCTCTGATCATCTCGACTTTCTCTGCTGCATCCGTGATCATCTCTGGCCCAAGCATAACTCTGTCTCCAATATCATCCCAAAAGAGCGGTGTGCGGCATCGTCGTCCATATAGCGCCTCGAAAGGAGACATACCAATACTGGCCTGGTAGCTGTTGTTGTATAAAAACTCTACCAAGTGCAGATGGCTCTTCCATGATCCTCCGAAGTCCAGCACGCAGGTCCTCAGCATATCCTCCAGTGTCTGTATCGTCCTCTCGGACTGCCCATCTGTCTGCGGGTGGTACGCCGTACTGAACTTGAGCCTACTGCCCAACTCCTCCTACAAGCTCCTCCAGTAGTGGGATGTGAATCTGCTGTCTCTGTCCGACACAATACTCACCGGCACTCCGTGTAGACGAACTATCTGCTGCATGTATAGCTCCACCAACTTCTCGGTGGAAAGCCCTACCTTGAAGGGTATGAAGTGCGCACACTTCGTCAGCCTGTCTACGATGACCCAAATGGCATCCTTTCCTCCTTGGGAACGAGGAAGCCCTGAGACGAAGTCCATCGTAATATGTTCCCACTTCCACTCAGGAATGGGTAACGGCTGCAACAAACCAGCTGGCCTCTGGTGCTCCGTCTTGACCTGCTGGCAAACTAGGCATCTCGAGATGAAACGTGATACATCCCTCTTCATCCCGTGCCACCAAAGATGTTCTCGCAAGTCACGGTATATCTTGTTAGTACCAGGATGAATAGAATATCTCGATCGGTGCACCTCCTGCAAGACTGCCTCTACCAGCTCTCCCTTCGGCACGCACAATCGGCTGCCATGCCTCAAGGATCCATCCTCTGCTATAGTGAAGTCATCTAGTAATCCAGCTAAAGCCTGGGGTCGAAGTCTGCGAAGGCTCTCATCTGTAGACTGTGCCTCCCAGATCTGCTCCATCAAACCTGACTGAATGTTAAGCGCCATCATCTGTATCACTGATCCTGGCCGAACTAGCTCGATACCGAGCTTCTCCAGATCCTCCCGCAAATGCCGATCAATCATCAGGTACCATGCCATCGGATGCCTGCTCAGCGCATCCGCCACCATATTTGCCTTCCCGGGATGATACTGTAAATCGATGTCGAAGTCCTTCATCAACTCCAACCATCGTCTTTGCCTCATGTTCAGCTCTTTCTGCGTGAACACATACTTCAAGCTTTTGTGGTCAGTAAAGATCTCCACACGCTCTCCGTATAAGTAATATTTTCATAACTTGAGTGCAAAGATCACCGCAGCTAACTCTAGGTCATGGGTAGGATAATTTCTCTCATGAGTCTGCAATTGCCTAGATGCATAAGCATTCACTTTTCCATGCTGCTGTAGGACACATCCTAGCCCTTTCCCAGAAGCATCGCTGTATATGGTGAAACCTCCAGAACCTGAAGGTAATGTCAGAACTAGAGCGGTCGTCAGCCTCCTCTTCAGCTCCTCAAACGCTGCCTGGCAGTCCTCTGACCAGATGTACTCTGCGTCCTTCCGCGTCAGCTTCGTCATGGGTTCAGCTATCCTAGCAAAGTCCTGGATGAACTTTCTATAATAGCCTGCTAAACCCAGAAAGCTCATGATCTCTGAAACTGACGTCGGAGCCTTCCACGTCTCAACTGCAGCAATCTTCTTGGGATCCACCGAGATTCCATCTCCAGTGACTACATGGCCGAGAAACTCTACTTGGTCTAAAAAGAACTCGCACTTCGGCAATTTGGCAAACAATCTCTCCTGCCTCAGAATCCCCAAAACTATCCGCAAGTGCTCTGCATGCTCCTCTGGCGTCTTCGAGTATATCAGGATATCGTCGATAAACACTACGACGAACTTATCCAGATACTGGTGAAATGTCTTATTCATCAAGTTCATAAAGACAGCTGGCGCATTTGTGAGACCAAATGGCATCACCAGAAACTCGTACTGCCCGTACTTCGTATTGAACGCCGTCTTTTGGATGTCTGCTGGCCTAACCTTCACCTGGTGGTACCCGGATCTCAAATCTATCCTGGAAAAGACCTTTGCCCCACTCAACTGGTCGAACAAATCATCTATCCTGGGCAGAGGATATTTGTTCTTGATGGTGATGGCATTCAAGGCCTGGTAGTCAATACACAACCGGACTGTACCATCCTTCTTGGGCACAAAGAGCACTGGTGCTCCCCATGGAGAAGCACTGGATCGAATGAAACCCTTTCTCAACAGGTCATCAATCTGCTCTTTTATCTCTACTGCCTCATTGGGATTCACTCTATAGCAAGCCCGGGATACTGGTGATGAACCCGGCACTAAATCTATAGTGAACTCCACATCTCTGTCAGACGGAAGCCCTGGAAGATCCTCTGGGAATACATCCATAAACTCCCTAATGATAGGGTGTGGCGGTGCTACGTCCCCAACTGTCGCACAACAGTTCAGCTCTAGACTGATCTCCGGCCCTGTCCTCCTGACTCTGAATGGTGCTGTGCCTGGGGGACTGAACAAAATACTACCCTCATGACAATCTATAGATGCATGGGCATAGCTAAGCCAGTCCATCCCCAATATGATATCATAACCGGGGAGTGGCATCACAAAGAATCGCCCCTCAAACTCTCTCCCGGCTATCATAATAGAGCATCTATAGCTAGCTCTAATAGGCACTGGTCCTCCTCCCGTTATTACTCTACTAATCTCCGCAGTAGGTGTAGATACTAAGTGATGTTCATGCATAAACTCTAATGACAGGAAGCTATGAGATGTACCAGAATCAAACAAGCATAGAGCTAGAAAAGTATGCAAATAAACATGACCTGTGATGACGTCAGCTAAGTAATCTGGCTCCGAAACCTGCTCCGGCTCCGGCTCCGGCTCAAGGGCTAGGCTATAAACCTTCCCCTGAGGTCCCTTCTGCTGCTGCAGATGCTGTCCAAACCTCTGCTGCTGAGTCGGGAGTGGTCCTCTAGTCTTCGCTACTGGGCACTCTCGAAGCTGATGGATGGCAGACCCACAAGCCAAATAATGCCCCAACTTCTTCCTGCAGATGGAAGCGTCATGGCCTACCCTCTTACAGAATGCACAAAAACCTTCCTTCGGCTGCTGCTGCTATCGGGGTCCCGGGGCTCTAACTGGCGGGGTCTGATGATGTGGTGTAGGAGGACGGTAAGTCTGCTGGGGTGGCGTCGGTGCTCTCTGCTGGAAAGCCTGACGCTTGGATGGTCCCTCATGATGTACAGAAGCCGGCCTCTTGCATGACAGAAGACGCTCCTCGATGCTCCGGGCCAACTCTAGGCTCTGGTAGTAGTCAGTCGTACCGTTCGCCACTATAAGAATGCCAATGTCTGGAACTAGACCATGGCAAAACCTACGGGTCATCTCCTCTGGATCTGCAACCAGACTAGGAGCGAAACGGCTCAGGTGACTAAACTCTGCCGTATACTCATCAACAGAACGGTTCCCCTGCTGGATGTTCTGGAATCGTAGTCCCATGGCTACTCTAGCAGTGGTCGAGAAGAATTTTTTCTTGAACTGGGTCTTGAACTGATTCCAAGTGGCTCTCCCTCTCGCAAACAACAGCTCATTCCGGAATCAGACTCCTGCTAGGTCTATCAGCAGAAATCCCGCTGCCTCGACCTGGAGGTCATCCGGTATCCTAAATCCCAGAAGCTTCCTCTCTACCGAATCTAGCCAGTCATCTGCTACTACTATACCCTCAGTCCCTGAGAACTCCTTGGTATTCAGACCCATGAAGTCCTTGATCGTCCCCGCTCTCTGCCGTGGCTCTACATGTGGTGGGACCACGGGACGTCCCTCAGAATGCTCCATGCTCTGGCGGAGTAGGGTAGTCTGCTCCTGATGGGTTGTTAGGAACCCTTGGATCAGAGTGAGCAGCTGGTTCCCGTCGAGTGTGACAGAAGACTGGGTAGGTATAGTGATAGGGGGTGGTGGAAGTATCGGGGCCTGCTGGGACTGGGATGTGGAAGGTGGTGGAGGCATCTGGGTCTGTGGATCTGTGGAGTGGGGGAATGTGGTAGGTGGAGGTGGGGGTGTATCAGTTAACTGGTCAGCTGACTGGATATGGAGTACACCATTCTCAGGTGTGACGTACTGGGATGAACAAGTAAGCACCATCTAATTACAATAAAAAGGACTTATAATGACTAGTTTAAAGCAAGCAATCATAGACAAGAAAATCTAATCATAATAGCAAGCATG
Source organism: Iris pallida (assembly GCA_029216955.1). Taxonomy (NCBI): domain Eukaryota; kingdom Viridiplantae; phylum Streptophyta; class Magnoliopsida; order Asparagales; family Iridaceae; genus Iris; species Iris pallida. The sequence continues at coordinate 1,554,613 of JANAVB010034020.1, forward strand.
TGATGTATTTTCCTATGTTGCAATCCTAGCATTCCTCTAGGTGTTCTAAGCGTCATTCCTAATGTTGTCTAATTACCTTAAGTTCCTAATTGCAGGCATGCTTGGTACAATAACGTAACCAAACAATTTAGTCAGGACCTGCATGGGCCACCACTAAAAACATGTCACGATCCGCTACCCAAATTGTTGGGCCAGGCCGAGTCATGCCCAGCCTACGTTGAGATAAAACGTAGTAAGCTGTTCTAAAGACAATAGGATAAGACTAAATGTGCTAACAGTTCTATAAGTGAATAAAAGTCATAAATACTCCAAACACAAAAGTCGTCTCATATATAGAAATAAGTCCAAAGTACAAGTGATCTGAAATATAAAACTGGATACATGTCCAGTTACAAAATATGTAGCCTAATACATGACTACTCTCAAACTGTCTAAAACAAAAAGACAACTAGGCGAGGTTCCCCGCAGGAACATCCTCGTAAAGCAAAGCCGGGTCCTCGGCAGTATCTCCATAATATGTGTCGCAGAGTAGCTCCTCCTCAGTAAGGACACCTACAACGTTATCCTGTCAGGACGGGAGCAAGTACTAAATCTAACAAAACATATAATACTGATCATGTGATGAAAGAAAATGACATATCATGTTTGTTCAGTTTTTAGGTACATTTTATCATGGCAATAGATATTCATTTTAAAGTTTTAAAACTGTAGTAGGTGAGTGATCAGTCAATAGGTAATCAGGATGTACAGCGGTACATATCAATTTTCTGATGTGCACATACGTACACATAACGGCATCGGTGTATATCCATACACAAACGCGGGACCAGACATACGACACAGATACATATAGAATGTAACGGTGCTCGGTAAATACATACGGAGAAGGGGGTCATGATCACGTACACTACTAGCAGTTTCCCCTTAACCCGTTATTTAAGCATGTGAGAGAGAGATGAAAAGTAGCCTAAACATGGCAGAGACTGAAAGTAATACAACATGTAAAGTTCTAACTTGCTACCCCAAGGATCAGCATTTAACATGGTTGGTGAATCACAGTTTTATGGTGTATAGCAGTATGTAAAGTTTGTAGAAAGTGCTTGCCTCTAGCAAAGCAAAACAAAACAAGCTGCGATAAAAGTGCTATGGATGTCCGGTAACTCGTCACTGTAGAAATAAATACATAAACTTAGCTTTTACACTAAGCTAAAACACTAGGACACTAATTGGTGTAACACGACTTGTGACTAGACACCTAGCCAAAATGATAATTTTAGCATAGGAGACCAATGTGGGGTGACACACTATTTTAACTAACTTTCTAGGGTCTTTACACTAGTGAGGGGTGAGGTTCAATACGGCTAAAACTCAAAATAACACAAAAAGCTACAAGTCGTAATTAATCAATAAATAAATCAAACGACCATTGTGTTCTAACAATTTTAGAGATAGACAAAATGCCTAGTTTTACTTAAAGTAAAGTACCAAAGTGATCCTTGTTAATCATAGAAATTTATTATAATTTTTGTGGAATTTATTAACCAGTACCAGTATTTTATAAAAATCAGTTTTCCTAAGTATACAGAAAATGAGTTTTGGTTTCATATGCCAAACTAGTGGCAAAACTATAATTTAAATACTACAAAAATTATACTAAATTAGCTAAAGTAACATAGTATCTAAATACTATTTTTCCAGAATTTTAACAGTAATTTAAGTATTTTCAGAAATCCAAAAAGAGCATTACACACAATTGAAATTAATTAATTAATTATCTGCGTATTTTTGTCCATGTATATAATTTGAACCAAAGTTCAAATACAGGACCCAAGGCCATGAATCAAGTCCAATATGACTTGTACAGGTCTTGAATGTATGAAAACACATTTGGGCCCAAAAACCCATGCTAGGCTTGGACACCAAATGGTTGCAGAAATTTAAATACAATAAAATATAAATTGGTAAAAATGCAAAATAAATATTAATATTTTAATAAGGCAAAATTATGCATAGTGAAAATATACATACATATGTTTTAAAAGTACACACACACACACACACATATATATATATATATATATATATATATATATATATATATATATATATATATATATATATATATATATATATATATATATATATATAAGGAAAATACTTAATTTATAAAGTATATATATATATACAAATATATATATATAAGAAAACATTTAATTATAAAGTGTATATATATATACACATGAAAATATATACATATATACATATATGTATATAAATACAAACATATATATATAAAATTTACTAACTATAAAATTATATACATATATAATATACTGTCAAAAATACAGTATATATAAATATATATATACTAATATATATATATTAAAACAAAAAAGAAAAAGAAAAGAAAAAAAGAAACAGAAAAAGAAACAGAAAAAGAAACAGAAAGGAAGAGGGGGGGGGGGGTCTCGAACCCGAGCCAGCGCAGGAGGGGGTTTTAGGCTAGGTCGGGCTGGCCAGGGGGTCAGCCCGACAGTTGTATTAGGGGTTAGGATTAGGTTAATTTTATTTAGGTTTTAAGTGATTAAATGATAAAAAAAATATAATACAGTCCTGTGTCCTGACAGTTAGGGACACAGGTATTTACGTGTCTGGGTCGATTCGACACGCACGACACGAGTTTCACGTGTCCAGTTCCACACTCGTGCTCGCCAGGACACGACGAACAACATATGTGGATACGAGCCTCACACGACACGGTTTGACACAATTACTCACGTGTCCGGTCGTCGAAGGGGGGTTTCGGGGGTCGTGGACGGCGGAGGAGACGTCGGGACGGCGGCGCTCCGGTGGCGCTGCACTCAGCTCGTCGGGGCGCATCGAATGGTGGCGGTTGTGGGCGGTAGCGCTCGTCGGGGAGGGGGGGCTGGACGAGCGTTCGTCGGAGCTAGGGCTACGGCTAGGGTTTTTCGCCGGAGTTGGGGCTCTACGGTCGTCGGGGGTGTTCGCGGTGGTCGTGGTGTGTCATACTCTTATTATTATTATTATTATTATGATATTAATTATTATTATTATCAATTATTATTTGCTTCAAAAAAAAAAAAATTTTTTTTTTTAAAATAGAACTTTGCATGGCATGACACATGTCATGTATATACTAGAAGTGTGGAGAAAGTATACACCTCACCACTCCCCATTTAATTTAATTCCACCCCAACACACAAACACACACCCCCAACACCACCAGCACCTCAACCCCCCCTCTCCCTATTTATACACACACACACACTTAAGAGAAGAAAGGAAAGAAAAAAAAAAATAAAACAAAAACACTCACACTTCCCCCCCACACTCACCCGACCCCCTCTCCCTTGCTGCTGCCCGCTGCCGCCGCCCGCTGCCGCCGCCCGCCGCCCGCTGCCGCCGCCGGCCGCCCCCCCGGTCACCTCCTCCTCATCCACTCCATCTTCACCTCCTTCCTCTTCTACTTCAACTTCCCAAGAAGGGAAACCTAGGTGATTTTTCTTCTTCTTCCTCAATCCCTATGTTTTAGTTCAATTCCAACTAGGTTAGGTCACTAACAAAGTATTTTTTTTGCTATTGGGTTCTAATTAGGGTTTGTGAAGAAGTTTGGATCATTCCCAACCCAAGGCAAGTCCTCTCCCCTCCTCTTCCTCTTCTCTAAAATTTTTTCATCTAGGTTAATAAGAACTATTATTATAAGTTACATTTAATTCTGAAATTGTGCTATGATCATACAAAATTTTTGTGTCAAGTTTTGGTAATATTAGGAAACAAAATTTGTATAGATTAACCCGTTAAAAATCGGAATTTCTTGTTATATATTAATTTCTTCATCTCGTAATATTTTTTTGTTTGGAATAAAGATTAAAGAATTATCCCTAATCATGAATTAAGCAAATTCTGAAATTTTAATAATATTTAACCCAATTTGAGATATTTTAATTTTAATTTCTAGTAAGTGTTCAATTTTAATAAACATAAGCAAAACAACTAAATTCGGCACTGGAACTGGTGTTATGACTTGTCACGGGAACAAGTTGTGGACTTGAACTACTTGAACTCGAACACACAAACATATATGAACATATGGGACTCTCCAATGGTAAGTTATCATAAAAATTTGGAACTGAACAACTGGACCGTACGCCGGAAAGGTAAGAGGGACCCTGTTTCTCTCTACTCACTATGTAGTTATTCAATTTTGTGTATATCTATAGTTAGAAATAATTCCCGTTTATCTCTTTTATTTTCCTGCTTCATGCATTTATTATGGAAGAATTTCATTTGGTTTAAATTCCGTCATACTATATATGTATACATACATATACATATATATATGTATATATATATAAATATATATCTACATACATATGTATACATACATATACATATATATAAATATACATACATTACATATACATATATATATCTATATACATATATATACATACATGTACATATATATATATATACATATATATATCTACATACATATATATATATACATACATACATATATGTATATCTCTTTATATATATATATCTACATATATATACATACATATATACATATACATACCTGTACACATATAGTTATATAAAGTCCTGCATAGTTGGAAAAATTTTGCTCTATGCGACAAATCGCAAAGCTAATAGCAAGCCGCAAATTGATTTGTTGCTAAAGGAAAGGTAATCAATGCTTGCTCAGGTATAAATCTCCAATTCCTTTTGTTCTTTTATTCCCTGCGTGGTTCCGGTGTTGAGAGTTGCTCCACCGAAGGGGTCGGCGAGCCCAATACTTACTTGCGTGGTTCCGGTGTTGAGAGTTGCTCCACCGAAGGGGTCGGCGAGCCCGTATTTTTCTTTTATATATATAATTGTTTCTTGAAAATTTTTGGGGCTCCTAAATACAAAGGAGACTCTGCCGAAATTTTTGAGAAATTTAGGAGATAGACAAATTTCCGACTTCCGGAGATTTTTAGAAATTTCTTATCTAAGAAAGCATCTGGGAGGGGAGAACAACTGAATATCCCTAGATATCCCGTAACATAAATAACAACAAAAAGCTGATCAGCGATTCGTGAATCTCGTGAATCAGTACATCTAGTTGCGACTAGGGTGTACTAGCCCAAGGGAGGCTCGTGAATCCATACTACATCTATATGACAGTAACATCAATAGATGTCCTTTTAGCCCAAGGGAGGCTCGGAAATTACAACCTGATCCCAGGTTAACGGGATTGTTCACGGGAAATATTTAGAGAATTATTCGGAGTATTGTTCTCAAAACTGCATTTCTTTCAAGTCTTACTCCAGAAAACAACGATGTCTATTATAAGTAGGCAGTGTCATTAATTGCTCAAGGGAAGCAATTCCTATTAAAAGCTCAAGGGAAGCTCGGAAATCTTATTATTCATGGAGTATGATATTGATCTTCATTCATGTTTTACTAAAATATATATATATATAGCAGTGCAATTTAGTATACCATGTCTCTTCTTTTAAAACTACATCTTCATTATTTTGTTTAACTTTTACCGTTCTTGGCCGAGGACTTGCTCGTCGTTTTCTAAACGACCTAGTATTTGTTCACTAGGTGAAGAAGACTCCGCCGAAGTATCGCTGCACTACAACGAGAAGTAACTGTCTGGACTACCCACTGTTATGACCAGCAGTATCGTTGTTATTTGCAATTCTATTTTGTAATAATCTGTAACAATATTGCTGGAAAAGTTCCCTGTAATAACGCTACACTATATTTTAATACCATGTAATTTCTTGTATTTTCCATTCTGCTGATGTTTACAGGCGACAATCGCGAATTTCGGCGCGTAGCCTGGGGATGTGTTATGACGTCACCCTTCCATCCGGGAAGCGGGGCGTGACATGTCCTTTAAGTGGTGGCCCATGCAGGTCAGCAAGAATGGGAAATCTAGGATAGGATATAGGTTCGGATAAAACGTAGGTTATAGAATCATAAGGAGCACGACGAGTCCCAATCACACTCTAGGAATCTCTAAGGAGGCGGTATCAATAGTTAGTAGCAGATTTCCTCTTTTCTAGCCAACTATTTAATCCTAGTAAATGGATATTGACTCAAGAAATTCTTAATGTAGATCATGTCCCGCTTCGTGCCCTTTGCAAGATTAGGAAACGATAGTCACAGCCTGGATGAGTATTATGCATTTGTAAGAAAGATGTGGAAAGTAGCTCCAAGGGGAATGATAGAAGCTTATGGAGTACACTACGAGCTGAAGTACCCAGTAGTAACAGATATAGTGGACGAAAGGAAAGTATATTATAATACAGTGCACTATTATGTATTAATCAAGGCAGAACCATCGGAAGGTCCAGAGAATGAACGCAATGGTACACTAGAAGACATGCTGAGAGCTTGTACTTTAGATTTTGGAGGAGCATGGGATGATCATCTACATCTGGTAGAATTTTCATATAACAACAGTTATCATGATAGTATCAAGATGGCTCCTTTTGAAGCACTATATGGTAGAAAGTGCAGATCGCCGGTATGCTGGACCGACGTAGGAGAAAGACAACTGTTAGGGCCAGAATTGGTGACACAAACTGTGGACATAGTCAAGATAATAAAAAGTCACTTGCAAGCAGCCCAGGACAGACAGAAAATGTGGGCTGATAAGCATCGAAGAATATTGGAATTTCAACCTGGAGATCAAGTTTTTCTGAAGATTTCACCAACTAAGGGAACCATCAGATTTGGGACCAGAGGAAAACTGGGTCCGAGATACATTGGGCCCTTCGACATACTGGAAAAAGTGGGGAATGTATCATATCGGCTTGCCTTACCCCCAACACTAGAGGGAGTCCACAATGTATTCCATGTTTCCCAATTACGAAGATATGTGTCTGATCCAAGCCATATACTCGATCATTCAGAAATCACTGTTGGACCTACACTACGGATCGAACAGAAACCTGTTGGAATCTTGGATCGAAGAGAGAAAGTGCTCCGCAATCGGGTCATTCCACTAGTACGAGTCGCGTGGAGCAAGGATTCGCCTGGAGATTCAACTTGGGAGAAGGAAGAAGACATGCGGAAGCAATATCCGTATCTATTCCCTAATCCAGGTTAGCAATCAAATCGTTGTACTAATTATTTCAAATTCCGAGGACGGAATTTTTCTAAGGGGAGTAGACTTGTCATACTCTTATTATTATTATTATTATTATTATGATATTAATTATTATTATTATCAATTATTATTTGCTTCAAAAAAAAAATTTTTTTTTTTTAAAATAGAACTTTGCATGGCATGACACATGTCATGTATATACTAGAAGTGTGGAGAAAGTATACACCTCACCACTCCCCATTTAATTTAATTCTACCCCAACACACAAACACACACCCCCAACACCACCAGCACCTCAACCCCCCCTCTCCCTATTTATACACACACACACTTAAGAGAAGAAAGGAAAGAAAAAAAATAAAAATAAAACAAAAACACTCACACTTCCCCCCCACACTCACCCGACCCCCTCTCCCTTGCTGCTGCCCGCTGCCGCCGCCCGTCGCCCGCTGCCGCCGCCGGCCGCCCCCCCCGGTCACCTCCTCCTCATCCACTCCATCTTCACCTCCTTCCTCTTCTACTTCAACTTCCCAAGAAGGGAAACCTAGGTGATTTTTCTTCTTCTTCCTCAATCCCTATGTTTTAGTTCAATTCCAACTAGGTTAGGTCACTAACAAAGTATTTTTTTTGCTATTGGGTTCTAATTAGGGTTTGTGAAGAAGTTTGGATCATTCCCAACCCAAGGCAAGTCCTCTCCCCTCCTCTTCCTCTTCTCTAAAATTTTTTCATCTAGGTTAATAAGAACTATTATTATAAGTTACATTTAATTCTGAAATTGTGCTATGATCATACAAAATTTTTGTGTCAAGTTTTGGTAATATTAGGAAACAAAATTTGTATAGATTAACCCGTTAAAAATCGGAATTTCTTGTTATATATTAATTTCTTCATCTCGTAATATTTTTTTGTTTGGAATAAAGATTAAAGAATTATCCCTAATCATGAATTAAGCAAATTCTGAAATTTTAATAATATTTAATCCAATTTGAGATATTTTAATTTTAATTTCTAGTAAGTGTTCAATTTTAATAAACATAAGCAAAACAACTAAATTCGGCACTGGAACTGGTGTTATGACTTGTCACGGGAACAAGTTGTGGACTTGAACTACTTGAACTCGAACACACAAACATATATGAACATATGGGACTCTCCAATGGTAAGTTGTCATAAAAATTTGGAACTGAACAACTGGACCGTACGCCGGAAAGGTAAGAGGGACCCTGTTTCTCTCTACTCACTATGTAGTTATTCAATTTTGTGTATATCTATAGTTAGAAATAATTCCCGTTTATCTCTTTTATTTTCCTGCTTCATGCATTTATTATGGAAGAATTTCATTTGGTTTAAATTCCGTCATACTATATATGTATACATACATATACATATATATATGTATATATATATAAATATATATCTACATACATATGTATACATACATATACATATATATAAATATACATACATTACATATACATATATATATCTATATACATATATATACATACATGTACATATATATATATATACATATATATATATCTACATACATATATATATACATACATACATATATGTATATCTCTTTATATATATATATCTACATATATATACATACATATATACATATACATACCTGTACACATATAGTTATATAAAGTCCTGCATAGTTGGAAAAATTTTGCTCTATGCGACAAATCGCAAAGCTAATAGCAAGCCGCAAATTGATTTGTTGCTAAAGGAAAGGTAATCAATGCTTGCTCAGGTATAAATCTCCAATTCCTTTTGTTCTTTTATTCCCTGCGTGGTTCCGGTGTTGAGAGTTGCTCCACCGAAGGGGTCGGCGAGCCCAATACTTACTTGCGTGGTTCCGGTGTTGAGAGTTGCTCCACCGAAGGGGTCGGCGAGCCCGTATTTTTCTTTTATATATATAATTGTTTCTTGAAAATTTTTGGGGCTCCTAAATACAAAGGAGACTCTGCCGAAATTTTTGAGAAATTTAGGAGATAGACAAATTTCCGACTTCCGGAGATTTTTAGAAATTTCTTATCTAAGAAAGCATCTGGGAGGGGAGAACAACTGAATATCCCTAGATATCCCGTAACATAAATAACAACAAAAAGCTGATCAGCGATTCGTGAATCTCGTGAATCAGTACATCTAGTTGCGACTAGGGTGTACTAGCCCAAGGGAGGCTCGTGAATCCATACTACATCTATATGACAGTAACATCAATAGATGTCCTTTTAGCCCAAGGGAGGCTCGGAAATTACAACCTGATCCCAGGTTAACGGGATTGTTCACGGGAAATATTTAGAGGATTATTCGGAGTATTGTTCTCAAAACTGCATTTCTTTCAAGTCTTACTCCAGAAAACAACGCTGTCTATTATAAGTAGGCAGTGTCATTAATTGCTCAAGGGAAGCAATTCCTATTAAAAGCTCAAGGGAAGCTCGGAAATCTTATTATTCATGGAGTATGATATTGATCTTCATTCATGTTTTACTAAAATATATATATATATATAGCAGTGCAATTTAGTATACCATGTCTCTTCTTTTAAAACTACATCTTCATTATTTTGTTTAACTTTTACCGTTCTTGGCCGAGGACTTGCTCGTCGTTTTCTAAACGACCTAGTATTTGTTCACTAGGTGAAGAAGAAGAAGACGCCTCCGCCGAAGTATCGCTGCACTACAACGAGAAGTAACTGTCTGGACTACCCACTGTTATGACCAGCAGTATCGTTGTCATTTGCATTTCTATTTTGTAATAATCTGTAACAATATTGCTGGAAAAGTTCCCTGTAATAACGCTACACTATATTTTAATACCATGTAATTTCTTGTATTTTCCATTCTGCTGATGTTTACAGGCGACAATCACGAATTTTGGCGCGTAGCCTGGGGATGTGTTATGACGTCACCCTTCCATCCGGGAAGCGGGGCGTGACATGGTGGGTTAGGGCTCGGTCTGGGGTGTCGAAGGGGGAGTTTTATAAGGGGTTAGGGCGGTTCTAGGTCGGTCGGGGCAGCCGGAAATGGCGGGGGCAGGCCGGTCGTCGTCGTCGGTCGTCTGGCAGGGGGGTGGCTAGGAATCTTGCAATAGGGTCCCTAGGATTTAGGTTATTACAAATAGGTCCTTCCAGTAAGTAAATGCAATAAATAATTTGCATAACATAAATGAAACAATTTATTATTTGCAAACTGTTATAAAAACAATTTAAAAAATTGCATAATGATATAAAAACAATTCTAAATATTACAAAATGATATTAAATTTTTTTAGAAAATTACAATTTGATATTTTTGTATTTAAAACTTATTTAAAATTTATTTAAAAATTCTAGAAAAATTCCTAAAAATCATAATAAATATTTTAAGGCTAAAAATGACATTAATAATTAATTAACACAAATTTAATAATTTTTGAAAAATAGGGGCTTACAGGTATGCATGCAATCGGGTTCCTGACCATTCTGCTGTGAATATGCAGTTGAGATACATTCCTTCGACGCATGAGCCCTGGGTGAATATAGGATCCGGTATAGTCCCCTCTTGGGCACCAGTGACCAAGAGCATGTCGTTCAAAAACGACAGTGGCAAACCTGAGAGGCTCATACCCGTATCTCCAGCGGAGCTTCCGTGTTACAAGGGAAGTGCAATCGAAGCCCATACGTCAGGTAATGTTCTCCCCACCCAATGCCTAGTATCATCATCTCCATGACTGACATGTACCTCTAGTAACCGCCAAGTCTTCTATCATGCAATTCTATTGGCAGTTACCCCTATCCGTCGCACGCTCCATACGTATCGGTGGCCAGCCAACTACGCGAATACGTGTCCAATATGTGACTCATATCACATGATACAACAAGTGTCAAGGCCGTATGAGATATACCAATACCTCAACATCAATGGGTGGTCAATAAACTAAGTCAATGCAAGAGAATACATAAAGCAAGATAACGACCGATAGTGTCGCTTGCACCCAAGTGTACTTGGACGCACAGTTTAAATACCATGAAATAAATACTAAAAATAACAATTGAAAATAAGAATATAATAATCACAGAGTAAGGTGGCAAGGTATCTTGCCTGATGGTGCAAAGTGGCAAGTCCAAGTAATCACAATATTAGTCAAGAAATGTCACAATCTCTAAAAAACTCCGAACGCTGAAACAAACATCAAAAATGATCTCGGTGAAGAAGATATACCTAGGAAACGCCTGTCCAAAAGTCAAATTCTGGAACAGGGGCAAAATCGTAATTTCGGGTCAAAACGATGTCCGTCGTTGGACCCGCTTTGCACCGAAACGCGTGCCAAAGTCTATGGTCTCTAAAGTCGTCAAACTACATGTCTACGGTTTCAGTTTGAGGAGAGGAACTCAATGGTATGTCCAGTTTTGGATTCCGAGGAGCCGTGTACAAATTCGCCCGTTTGAGTGGGTCGCAGGCCCGCCAAATTGGGTTCCGATTTGACCTTCTCAGAATCGAACCAAACTTGGCATGCAGGACCAGAATTTCGATCCGGACCTGTTGGCACAAGTTTCTTCTCGATCCGACGACTGTACACGAAATTATGGACAAGTTTGCAAAATGCCGATACGGGGGTATCTCGACGGATACGCGTTGATTTCGTCGCGCACACGCGACGAAACTGAGTTCCGTCAGTTCCCACACGTCGATAACATCCATACGCGCCTTTCGATGCGTATAGTGCACGACCACGTCGCCCGGTTTGTCGGGGCGTACGTCGCATCGTGGAAATTTCAGAAATTTATTATTTTAGAAAACAGTTTTTCACACAAGTTTAACATGGAATTACTTCTCACACAGAAATCGAAATATCGATCTACCAGTTGTGTTTGAATCGTAGTTATGTTGTCTTCACACGTGTTCAATTAGTTTTTACGAAAGTTTAATGGACAGCGAGAAAAGTGGACGACAAGTTGGCGTTTCAAAATAGTTTTTAATAATCAGAAAAGTAGATTTTTCTCCAACTTCATCACGATTTTTCGAGCAAGTTGGATGGCCATGTCAAAATCCACCTGGGGAATCTTGAAGAGGGTCATGAGGGCTTTTTACATGAATTTACGGCTCTAAAAACGGACTAGAATCGAGAGAGAAATCAAACGGGGAAGTTTGGTTCCTTGAGTGGGAAAACTGCTCCGTGGGTGACGCGGGGCTGACTTCCGATGCTCCGTTCGTCGCGCACAAAGCTCCGTCGCCGGTGAAACAAATTCGTAGTTGAAGAGGGTATAAGCAGCCTCAACTTTCGTTTTGGAAGATTAGGGTTTTGAAGCTTGTGAAGGAAGATGTATTTATAAGAACTTGTGGCAAAAACCTAATTCTAATAGGATTAGGAGTCTTTTGGGCTCGGTTTCTATCGGGTTGTTAAGGGAATTGCAGCTGCTGCTTGGGTTACTAGATGGTGGGGTCGGGCTTTTAGTCCATGGCAGCTAACTGCTGCTAAATCAATGAAGTTAAGGGGGTCGGGCCCCCCCCTCTCACTCGCAGCTGCTGCTGCTTGATTATGGGGGGGCTCGGCCACCACCTTTTTTTTTTAACAAAACAAAATATATATATATATATATATATATATATATATATATATATATATATATATATATATATGTATACATTCATAAGAAATTTTTTCTAAAATTCTCAATAAGTAACAAAAATATTTTGTAACAAGGTAGGCTATACTTAGTAGTATCTAAATATCAAGCACACAACTTACATATATTATACACATCTATAATTACGTACCGTTACCAAATAAATTCAAATAATTATAGAAAAAAATAATTTTTAAAGCATTAAAATAATAAAAATATTGGGGTTTTACACCACCCCCCCTCCCGTGCACAGCCGCTGCACCTTGCCCTCACTCTCTCCACCGTGCGCTGTTGTCGCCACCATCGGGACTATTAATACCATGCACTGGCGTTGATACTATCATCGTCGCTGCTGCCAGAGAGAGAGAGAGAGAGAGGGGAGGGGGGGAGGAGAGGAAGATAGTTTTATCATTTTTTATGGTATCAAGTTGATGCATATCAAATTTTAGAGCATCAAAATTGTAATAGTTATAAGTATCACTACCAGAATAAGTCGTTTTAGCGACGCCTAAAGACGTCGCTAAAACGACAAATTACGTCGCTAAAATATTTACCGACGCAATTACCGACGTTTTGGAGTTGTCGCGGAAACGTAAGTCGCTGATCTTTAAAACGTCGCCGAACGTCGCAAATACCGACGTTCACCGACGTATGATTACGTCGGTATATCCTGGGATATTACCGACGTCTACCGTCGTTTCGTCGGTGGATTAGTGACGTGTTGAAATTCGCTACACGTCGGTAAAATTCTGGGATTATTACCGACGTTCACCGACTTTTACGTCGGTGGATTGGCGACGACTATTATGTCTCTAAATGTCGATAATTCCTGGGATTATTACCGACGTTCACCGACTTTTATCGACGGTCTCCGACGTATAAGGACGTCGGTAAACGTCGGTACCCTGGAAAATTTTGCAGATTTACCGACGTTTATCGACGCAAACGTACGTCAGTGGACGTCGGTAAATGTCGGTAAATCTACAAAAAAAATAAAATACAGAATGTCCTTTTCTTCCTGCAGTTTAAAAAGAAAACCATAAAGACACAGTATAACGGATATCCTTTTCTCCCTGGGTTCGCCGACCCCTTCGGTGGAACACTCAACACCGGTAAACGTAAACCACAGAAGCACATTAACATCCAATTAAAACGAATAATAACATAAACAACAGTATAACACAATGTAGCAGGCAACAAATAGAATGGGATCCAACAAATAGAATAGGATCCAACAAATAGAATAGGCACAACCAACAAGTATCCAAATAACCAAGTCTACACCAAATAACAAAGTCTACAACCAAATAACCAAAGTCTACACACAACCAACAAATAGAATAGGATCCAACAAATAGGATCCAAACATCCAAGTCTACACAACCAACAAATATCCAAGTCACAAACAAAGGATCAAACAAACACAAACAAACAGCCCTAACTAGGAATACTAGGGATCTGGTGCAGGAGGGGCACCGCCGCGACGAAGGAATAAGAACAACTCATACTCCTCAAGTGAAATCGATACCAATGGAGCAGGCAGTGACGTCGGTGGAGTCGGTGTCGATGAAGAAGGCGGTGGAGGCGACGGAGTCGACGACGATGAAGGCGCACCCGGAGGACCAGTACGCTCCAACGCTGTAAGTCGCCGGTTGTATGAATCCATGGTAGATAACAGTTTATCACTGCTCCGGACCATCGAATCCGTCACCAATCTCATCCTATCGGTCATGGTCACCTGTGCTGTCTGCAGCTCCGTCACCGTGCGCTCTAAACCTCCAACGCTGCGCTCTGTCCTCTCAGTCGTCTCCATGAGCTCTATAATGCCGCGGTCGAGCGCATCCAGTCGTGCTAGCAGCACAGGATCGTCCGTAGGGTGCTGAGACTGCTCCTCGATCCGTCATAGCAGGTCGTCACGGAGAGACTCCATCATCTGGTGGACTCGGGCAGACTCTTGGGACGGCTGTGGACCATGCACACTAGCAGGAGATGCCCTAGAGGACTGGGTCGCAACTAGGATGCCATAGGATCCCGTACCGTAGTACGTACCTGTCACGCCCCAGAACCAGAATACTGGAGAGCGGGGGCAGACATAGCCAGCTACGTATATGAAATGGAACCCATCTCGCTATACGGTCACGGCTGTCTAGATACATGAGGGTTTATCTACAAGCCAACAGTCTATTAAGGTCATGAACAAGCCTAGTGTCTCAATCACAAGCAAGTAAGTAAAAGTCACAAGATGTATGATCATTAAATATACAATAGTAAGGCGTCCCAAACATTACATATTCAGTTGATCATGAAGCTAGTCGTTACAAAATGTCAGGACTAGCAAGAGTTTAGTCATACATGATCAACCCTAGGATCTGTTAATCATGTTACAGCCCGTAGGCAGACAGTAAGTAGGTGCAATCGAGCTAAACAGGTGCTCGTCGACTAAACGCCTCAAAAGAATATTTTTACAATAGAGTGGGAGAGCCAAAAATAACCCACTCGTTGCCAGGGTTCCGTCTAGTGGCCACCATCTGGCCAGAAGGTCGGTAGATCGTCTGGAGCTTCTCCGAAATCTGGCCACACAAAACCAGCTAGATCAGACCCCAGAAAGAGCAAGTGCCACAAAGGAGGCTTCACTTAAGAACCAAAACCAGCAATCAGCACAAGATATAAATAAAAGTAAGAACTAGAAATAAAGAAAATACACCAGGATGATATACGACAAGATAACCATGGAACCATTCAGATAACCAGGTTACAACCCGTAAACCAAATAAGGACCGGGGTTGTAACCCTTCGTCTGAACAGAACTTGGAATTCTTACCATTTATCGGTAAAATAAATACAAGCATTCTGGTCATTCAATAATCTGGAACAGGATCAGGGCAAGACTAGACTGGTTAGACTCCATCCAATCACTTCACGGCTAAGCAAGAATTACGGCTCGATACTTTAACTAACTAGGGTTGTCACAAGCCTAATTACTAACAAGATGCAGTGAGATTATTCCATAGCCACAAGCCCTGCAGACCATCCAGGTTACCCGGGTTAAAAGATTAGAGTTGAATTCAGGTGGGTACATCGTCCAGGAAACGAATATACCCTTAGGTAGCTTGAAGGGTGCAACACATGACAGTGTGCTGGAAATGTGCCCTACTCGACGGCAGGCTACAGATCCCAAGGCGTGCCCAGGTAACGGGATTGCCTGTAGCTGGGAAATCTCGTCATGACTAATGTATTAATCTAGTTATTAGCCTTAGTCCATTTTAGTAGGTACTCCTGACCGTGGTACTCAGGAGTCCCTGTCCTAGACATGATGCAAGACAGGACTGGTTTATTGTACAAACACAATCGCCCACGGTGTCCAGATTAATTATACAGGTCATGTCATGTCAGGTAGCCGTCACAACAGCTATTCGAGATATAACATGTCAGGTTATCAGGTCAAGTGTACTTGTCAGGAGTGCGCCACGACGGGCCACTATCAGGTCATATCAGGTTACTCATGTCAGGAGTGCACCACTACGGGTCACTATCGTGTCAGGCTCAGTTATCCTTTCCAAACATATTACATAAATTCGTGATTATCAAGTTCATGACAAAAGGCATAAGGATATAAAATGGACGTTAAATATCTAATAAAATATCAATATACAGGGCTATAGAAGATCCAGGGTAATCAGGCTACGCTCAGGTCAAGCTACGCTCAGGTTTGGCTACGCTCAAGTCATACGCTTCCAAAAGGCAGCGTATGGGGTCCATACAACTCCTTGTCAAGCAAGCGAGCGTATGCGAGTCATACGCTCCCAAAAGGCAGCGTATGGGGTCCATACGACTCCTTGTCAAGCAAGCGAGCGTATGCGAGTCATACGCTCCCAAAAGGCAGCGTATGGGGTCCATACGACTCCTTGTCAAGCAAGCGAGCGTATGCGAGTCATACGCTCCCAAAAGGCAGCGTATGGGGTCAGACTGTGCTGCGCTAAAGAGCGCGCGCAGCTCAGTGGCGCAAGCTAAAAAGCTCGCGCACTGTTCACTGTCTTCTCCAAATTAGCAAGAACTCTATGGTTTGAACCCAAGCTTCAAAAGTCCATAACTTGGTCAAAATAAGTCCAAATCCAACTTTTCAAAGGTCAAAATTGGGTAGAATAAAATTCTCTACAACATGGAACCATCAAAACTTGAAAAACAAAGAAGTTTGATAGATCAAAACCACCAAAATCCAAAAATAACTAATTTCTAGATCTACAAAAATTAAAGACTCAAAATGGAAAATGACAAGTTCTAATGTGTCTTAGAATCATGAGAAGAAGCTATTAGAATAATAAAAATGGGTTCTCTTGTGGAAGCAAGTTGCACTTGCCTAGACCTCTCTCTTCTTTCTTTGGTAGGTGAAGGGAGTAAATGAGGAAGAAGAAGATGAATAATGAAGAGAGAGAATAAAGAGGGCTAATAAATACAAATGGTGGTGGTAGGTAGGGGTTCACCTTGGGTTCATCATGAACCCAATCAAAACCAAGCCAAGCCGAACCAACCAACCCGAACCAGGAATAAACCAAGCCAAGAAGGAAATGCCAAGCCAGGAAAATCATGCAATACAAGAATAAATACGTACACGTATTCCAGAAATACGTAATACGAACCACAGGCATTACAACTCTACCCACCATAAAAGAATTCCGTTCTCGGAATTTAATCAAGAGGCTAGAGGAGCAATGACAAGCTACATTAATCACATGCAAGCTATAACTAGGCAGACAATCACTCATTCAAGCAAGGAATCGAAGGCATGAGGCATAAGAAAGATATTATACCTCACGAGTCAAACAAGTCGGGATATCGCGATCGGATATCATCCTCACGCTCCCACGTTGACTCCCCCAAAGAGTGATGACCCAAGCAACTCGGACTAACTTGATAGTCTTGTTCTTGAGGATCTTCTCTCTCCGGTCCAATATAGACACGGGCCTCTCCTCATACGAAAGGTTGGTACCAACAACCAATTCCGAATGATCCAGGATGTGGCTCGGGTCCGGGATATACCGTCGTAATTGGGATACATGGAACACGTCATGCACCTCGCTTAGCGACGGTGGAAGAGCGAGACGATAGGATACATCTCCTACTCGCTCCAGAATGTCAAACGGTCCTATATACCTAGGACTAAGCTTGCCCCGTACGCCGAAACGAATGACGCCACGGTTAGGCAAAATCCTCAGGAATACATGATCACCGACCGAAAACTCGAGAGGGCGCCGATGAGAATCGGCCCAATGGCGCTGGCGATCTTGGGCAACTCGAAGATGATCTCTGACTCGCCTGACCACTTCAACTGTCTGGGCAATTATTTCTGGACCGAGCATCTGTCTCTCCCCAACATCATCCCAGGCTAGCTGAGATCTGCACTTCCTACCATACAGTGCCTCGAACGGTGCCATCTGGATACTGGCCTGGAAACTGTTGTTGTATGAGAATTCTACCAGGTGCAAGTGACTTCCCATGAACCACCGAAGTCAAGTGTGCAAGACCGCAACATGTCTTCAAGAGTCTGGATCGTGCGCTCCGACTGGCCATCTGTCTGCGGGTGATATGCTGAACTGAACTGGAGATGAGTTTCCAAACTCTCTTGCAAGCTACGCCAAAAGTGTGACGTAAATATTGAATCTTGGTCCGAGGTGATACTGACTGGCACACCGTACAATCTGACAATCTGCCTGAGGTACATCTCTGCTAACTGAGCCGTCGACTGACCAACTCTGAATGGAAGAAAGTGAGCCACTTTCGTGAGCCTGTCAACTATAACCAGAGAGCATCTCTACCCGCTGGGGATCTAGGTAGTTCAGTCACAAAATCCATGGTCACATGCTCCCACTTCCATTCTGGAATCGGTAAGGGCAGAAGAAGTCCAGCCGGTCTCTGATCTTCGGCTTTAACTTGTTGGCAAACCAAACACCGAGAGACAAACCGAGCTATCTCCCGCTTCATGCCATTCTACCAGAAATGCTGCCGGATATCACGGTACATTTTCGTACTGCCGGGATGGATGGAATACTGCGAACTGTGCGCTTCTGACATGATCTCCTGCCGGATATCTTCGCTGGGTACACAAAGACGCTTACCATGTCGAAGTGTACCATCCTTATGAATGTATAACTCTGGTCTTCGTCCTGCCTCACACTCTGCTCTGAGTCGCTGAAGCTTGGAATCTGCCGACTGCGCTATCCGGATCCTCTCGACTATAGTGGACTGAACTTGCATACTGGCCATCAAGGCCACACTGGAAGGGAGAACAACTTCAATACCCATCTTCTGAAGATCTGCTAACAGCTCTGGTTGTGCTGTTAGAAAATAAACTTCCGCTCTACTGCTCAATGCATCCGCAACAACATTGGCCTTCCCAGGATTATACTGCAGGTTGACATCATAATCCACAAGAAGCTCCAGCCACCTTCTCTGACGCATGTTAAGATCCTTCTTGGTGAAAACATACTTCAGGCTCTTGTGGTCGGTGAAAATCTCCACCCTGTCTCCATACAAGTAGTGCCTCCACAACTTAAGTGCAAACACCACTGCTGCCAGTTCCAAGTCATGGGTTGGGTAATTCCTCTCATGATCACGAAGTTATCGTGACGCATAAGCTATTACCTTCCCATGCTGTATCAGAACACATCCTAAACCTCTGCCTGAAGCATCACAGTACACTGAGAATCCTCCGGTCCCATCTGGAAGTGTGAGAATAGAAGCTGTTATCAGGCATCGCTTCAACTGCTCAAAAGAACTCTGACACTCTGCTGTCCAAGCAAACTGTGCATCCTTACGGGTCAACTGCGTCAATGGCGCTAAAATTCGAGTAAAATCCGAAACAAACCGCCGGTAGTAGCCGGCCAATCCAAGAAAACTACGAACCTCTGCAACTGTGCTGGGCACTGGCCATGACTCAATAGCCACAATCTTCTGGGGATCCACTTCTACTCCTCCTCGAGTGATGATATGACCCAAGTACGAAATGCGATCGAGCCAGAACTCGTATTTACTGAACTTGGCATATAACTGGTGCTCTTTGAGGATCTGAAGAACTACACGGAGATGCTGCTCATGCTCTGCCTCACTCTTGCTGTAGACCAGAATGTCATCCAAGAACACAATCACAAACTGATCCAAGTAAGGCATGAAGATGCGATTCATGAGGTCCATGAATACTGCCGGCACATTGGTTGCTCCAAAAGCATACGAAGGAATTCCCAATGCCCATATCTCAATCTAAAAGCTGTCTTCGGGATGTCCTGCTCTCTGACTCTGATCTGATGATAACCTGAGCGCAAATCAATCTTCGAGAATACTGAAGCCCCCTTGAGTTGATCAAACAAGTCATCTATCCTCGGAAGAGGGTATCTGTTCTTGATTGTCACTGAGTTTAAGGTACGATAATCAATACATAACCTGGACGTACCATCCTTCTTTTTCACAAGAAGCATCGGGGCTCCCCAAGGCGATCCACTAGCACGAATAAATCCTTTGGTTCTGAGTTCTTCAATCATCTTGTACAATATCTCCAACTCTGACGGTGCCATCCTGTAGACTCTCTCTGACACTGGGGCTGTCCCGGGAATCAAGTCTATAGTGAACTCGATCTCCCGCTCCGGAGACATACCTGGAAGTTCTTCTGGGAAAATATCTGGAAACTCCTCGACTATCCTGGACAACTGAACTGCTGCTACTGCCATCCGCAATACTGGAGGAGATGACTCAACTTCGCCTCGGAAGAAAGAAAACTCCGGCTCGCTTGGAATGCTAAAAATAACCCTGCCAATGTGGCAGTCTATCCTAGCATAGTGGTTCATCAACCAATCCATCCCTAGGACCACATCATAATCGGCCATCGGGAACTCTATCAATCTAGCGGGGAATTCTCTACCGCTAACTACGATCCGACACGAGGAAAACACTCTATCTACTCCCACAAGTCCGTTACCAGTAAGTATATTAAGCCTTACTGATAATGACTCGGGCTCCAATCCTACCCGTGTACCTGCCACTACCTCTCCTGGTGCCAATCCTTCCTTCACGGTCATCACCATAGCCTGACCGTGCCCTCGGGGTGCTGGTCCCCTCTGCTGAAATCCTCGCTGCCTGCTCTGACTCTGGGCTTGGACTTGTGCATACTGCTGGGGGTTCTGCTGCTGGAACACTTGGGTCTGAGGCGACAAGGGCCTCGGCAATGGATACTGCTGCTGCTGGACCGGAGCTGGTCCTCTCACCGAATAGCTAGAAAGGTTGGACGATGATGAACCACCCCTATTCGGGCAGGATCCAACCCTATGGTCTGGTGCTCCACAAGCCAGACATAATCCCTGTGCCCTGCGACATTCTGCCACCACATGGCCTGGCTTCCCACAATGAGAACAACCCACTACGGAAGATTGCTTCTGCTTCTGCTGCTGAGGGTGCGTCGGAGTTGAATGCTGAACCGACGTTACTGAGACCGCTCGCCTCGGAGCTCCAATAGTCAAAGCCCTGGCTGCCGGGGCTGGTGCAGAAGACTGATTCATCTGGCCGTGAGATCTCTTCCGACCTCCGGCCCTATCCACAATCCTCTGGGAGGTATACTCATGTCTCCGGGCTGCTCTCAAGACTGCATCAAAAGTCTGATGCTCAAACTGCTCAACTGCCAACAATATCTCCAGGTGAAGTCCCTACTGGAACCGCTGGGCTCTATCATACTCGGTTGCCACGAAAGTGGGAGCAAACCGACTGAGTCTGGAAAACTCGACCGCATATCCGTCGACCGTCCTACTTCCTTGCTTCAGATTGGTAAACCTCTTCTGCAGATCATACCGAGCCACGGCATCAAAATACTTGGTCTGGAATCTCTCTCTGAATACTGCCCAAGCAATAGGTGCTGCTAATCCAACGGCCTGCGTTGCCCACCAGCTGCGGGCAAGATCTAACAACTGCAGGCGCACAACGGCCACCTTCTCGTTCTCTGGGGTCCTGGCTGCCTCTAGAATCACCTCTGTGTCCTGAAGCCATGCATCTGCCGCGATAGCATCTTCACTACCGTCGAAGAATAGAGGGTTCAAGCGCTTGAAGCTGTTGGCCCCGCTGTTACCCTGATGACCACCCCGGGTCAAAGCATCCGTCACTGCCTGGTGCAAGGCATCTCCACGCCGGTCTTGGGAAGCTATCAAGGTCCTGACGAGTCCTACCAAAGTGCCATCATCATGTTCTACAGGTTGAACTGGCTGGACTGGTGGCTCTCCGCCAGAAGGTACGACTCTGGAGGCTACTCCGGAATGCTGGGCTTGATCTCCGGGTTGCTGCTGGTCCGCGGGAGGTGCTCCGCCTTGCTGGTCGGTAGGACCACGAACAATGCCACTGAAGAAGACGACATAGGGAACAATAAGGAAGGACCAGGACAGATCAACGATACAAGCATATGATCAGGACAAGAATCCAGGGATTCAGGAGATATGAGCAGAGATCAAGGACGAATACTGATTGAGACATCTATTCGGTAAACCCTCACATATCTTGATTTACAAGACCTGTATGGGCCACCACTTAAACCATGTCACGCCCCAGAACCAGAATACTGGAGAGCGGAGGCAGACATAGCCAGCTACGTATATGAAATGGAACCCATCTTGCTATACGGTCACGGCTGTCTAGATACATGAGGGTTTATCTACAAGCCAACAGTCTCTTAAGGTCATGAACAAGCCTAGTGTCTCAATCACAAGCAAGTAAGTAAAAGTCACAAGATGTATGATCATTAAATATACAATAGTAAGGCGTCCCAAACATTACATATTCAGTTGATCATGAAGCTAGTCGTTAGAAAATGTTAGGATGAGCAAGAGTTTAGTCATACATGATCAACCCTAGGATCTGTTAATCATGTTACAGCCCGTAGGCAGACAGTAAGTAGGTGCAATCGAGCTAAACAGGTGCTCGTCGACTAAACGCCTCAAAAGAATATTTTTACAATAGAGTGGGAGAGCCAAAAATAACCCACTCGTTTCCAGGGTTCCGTCTAGTGGCCACCATCTGGCTGGAAGGTCGGTAGATCCTCTGGAGCTGCTCCAAAATCTGGCCACACAAAACCAACTGGGTCAGACCCCAGAAAGAGCAAGTGCCACAAAGGAGGCTTCACTTAAGAACCAAAACCAGCAATCAGCACAAGATATAAATAAAAGTAAGAACTGGAAATAAAGAAAATACACCAGGATGATATACGACGAGATAACCATGGAACCATTCAGATAACCAGGTTACAACCCGTAAACCAAACAAGGACCGGGGTTGTAACCCTTCGTCTGAACAGAACTTGAAATTCTCACCATTTATCGGTAAAATAAATACAAGCATTCTGGTCATTCAATAATCTGGAACAGGATCAGGGCAAGACTAGACTGGTTAGACTCCATCCAATCACTTCACGGCCAAGCAAGAATTACGGCTCGATACTTTAACTAACTAGGGTTATCACAAGCCTAATTACTAACAAGATGCAGTGAGATTATTCCACAGCCACAAGCCCTGCAGACCATCCAGGTTATCCGGGTTAAAAGATTAGAGTTGAATTCAGGTGGGTACATCGTCCAGGAAACGAATGTACCCTTAGGTAGCTTGAAGGGTGCAACACATGACAGTGTGCTGGAAATGTGCCCTACTCGACGGCAGGCTACAGATCCCAAGGCGTGCCCAGGTAACAGGATTGTATGTAGCAGGAAAATCTTGTCATGACTGATGTATTAATCTAGTTATTAGCCTTAGTCTATTTTAGTAGGTACTCCTGACCGTGGTACTCAGGAGTCCCTGTCCTAGACATGATGCAAGACAGGACTGGTTTATTGTACAAACACAATCGCCCACGGTGTCCAGATTAATTATACAGGTCATGTCATGTCAGGTAGCCGTCGCAACAGCTATTCGAGATATAACATGTCAGGTTATCAGGTCAAGTGTACTTGTCAGAAGTGCGCCACGACGGGCCACTATCAGGTCATGTCAGGTTACTCATGTCAGGAGTGCACCACTACGGGTCACTATCGTGTCATGCTCAGTTATCCTTTCCAAACATATTACATAAATTCGTGATTATCAAGTTCATGACAAAAGGCGTAAGGATATAAAATGGACGTTAAATATCTAATAAAATATCAATATACAGGGCTATAGAAGATCCAGGGTAATCAGGCTACGCTCAGGTCAAGCTACGCTCAGGTTTGGCTACGCTCAAGTCATACGCTTCCAAAAGGCAGCGTATGGGGTCCATACAACTCCTTGTCAAGCAAGCGAGCGTATGCGAGTCATACGCTCCCAAAAGGCAGCGTATGGGGTCCATACGACTCCTTGTCAAGCAAGCGAGCGTATGCGAGTCATACGCTCCCAAAAGGCAGCGTATGGGGTCCATACGACTCCTGGTCAAGCAAGCGAGCGTATGCGAGTCATATGCTCCTAAAAGACAGCGTATGGGGTCAGACTGCGCTGCGCTAAAGAGCACGCGCAGCTCAGTGGTGCAAGCTAAAAAGCTCGCGCACTGCTCACTGTCTTCTCCAAATCAGCAAGAACTCCATGGTTTGAACCCAAGCTTCAAAAGTCCATAACTTGGTCAAAATAAGTCCAAATCCAACTTTTTAAAGGTCAAAATTGGGTAGAATAAAATTCTCTACAACATGGAACCATCAAAACTTGAAAAACAAAGAAGTTTGATAGATCAAAACCACCAAAATCCGAAAATAACTAATTTCTAGATCTATACAAATTAAAGACTCAAAATGGAAAATGACAAGTTCTAATGTGTCTTAGAATTATGAGAAGAAGCTATTAGAACAATAAAAATGGGTTCTCTTGTGGAAGCAAGTTGCACTTGCCTAGACCTCTCCCTTCTTTCTTTGGTAGGTGAAGGGAGTAAATGAGAAAGAAGAAGATGAATAATGAAGAGAGAGAACGAAGAGGGCTAATAAATACAAATGGTGGTGGTAGGTAGGGGTTCACCTTGGGTTCATCATGAACCCAATCAAAACCAAGCCAAGCCGAACCAACCAACCCGAACCAGGAATAAACCAAGCCAAGAAGGAAATGCCAAGCCAAGAAAATAATGCAATACAAGAATAAATACGTACACGTATTCCAGAAATACGTAATACGAACCACAGGCATTACAGTACCCCTATGGAGTCCACCAGCGGCGGTCATCCACAGCTCATCCGTCGACGGAGCTTGAGTGGGCTGCGAGGAAGTTGTCACGATCCGCACCTACTGTGAGGGTACGAGTACGTAACAGCGCCCAGCCTACGTCGCAGTGTCGGCGGTAGAACGCTGTTCTAAGTCTCTAACTAATCATCAACTCATGCAATTATATAATGTACTTGTCAATATCTCAACTCCGAACGGAGGACAAGTATAGATATAATGAAATCTCAATCACAGTCTAAGCACGATAAGATAACACAGAAGTTTATAACTAAAAACTAAATAACAACATTTATAACTACTAAATAATAATATCCCAAACAAACTCAAATACAAACTGGTATCACAAGTTATTACAATTCAAGTTCTAAAACATGAAAAACTAAACCAAGTCTACTAGCTAGTCTTCCGATCACTCCTGAGTATCGGGGCCATAGGTAGCTAAGTCATCTCCTGATCCAAGGCAAGTAGGGCAAATATCCTCAGGGCAAGCATCTGTAATATTTTTAACAGGTCCAGTCAGGACAGGAACGAGCACAATCTCTTCTAGAAAACCCAAGTAAATGACAAAGAACTATAAAGCAGTTATAGGCAGTTGTATTGATGAATATGGCAGTTTAATTTTTAGGTGATGGTATAGAGAGACAGATAAAGTACAAAGAAAGTAAGTAACTAAACAAGAAGAGAAGCATAGCAAAGAAGACTGTAAAATAAGATCTAACTGAACTATAATAACATAATGAGTTCAGATGGTACAATATAAGTCGAGTGTAATCCCAATGTGAATCTAATATAAGATGAGTCGAATGTAATTCTAATCATTATTCTAATAAGGTGAATCGAATAAGATGATACGAATAGTGATTCACATGATGTTCTAATAATGATTCGAATAAATTCTCCAAGTGTGTTTTAAAATACTTAGTTAGACATGTAAACGGCTAAGGGTAAATACGGCACATCACACACCTGGCCGGGTGTGGAATGGCTATCGTTCGAATATATTCACAGGGGGTGGTTCGAATAGTGGGAATGTTCACATGTCTAATCAAGTATTTCCCTGCCCATCTAATACAAATGAATCTAAAATCCGACACATCATTCGAATAAAAGTCCAACCAACATATGAAGATACGAATATGTGGTTCGAATAGTGATTCGTATGGTGATTCGAATAATAGAGGTAAGACGAGTAAGTATGTGTATCGTATACATGGATTCAGAAATAAAAATACGTGTTTGTAACAGAGAATCACATACAGCTAACTAGAACTGAAGTACAGTAATTGACAAATAAATGAGAGAACTATCAGAGAATGTACTCGCCTGATTCTCTGAAAAGAGTAATAAAATATCAGCTGTCTGCACCGGAGTCACAATGTCCTAAATAGAGCAGTATGGGTTATGACATATTTAAAATAAGGCAAATGAAATCTAAGATGCAATCTACATGATTTCTGGGTCAATCTAGGTCAAAGTCAACTCTAAGTCAAACCTGGTCAACTGTCTAGGTCAAACTAGGTCTAAGTCATACTTGGTCAACCCTGGTCAACCAAGAAGTCAAACCTAGGTCTAGTAAGTCTAACTAGGCTTAACTAGTCTAACCTAGCTAGTATACACCATACACTAGTCTATAGGACTCTACACAGGTGTATATTTCATATACACAAGGCTACCATAGACTAGTACCTAGGTTATAGGCCATAGGCCATTTCACATATAGCCAAAACACTATACCAATACAAGCCTACTAGTACAATACCCTATTGTAATATCTATACACTATATTTTACATATAGGAATCAAACACATTCAATATAATATAGCTATGTAGGAACTAGATACATGTAAACATACATATACAATATATATTGAAAAGGGAAACAAGAATTTTGAGAAGTGAAAGTGTATGTGTGTCACATGTGTGGGTGATACAAGGGTGGCAATGTGTGTGCATATACACTGTGTATAAGAAAAATAATCTCAGGTTTTTACACTATTTCAGGTTTGTATACACAAGGAATTTCTCAGGTTTCTCAACATCACTTGCCAAAATAATCAAGTTCATAACTCATATTTCAGTTAACCATTCAATCTCATATTTTATGTAACCAGTTCATTCCTATGATCAGTCATGTAAATCATTTAACCTATCTACCAAATTCATGAACTCAGTTGAAAGGGAAAAAAGGGAAACAAGTATTTAACCTATACTAATCTCAGTTTTTTTCCAGTTTTGCATTTCAATTCCAAAACTCAGTTTTCAGTCTCCAACCCAATTCTCAGGTTTGTTTGCATGGTACCATTGTCAGTTATTTGAAATAGGAATTAGTGAAAGGTATACCACATTTCAGTACTGATTTTCAGGGTTAAATAACATGTGACAGTTTAAAGAATTTCAAAACCAATACGAATATAAGTATCAATCTCAGATTTATTTACAAACAACAAAATCAGTTAAAAAACTCAAACCAAATTCAATATCCCAAAACAGTTAACATTGTAAAATCAGTCATAACCCATGTTACACCTTACAGTTAGCTAACCCTATTGAACATGGCCATTTGCATTATGTTTTCAGGAATCTCAGGTTTGTATATACATAAAACCCAATTCAAATCTATGTTAACAACTCAGTTTTGATTTACAGTAATCAAATCAATCATTCACATATACATATCATTTAATATTTGAAGACATTGAATCTCATTTCAGTTTACATAAACATTTAAACTAAATCTCAGTTGTGTGTCAAGAGAGGAACTTGTGTGTGCAGGGAAAAGTGATTATGTGTAGGGATATTTGTGTGTGTGTTAATTAATTCATAGGAAAATATATGTGTGACAGAAAAACAGTGAGAAAAAGTGTGTAGCAGTAAACTTGTGTAAAGGTAAGCAATAAGTGTCAACAGTACTAAGAGGAACCTGTATGCAGGGAGGGAAATAGCAGGAAAACAGTGTGACTCACAGGTTGTATCAAAAGAAAACAGTTCAATATAGCCATTCGAAAGCCAATACATTGACCAAAATCCCATTTCCATATCAAAAGCCTAATCTAAAAGAAACATTGAACTAGTCAGGAATAATCAAACTTGTGGGATCATTGACCATTGAAAACATTAGTTTAAGAATAGGTTTGAAATGGATTTAAGTTTTAGAAAAAACTAATTAACACTGTGTATCAGTCACTTGCTGATGTGAACCCAAAAACCATTTCAAAACCAACCCAGACCCTCGTGTCAGGTGGAGGTATATCGTGTCGACATGGGGGGTGATGTGTGTGTCCACAAAGTGTCAAAACATCGTGTCCAAAGTGCCACGAACCTGGTCGAAATTGGGTGCCAGAGACAGTGCAGTGCACTGTCTCGTGCACGCGTGTCGAACCCATTAGGGACATGTGTGTCCACCAAGACACCAAGTGGTGGTGTCGAATGGGTAGCCTAGGTCTAGGGCTAGAGTTAGGGTAGCCTGACACGAGTCCAAGTGTCCTCGTGTCTCCGCACGAAGTGCGTATCAGTGGCACCTGTGCGCGCGTGTGTGTGTGTGGTCGAGACGGTGCGGTCGAGATTTCTCCCAAACCGCTCAACCAGATGGCCTGAAATTTTGTCAGTGCCGTGTCAGACACATGGCCTAGGTGTCCACAAAGTTTCGTGTCCATACGTGCCGTGTCGTGTCTGCTACAGTGCCCGAGCAGCAGGGCACTGTGCGTAGCCTGCTGCGTGCGTGTGCGTGTCCAAAACCGACACAAAAAAGACACAAAAATAAACTCAGTCTTCACAAACATTGCTACTCATACCTAGATCTAGAGATCCATGAAACTAGAATTCAAAAATACGAAAAATAAATCCTTTGTGGCATTTCGTCGAATACCTAGTATGCCCACTGATACGTGTCCGATACGGACACGTATTGGACACGAAACCTAGCAATACCTATACCAGTAGTTAGGGTATTCCTAGGGCTTCCTATTCATGTAATTAAATTACTATTTTATGGTGAGGATTAGGAATTATCTAGGTGTGTAAAAAAGCCCAAAAAGCTTCAAAGAGGGGTGTTTCTCTTGCCACCAAAACTCCTCCAAATTGCTCCTCCACTGAAATTTCTTACCATAGTCAGGAAATACACAGAGATTAGGATCTATTGCAAGAAATTAGAAGGAAAAAGGAGTTGAAATGGAGAAGTTATGGATTGGAGAAGAAAGGGTTTTACCTCTATTTCCAAACTTTGCTATTTCCTAAAGGAGGCTAGCCCTAAGTGGTAGAGACATTAAATAGGGGTGTGGAACCCTAGGTGGCTGGCCACAAATGCTAGGGTTAGGGTTTTGGTTTCACTAATTGGGTTATGGGCCTCTATGGGCCTTAAGCCATAAGTCATGGTTTATGAAATCACAAGTCATTAACCAACCTATTCATTATCTCTATTTCCCCAATTTAATCCTAATGACTAGAGTATCATTAACTTAGGTTAACTAGGGTTTCATAATCTAACCAAGTGGTCATAACTAGGGTTAGCTTCTAGGCTAGTCCACTAGGTCTCAACAAGTCAAGGTCAACCTAGAATTCACCAATTCAATAAATCACCCAAATAATTCAAATAAGTCAAAATAACCAAATTACCCCTAGACTAAAAAATGATAATTAAATCATCCTAATGACACGGTTAGGCTCTAGGTCATGCAGTCTCTACAGTTTCACTAGCTGTACACCAAAATCACAAGTCATGACTTAAACCATTTTTAAATAGTTTAAAAATAATTAAAAATCACCAAAAATTATAATGTGAAATAAATATCAATAAATAATAATTATAAATACAAAAATTCAAAAATACCCTCATCTGGAAAACTGGGTGTTACAAATCTACCCACCTTAGAAAAATTTCGTCCTCGAAATTAAAATGATAGTAGTCCTTCTAGGTCAACCACCCCCACAATCAAAGTCTCAAACATACCGTTAGATAATCATATGCGTCTGTCCAAAATCATGATACTCAGAATCATCGTTGTGTTAGTGAGCAAGGCCACGATAATCACAGAGTCCTCGACTAAGGCACATACCTCTAGAATCATGGTATTTAAAATTTTCGCATTGTCGCATACTTGGAAGCAAAAACCTTAAATTCACACACCCGAGAAATACGTCCTAAATCTGACTATATATCCTCACTATGCCAGCTAACACGACTATCGAAGATTCTAGATTCCATAACTGGGTGACCTAGCCCATATGATTCATCTCAGAAGAAAATCAAAGATAACACAAGAGCAACATGATAGAATTGATCAACCAATAAGGAACAGAGAGAATCGAATTTTAAGGCAGTAATTGCAGAATTGAATCAAGAACGGAACCTGCAACTAGATCTCCAATGGCCTGAGCATCCTCGACTGCCATCGCAAAAGCTCCACCCCTCTGGTGCTGAGCTACAGGTGCCCTAGCTCCCTCTTTCTGACCCGGTGCTCCGTCATATATGGGTGCAGTAGGGCAATCCCTGACCTGATGAGCAGCGGATCCACAGAACAGATAAACCTTCCGTCTCCTATAACAAGTCTCCCAAGCGTGCCCTGCCCTCTTACAGTAAGCACAAGTCTGCACCTTGCGGTCCTGCCCTCTAGGCTGATGCTGTGCCTGCTGCACTCTCACCGGTGCCTGCATCTGCTGAATCTGCACATGAGGCCTCTTGGCCTGGCCTCCGCTGCTGCTGCCCCAAACTGGGTCTCGCCCCCTCTTGAGCTTAAGCTCAAGATCATCCTCAGCTAATAAGGCTCCCGTCAAAATCTCCTCAAAAGTGGCATCCCTGTTGCCCTTGGTCAAGGACTTGACTTCCTTGACCAGACCCTTCCGGAACCTCTGGGCCTTCGCCATCTCGCTCAAACCCTCTACGAATCTGCCGAGGCGGCCGAACTCCCCAGCGTACTCTTCTACTGACAGGCTCCCCTGAACTAAGCTCTCGAACTGCGACTCCAAGGCCCGAAGCGCTGAATCTGGAAAGAACTTCTTCTTGAAGAAGCCCTTGAACTCCTCCCAGGTTTGTCCAGCTACCCCCACCCTGGGGTCTGACTGATACCAGGTGCGAGCAAGATCTCGTATCCGGCTAGCTGCTGCCTCTATCTGGAGATCTGTCGGTATCCGGGCCAGGCAGAAGATCTCCTCTATATGCTCGATCCACTCATCAGCATATAGAATTTCCTCCGTCCCCAGGAAGTCTCTGGGGCTCATCTTCTGGAACTGCTCTATCCCCGGTGTCCTCGGCTGCTGGATCACTGGTCGAGCTGCGACTGTCGTAAGGGCCAACTCCATGCTCCTGTCCTCTCGGGCCTGCTGTCGGTCCATAAACTGCTGGAAGTAAGCGAACATCTGTGCCGCATCCACGTGTCCTGTAGGCGACGGCTGCTGGAGCTGCATCTCTGGAATGACTGGGTCCTGCCTCCGTGCTGATGGAGGCATACCCCCTGCTGCTGCTACTGAAGTCCCAATATGAGCAGAGGTGGCAGGAGCTGCAGCCTCCTGACCCTGCTGATCTAGCTGAGAGGTAGCAGTCGCCTCTACAGCAACTGCTGCACCAGAGCGATGTGATCGTGTCTCCACCATCCTGAAGACAGATCGAACAAGGAAGTCAATACTGAGCAGGAATTGATATATCAAAGGAGGACAGTTTATTTCAAAGAAGGCAAATCAGTACGATATGAAGATGGCATGATTTTAAGCAGAATTTTCCTAACTATGATTGAGTGCCTCTCCGGTAAAGCCTATCTCTCAGTCCTAACGCAGGCTCGCAGCAGTACAACTAAGTCGTCGTACTACCACGATATCGCACTAATGCGACTCTCGACCTGCATGGGCCACCACTAGAAACGTGTCATGACCCGCACCCACTGTGAGGGTACGAGTACGTAACAGCGCCCAGCCTACGCCATAGTGTCGACGGTAGAACGCTGTTCTAAGTCTCTAACTAATCATCAACTCATGCAATTATATAATGTACTTGTCAATATCTCAACTCCGAACGGAGGACAAGTATAGATATAATGAAATCTCAATCACAGTCTAAGCACGATAAGATAACACAGAAGTTTATAACTAAAAACTAAATAACAACATTTATAACTACTAAATAATAATATCACAAACAAACTCAAATACAAACTCGTATCACAAGTTATTACAATTCAAGTTCTAAAACATGAAAAACTAAACCAAGTCTACTAGCTAGTCTCCCGATCACTCCTGAGTGTCGGGGCCATAGGTAGCTAAGTCATCTCCTGCTCCAAGGCAAGTAGGGCAAATATCCTCAGGGCAAGCATCTGTAATATTTTCAACAGGTCCAGTCAGGACAGGAACGAGCACAATCTCATCTAGAAAACCCAAGTAAATGACAAAGAACTATAAAGCAGTTATAGGCAGTTGTATTGATGAATATGGCAGTTTAATTTTCAGGTGATGGTATAGAGAGACAGATAAAGTACAAAGAAAGTAAGTAACTAAACAAGAAGAGAAGCATAGCAAAGAAGACTGTAAAATAAGATCTAGCTGAACTATAATAACATAATGAGTTCAGATGGTACAATATAAGTCGAGTGTAATCCCAATGTGAATCTAATATAAGATGAGTCGAATGTAATTCTAATCACTATTCTAATAAGGTGAATCGAATAAGGTGATACGAATAAGGTGACTTTACTTCTGTCACGAACCATTCGGGGCGCATGGCTTTTGAGGCGCATGCGAGGCTTCAGTAGTGACTTTACTTCTGTCTTTAGGGATCAGAGAAAAGTCTGAGGCGCATGGCTTTTGAGGCGCATGCAGAGCCTTGGGTGCATGGCTGCGGAGGCACATATGAGATGGTTGGGCGGCCACGTGGTTGTAACCATTGGAGGGAAGTAATGATGATGCTGACGTCGGCGATGCTTCATTTTTTAAAAAAGCTGTTAACTGCAGTCTTTGGGAGACGTGCTGCCAACTATGTCAGACTTCAGTATTTAATGTTTTTGACAGGTGATGGACTGTCGAGTGGGCACATCGATCGACGTTCCACTAGGCGCATGGGGCCGTATGGGGGCACATGCTTGTAAAGTGCTTGGTGCTGAGGGGCGCGTCTGTGTGATGCGCGGTCTGGCCGGCGCATCCGCTCCGCTGGACACGTCTTTTGGTGCGACTGTTACGTTCTTCGAGTGCTTTAAATAGCCATTTTTGACTTGGCTGAATTCGAAGCGTCAGGTTCATCCATTTAATGTAAATTCATTGCACGGGATTCGGAGAGCTAGCCACTTGGCGCATGGGTTTAATTTGCCCGGCCTATAAATAGTGACATGGAGAGGGTTTGCTTCTCGTTCTCTCATGTCCTTCCGAAATGAACTTGTTTACTCGAGCACATTCTGTTGATGAGATGCTCCCGAGGGTGAAGATGCGACGCAATGTCTTCATTGATGCACTTGAAGGTGACTGTTACATCTAAAAGTCAGATTCGAGGGCTTCTGAGGCAGGCGGAAGGTGCCTGTTGCATCCAAAGATCGGGATGCCCGAGCCTCGTCTCCGTTATGCTGGAAGAGCCGTAGATCGGAATTGCGGTACGGCAGCTTTGGGGGCTCTTTCTTCTGTCAGAGTGGGTGTTGCCCATTCTGGTTGTGTTAAAAGCTGCTCCTTTAGCCGTGGTTTCGATTGCGATCTTCCTTGGTCTTTGGAGGCTCTTTCGAAGCCTCCATGGCCACAGGTTGATTTGCGGTGCTCTTCTCTTC
Organism: Iris pallida; assembly: GCA_029216955.1. Lineage (NCBI taxonomy): Eukaryota > Viridiplantae > Streptophyta > Magnoliopsida > Asparagales > Iridaceae > Iris > Iris pallida. The sequence goes on from JANAVB010034020.1 coordinate 1,588,296, forward strand.
CTCGGTTTGGGGAGCTCTTCCTCCAGCTAGAGGGTTGATTTCCATCCTCATTCTGCTCATTAAATGCTTCATTGGTCGAAGCATTAGATGACGCATGAGCCTGGTTGGAAGGGTGGCACATAACTGAGCTGCTAAAGGGATGCACATAACTGAGGATGCACATAACTGAGCTGCTGAAAGGATGCACTCGGCTGAGAGCGCATGGTGGGATGTGCCTGACTGAGAGCGCATGGTGAGATGTGCCTGTTCAAAAGCGCATGATGACTGCTGCACCTGGTTGTAGACTTAGGGTCTTTTCTTTTTGTAGAAGTTCTCCTTTGTACAGCCCTTTTTTAAGACATGTAATAGACTTTTATATGAAATAAAATCCTCTTTCAATGTCTATACTTTTGTTTTGCTGTGTCTGTCTGAGCTCCCTGGCGCATGTAGTGTTTAGCGCATAGGATTTTTGATCGTGAAATTCCATACTTCTACACGACCCCCTTCAAAGTTTTTAAAACTTTTTTTGTCAAGTTTTGGAATACTTTGAATAAGAAGCATGGTGGTTAGGGCGCATGACTGTTCGGGCGCATGGATACTCCGTGCATCAGTGATGGGGCGCATGCTCCTCTCAGTTAATGCAAATGATAACGCCTCGATAACCAAGAAGATTAATAATGATCTTTTTAGATTTATTTGCAGTTATCTCCTCGCAGAACCCGGGGCGGCGGCTGAGGTCACACTTCATCGGTTCACGCGTGCGACTGAACCTATAAATAGGCGTAAGGTAAAGAGAGAGAGAGAGAGTTATTCCTCTCTTTTGCTTTTGTCTTTTAGAGTTCTTCTTCGAAAAACCCTAACTTTTCTCCCCTCAAGGAATGGCTCCCAAGACTCCTCGTAGCGGTGCTGGCAAGGGACGAGGCAAAGGGAAAGAGCCTGTAGAGGCTGTCGCAGCTGATGTTCCCCGTCCGCCTGTCGACATTCGGCTATCGGTAGTCGGTGAGTTTCATTATCCTCTTTCTGTACCATACATACGCCGACGCACATGGACCTTGAGTCCTGATGATGTGCTGAGGTTTTTCCGCCGACGCGCATGGGTTTAAGCCCCGAAGATGCGCCGAAGCTCCACTGGTGACGCGCATGGGTTTAAGTCCTGAAGATGCGCCGAAGCTCTACTGCTGACGCGCATGGGTTTAAGCCCTGAAGATGCGCTGAAGCTCCACTGCTGACGCGCATGGGTTTAAGTCCTGAAGATGCGCCGAAGCTCCACTGCTGATGCACATGGGTTTAAGCCCCGATGATGCGCCAAAGCTCCTTTTTAGATACGCCTGAGCCTGATGCGCTTTTGAACGAGGCTCAGATTCTTTTGTTGTTTGTAACATCCCTGAATCTTTGCCTTCTTTGTTGAACATCAGTGTCGATGACTGTCCCACTCTTCAATGAAGTGCTTCTGGATGCTGCCCTCTGTCAGATGGGAGTAGATTACAATGAGGAGGTGATAAACCCTGCTCAAGATGCTATTATGCTAGATCAGCCTCCCGAAAGAATGACCCAAATCCGAGAACAACCGCATGGGTTCCTCAAACGGATGATGGAGCGTGGCATTTTGAAATCTGCCACTTCTGATAACGTGACCTTCCTGAAGCCCGAGTTCCTGTTTGGGGACCGCCTTACTTCTATAGAAGCAAAGGTGTTGAAGGTCAAGGAAGATTGGTTTTTTACAGCAAGAGGAGTGCATATGACTGTTAAGCAACTTGAACGTCAATGGCCTTTGACGGCTTTCTGTCGTCTTGCTTCCAAGAAGAGGATGTCTTGGGAGCTAACCCCATCTCAGGGGGGAGCGGTGACAGGTATCATCAAGATCGACTCTACCTCCGATCAAAGGGATACTTTAGCCGTCGTGCGGTCTGGGCCATCTTTCACCTGGCGGACTCTACGTCCTGGGAGCATTTAGTACAGTGATGTTCCCATCAATACATTTGCTTTTGGCACTTCGACTTTTGCCAATCGCATGTGTTGATGGAGCGATCGTACCCGAAAGGTAAATTTCGGGTAGAGGGTTGGTGTCATTACGTTGCTAAATGGGACAAGTTGACACTCTGGATTCTGTCGAGGTTTCAAACCGAACTCCAAGAGATGGGACTGACTGCCGCGATCCGTGCTACTCAGGCAGGTGTTGGCATCAACCGGCATATGTTCCTCGCGCTTCTGGAGATGTTTAACACCCAGGCCGGGACTTTCTTCACTCCGGTGGGGGAGCCGGGACTCGCACTTCATGAAATTTACGAGGTTTCAAAGCCCCCTTGGGGGTCAGAACCTTATGAGGATTACTACCCGACCAACGAGGAGTTCCAGGTCCTGGGGGATAAAGCCGAAGAGATGATGGTCGTCTTCAAAGAAGTGACGAGTCATCATTACTATATGCAAAAGAGGGATAAGAGCGGGTCACAGCCTCATGTGACCTCTTGGAGAGATTACATCTTTAAGCAAGGCAAGGAGGATCCTTCTCAGTTTTCCACTCCGCCAGCGCTTTCCCGTAGCGAGGTGCTTGTAGTTGTTTCTGGCACCTTACTCATCGGATGTCGTCGAAAGCAGTGTTAGCTGCGTATCTGATGATTTGGCTTCGGAATTATGTCTTCTCGGGCGGGTCAGGCTCTGTAGAGAGGGTGACCCGGAACCTAATCCTGCCAGCTGTGAAGTTGGTTTTTGGCCGGCGCCTGGCTCTACTCCCCGCAATGGTGTGTAACCTGCTGTGAGGTTTACGAGAATTTGCAGGAAATGTGGTTCATGATCGAGGTAGAAATGACAACTTCTCCCGTGCCGAATTGCCATTTCACTATTTGATGGGGTGGTTGATTTTACACCATCCCAATGTAATGAGTCCGGGATCGAAATAAGATCATAGGGCCGGTGATGCATTCCTCCGTCGTTTCTACTAGAGGAGCTGGTTGCATACTGGCGTTCCTGTTTGCAGGAAAGTTTTATCCCGCCTTCAGGGGTGGGAGATCACCAAAGTAGGTCCTATCTTTTCGGGTTTTGAGGCCAATGAAGACTTGATGGATTCGGGTGAAGATGCCACCACTCTGTCTCTATTGGGATTCTGCTAGTTGCAAAGTATTCGGCCGTCCCATCTGGTGTACCGGAACAGGAACCAGTGTTACCTAGAACCGTATTTACCGAGCCGTTTTGCACGGCAATTTGGCTATGCTCAGTTGATGTTGGATAATCCCAGTATTAACCTGGGGTACACTGGAAGCTTGCTGGATGGTGCACGAGCTTGGCATTACTACAATGCCGGATGTACCGAAGCTCACTTTACGCTGTCTGTCCAGAATCTGCGACCGTCGATTCTTTTTTCGGCTGCCAAGTTTTACTGTGTTATGGCTGCCATGCCTCCCGGATATGATAGGGAGACCAGTCTTGTTGTAGGCACCCAGTTAGCGGTAATCGGGAATATATTGGCGAAGGCTCGATCGTACCGTCCGCCAGAGGTGGGTTATCGAGGTACCCCTGCCGTATCAACAGGGGGTCAGACAGAACCCTCGGTTGATCAACCGAAAAGACATGCAGATACAGAGGCTGGCTCTTCTGCGTCAAAGAGGCAGAAAAAGGCATCATCACCGACTGTGTCATCGGACTCAGCACCTACGGAGGTAAGGATGTCCTAAATAGTCCAGTTCAGGTTCAACATTTCGTGCGACCTATGCTTTCTTTTTGTAGGAGCTGCTAAAGAGGGGACCCCGTACTCCAAAACCTAGTGGCAGCAGACCAAAGGAGGTGGCGGGCTCATCGGAAGAGCGCGTTTCGCCGATCGTGATGTCTCCCGAGGAGGAGAGTCCAAACGATGTCGTTGTTGTGGAGACTCCAGTATCTCCGGATTACGTAGGAAGGGAAGCTGAGGTTGAAGCTGTTTCCAGAGAGGTGCAAGCCGCCGTAGGAGCCTTGGACGTTGAGGGCCTAGCAAATACGGGGCTTCCAGATGAAGAAGTAGAGTGGAGTTCGTCGTCTTCGGATGACGTTCCTCCAGAGATGCGTGAGTCTGTTGCGGGGGCAACAGACGTGATTGCAACAGAGGAGAGGGTTGATTCCCCTCCTTGTTATGATACGGGGAGGTCGGCTGTATCATTGTCGTGCCCTACCCCAGGCTCAGCAATGGAGGCTGAGGTGGCTGCCGACCGGAAGGTAGCGACAGATTTGGTCCCCGTAGAGGGATTCGATGATGCGGGGGAGACTCGTCTGCCGAGCCTGGCCCAGAAGACGTGCCCCGCCAGGAAACGGGAGCTGACCCGGTTAGCTTGCCAAAGGAAGGCTCCGTGCTGGTTACAGATCACGCCTCGGTGGTGGAGGAGGCAGCTCCGGATGCTGATAGTCCATTTGAGACGGAAAAGGGCAAGGGCTTGCTGACGCAAGAGCCCTCTGTTGCTTCTTCGACTTGGGTGACGATATCGACACCCCACCCAACTCCTTCTGCACTCTTGGCCTCTGGCGCTGGTAGCGGAATTCAAGTTCTTGGTACGAGAGAGTCTGCTGAGGTCGATGTTCAAACCTCGCAGATTGAGATCGGTGGGTCTTCTTCAGGTCCGCCATCCAGGGTAGCTCCTCCAACTCCTACCATGACACCACAAGTGTTGGCGGATGCGGATGAGTACGTGAAATTCATCGTTGTGGCAGTGTACAAGATGCTGCAGAAGGGTATATCGACAGTGATGAACGCCAATGGGAGTTTCGCGATGGCAAAATCTATGGCGCTTCTACACATCGGTCTGATATATCTCCACCAGGGCCATGATCATATGGTCGAGATTCTGGAAGCCTCGATGACTGAGCTGGACCAGCTGTTTTTCGAGTTTCATCTTATCCAGCGGAATGATCTCTCCGCCCTGATAGATGCGGAAAAGGAGAAGCTGATTGCTGAGATTGAGTCCTCTTATCAGGCCACCGTGAGTGTCTGGGAACGTGAAGTGGCTGAGACTGAAGCTGCAGTGGAGAGGTTGTCTCAGTCCACGCAGGAGAAGGTAGAGTTACGAGCTGCGTTGGACGCTAGTATCGCCGAGGTTGATGCCCAGATTCGCCGCCTTGAGGACCAGCGGGCCCGACTCCTATTAGATGCTGAGCGTACCCAGGCTGAACATGTAGCCTTTAAGAAGGAGGAAGCAGCTTTCATCCACCGGGCTCTTACCCTGGCTCAGCAGCGGCAACAGTTGGATGAGAAGCGTGAGGATGACACTTCTCCTGAGGCCATAGAAGCGATGCGTCAAGAAGCTGAACGTCGGGTCATGGCGACTGTGGAGACTCGAGCGACAGACTTGAGGCATCGAATTGAAGAGCTTTCGGCCAACCCCGGAGATGTTTAGGGATCGTAGTCTCTTCTTTTTTGTGTATTTACAACTCTTGCTGGGGGGGTGTAATCCTTTACTCTCTTTTTTTTTGAAAATAAAGAATACAAAGTTTTTGTGGTGTGTTCATTTTTGCTGTCATGAACTTGATGATTTGTGTGGACCTATTATCTTTTACGAACCTTGGTTTTTAGGTACAGATAATAAGTTCGAGAGAACCGACATGTTTGCTCAGAGGTGATGTGGACGTGGCAAATATGGGATTCAAATGACAGAATCTTCCTACTCAGAGGTATTATGGACGTGGTGGGAATGACTCTGGGGAATACGCGGAACTACTCAGAGGTAATGTGGATGTGGAAGTTCTGCGATCAATGTACGACAACGCAGGGGTTGTCTGTACGGGATGTTTACTCAGAGGTAATATGGACGTGGTAAACATGATGGGTAGCGTAGTCTTACGGAGTATAAGATTCCGCTTTGTAGGGCGTAGGAGAACAACTCAGAGGTAATGTGGACGTGGTTGTCCTTCTACTGGAGGATGCTACGGAACAGCTGGGTTCCGAAAGCATATAATTTTGTGGAAGGGAATTGTATGTGAGCCCTGATGATTGGGTCCAATGATCCTTTGTGGAAGTACATGTCTGAAAGATGTCAAGAGTAGTACTTCTTTAGGAACTTGTCGTTGATGGGCATCATGAACAAGTCCCCATTGGGTTTAGCGAGGCGGTAAGCACCTTTGAGTATACCGTCTCTATGATGAAAGGTCCTTCCCACTTGGGCTCGAACTTTACTGGTGTCTTGTGAGTCAACACCATCGGCCTCCTGACTGCCAGGACCAGGTCGCCTACTTGGAAAGTCCTTTGCTTGACCTTCTTGTTGAAAGCCTGTGATATACAGGCTTGGTAGAGTTCAATACGTTATTGAGCTAGGAGACGCTTTTCGTCAAGTGCCTCCAGTTCTCGCAGACGACGACGTTGATTGTCCTCTTCTGTGAGTTGGTTTGTGATTGCTACGTGGAGTGAGGGTATCTGGATCTCGAGAGGTAGTACCGCTTCGCTCCCGTAGACCAGGAAGAATGGTGTGTTTCCTGTCGGGGTCCTTACGTTGTGCGGTAGGCCCAAAGGCATTCGTCGAGCTTTTCGTCCCAGTCGCGTTTATTGGATGAGACGACTTTTTTGAGTAGCCTGACGATAGTCTTGTTGAACGCCTCGGCCAATCCGTTTGTTGCCGGATTGTAGGCGATTGAGGCCACATTTTGAATGCGATTCTTGTCACAGAATCTGCTGAAAATATGGCTGATGAACTGAGGACCGTTATCGTGGATAATCCTCCGGGGTACCCCGAAACGGTAGATGATATGGTGCTTGATGAAGCTGATCACCCTAGAGATCTTCACTCCTACAATGTCCGTGCCCCAAGCTTCGAAGGGCCAAGAGGCGACTGTAGGATGTAGTGGTTCTGACGGTATATGGATGAAGTCTGCGTGAAGCTGGCACGCATGGCACTTTTTAGCATAGTCGACAGCGTCAGCGGCCATGGTTGGCCAGTAGTAGCCCATGCGTCGCAGTCGATCCTGCAACTTAGGGCCATGTTGATGGGCTTCGCAGGTTCTATCGTGAGCTTCTCGAAGGGCTTCGGCTGCTTCTTCGTTGGACAGACATCGCAGGAGAAGTCCATCGTAGGAGCGTCGGTACAGCATTTTAGTAGCTGTATCGTAATAGAATCGAAGGGAGCGCCTCCTGACTGAGACGGCTTCTTTCGGGTCCTCTGGAAGAATTCTGTAGACAGCAAAGTCGATGAACGGGAACCTCCAGTCTCGGACATTAACACCAGCACTTGTTGACATGGCATGGGCCACTTATGAGCACAGGTTGTTTTTAGGACAGACCAAGTCTCGACCAACTACTGTGACGTAGTGTTGAGTCCCGAGGGGTGCTGCTGATGAGGCTGCGAGGCCAGCCAGAGCGTCAGCCTCCAGATTTTGTAAACGAGGTACATGTTCGATGAAGAACTTGGTGAAGGTTGAAATGATGTTCAATGCAACTTCATGGTAAGGAACCAGATCTTCATGGCGAACTTCGTATTGCCCTCTGACCTGGTTAACGACAAGTTTTGAGTCGCCGTAGGCTTCCAGGTGATCCACCCCCAGCTGTTGCGCCAGCTGGAGTCCCATGATGAGGGCGTTGTACTCGGCAACATTATTGGAGAACGGCTTCGAAAGGGAGTAGGCGCGCTGGATGACCAGCTGATCGGGAGAGACCAAGTCTACCCCCACACCTGCAATAATTTGGCCTTTGGGGCCAGTTCTTGACGCACCATCGAAAAACACCCGCCAGACGGAGCTTTCTTCGGTGACGTTTGATTCTTGGACCTCATTCGGGATGTCTTCATAGAGTCTGGAGGACTCCGGGATGGGGTGTGCAGCTAAAAAGTCGGCCAGAGCCTGACCCTTGACGGCTTTTTGTGGAACAAACACCATGTTGTATGGTGTTAGCAGGATCTCCCACGTAGCTAGCCAGGAATTTAATGACCCTGGCTTCATCATGAGAACTCTGAGTGGATTAACTCGGGAGATGACATGAATCGTCTGGCCCGAGACATAATGGCGAGTCTTCTGGATGGCAAATACCAACGCCAAGCACTCCTTTTCAACGGGGTTGTACCGGTGTTCGGCCCCGATCAGTGTTCTACTGAGGTAGTAGATAGCTTGCTCATAGCCTGTGTCGCTGTTCTGAGCAAGCAGAGCACCGAGGGAATGATCCATGGCACGGACGTAGAGGAGAAATGGTTTGCCGGCGACGGGTGCCACCAGGACTGGCGGGCTCGTCAAGTAAGCCTTGATGTCATCAAAAGCTTTTTGGCATTCCTCTGTCCATACGTAAGAGACTCCCTTCTTCATGAGCTGGGTGAAGGGTTGACATTTTCTGGAAAGGTTTGCTATAAACCTCCGGATGTATGCCAGACGCCCCTGCAGGCCTCAAAATTCCCGGAGGTTCTTCGGAGGGTCCATGTCAAGGATGGCTTTGGTCTTCTCGGGATCGACATGAATGCCTTTCGCCGTAATAATGAAGCCCAAGAACTTTCCGCTAGAAACCCCTAGGAAGGATTTAGCGGGGTTCATCTTGAGTTGATGTGCTCGCATGAGATCGAAGACTGTCTTCAGGTCTCGTAGGTGATCTCCTTTGAGACGGCTCTTGACTGCGATGTCGTCAACATAGCATTTGACTGTCTTGCAAAGATGCTAACGAAAAATGGTGCTCATAGCTCGTTGGTATGTGGCACCAGCGTTCTTCAAGCCGAAGGGCATCACTGTGTAGCAGAAAACCCCCTTCGGAGTCCTGAATGACGTGTGTTTTGCGTCATCGGGGAACATCTTGATCTGGTTGTAGCCCGAATACCCGTCCATGAAAGATATGTGTTCGAAGCCACATGTGTTGTCGATCATCACGTCGGTGATTGGAAGCGGGAACTCGTCCTTCGGGCAGGAAGTGTTGAGATCCCTGAAGTCGATACAAACTCGTATCTTCCCATTCTTCTTGGTGACAGGGACGACGTTGGCTACCCAGTCCGGGTGTTGTTCTTCACGGATGAAGCCACTGGTCAAGAGTTTGTCTACCTCCTGATCGATAGCGTTCATGATGTCAGGACGAAAGCGTCGCTGTTGTTGTTTGATAGCCTTGGCATCCGGTAAGATGGTGAGCCTATGCATCGCGATCTGAGGATCAAGTCCCGACATATCTTCGTAGCTCCAAGTGAAGACATCGATATATTCTTTAGCCAGCTGGATTAAAGATTCCCGATTTTCTCCTTTTAGGCTTTTGCTGATGAAGATGGGTTTGGAAGAAGATCCATCCCCAAGGTCGATCTGCTCGACTTCGTCTTCGGTAGGGGGTTCGCGTAATTCAAAGCGAGACTCCCACTGTTCTCCTAGGCGTTGAGCCCAGGGTTCTTCTTCGAAGAATTCTGGCGTTTGGTCTTCGCCTTCATCTTTTTAAGATTTTGCAGATGTCATGTTGGCTGATAGCACTCTCTTGAAGACTGAGCCGATACTGGCATTGAAATCCCAAGTTGATGCTTCGGACGAGTGATAATGTTCTACTTCTTCTGCCTCAGAACTCTCTGGAGTTGACGGTGGCGTGACATAGCCTACCCCCCATCGAGTTCGATGATAGTAGTCCTGCGGCTTTTCTTTAGGTGTTGGAAGCCGGAGAGGAAGACGTCGATCATTGCCGTAGTTCAGGCCTTTGTTACTTTTTAGGTCGTAACCCATCTTTTGGATGAGGTACTTTGCCTTGCCCGTGTACCGATAGACTTGTATTCTGCCGGTCTCTGGTTCTGGCTCGAGTGGCAGGAGGTCTTTATGACGCTCAACTTTGCCGAAGATGATGGATTCTTCGTCTCGACTCCGCGGCGGGACTACAAAACAGGCCCCTTGGGACGGGACTACTCGATTTACATGATGGACGATCGTTATTTGTGTTTGCAACGACCTTAGAGCGTTATCTAATGTATACATGGCATTCCAATGTGGAAGACTAGAATAATTAAAAGACACTCTATTATTGATGAAACACGAGATTTTATCCTGCGGGATTATATTGTCCAGAGAGGGTGCATCTACATCAGCAGAGATATATTCCCCTAGCTCTTCCTCTGTAAGTACTGGGATTGGATCGGAAGAGTCCACCACAGCTTTGATCCTGGGGTCCGAGAGGGCTATGTGGGCCTTCTCCGGCATCTTGGATGAGACAGATGGTTGCGACGGCTTGCCCTTAAGACGCACCTTCAGGGGTGCCTCAACTGCGCCTTCAGCAATTGGTGCCTTCCCCTGTAGTTTTGCCACAAGGGGAGCCGATGTTTGGGACGGCTTTTCCTTGAGCCGTATCTTCAAGGGAGCTTCAATCGGTGTTCTACCTGGAGCAGTTGGTGCTTTTCCAGGTAGCTTGATGCTCATGGGAGGCAACGTCTGAGGCGGCTTCCCTTTGAGTCAAATTTTTAGAGGAGCGTCAGGCATCATATCTGGCTCCATGTCGGGCTCTGCTGCCGTTTCTGCTTCATCGTCAGCATCATTGGTGTAGGAACCCTAGAGGGGGGGTGAATAGGGTCAAGCTAACTAATCAAGCACTTAGCACAAGCTAATGGACAATTTAAAATTATAAGTGCAAGAGAAGAAGCAATAACAATACCGACACACGATGTATCTTGGTATCCTCCCAAGAGGCACTCCAGTCCCGGAACTCTCTCCGGCTTTAATCCACTATTTGAGTAAATAGTTACACACGAGTTTGGATCCGAAGAACTCGCCAACTTCAACACGAGTTTGGATCCGAAGAACTCGCCAACTTCAACCGAGAGTTTGGATACGAAGACTCTCCAACTTCAACCGAGAGTTTGGATACGAAGACTCTCCAACTTCAACCTTTCACAATAGGTTTTGATCTCCTTACAATAGGATGAAGATCTTTCTTTTCAACTCAATAACTCTAACACAATTTGTGGATGGCAAATAAAAGCTTTGTAGAGTTGTTTGTGGATAGGCTTTGGTGGTTTAGAAATTTCTAGGCTCAAAGCATCAACCTTGAATGAAGGGGTTCAAGGCTATTTATAACCAAAGCATTGAAAAGCGCCAAAGGCAACTTTTCAGTCACGAATCGGCATACCGCCGGTATGATCCGGCATACCGGCGGTATACCGGTCTGGGATTGCAACGGCTAGAAATATAACCGTTAGGATCATTAATGGCTGGAAATCCGACCGTTGGAATTTCAACGTTTCGGAGGCGGTATACCGTTGGTATGATCCGGTATACCGTCGGTATGCCGGTTTTGTAAACAGAAACTTTCTGTGAACAAAAATCGGTATACCGCCGGTATACACCGGTATACCTTCGGTATGTCGTTTTCCACCAAAAATGATCCTGGGCTTATTTCTGCCCTAGCTTTCAATTTTGCCATCCATTTCTTGTGTTTACAATAATTCCTAAGACTCATTACAGACTCCAGATAAACTTAGGCAGGTGCAGGCTTCTTCAGAGTCTTGAAATGATGATGGCATGGCTTGGCTTCTTCCTTTTGATAGGTGCTGGCTTTTTCCCTTAGCGGCAGCTGTCCAAAGATATCCAGTTTGTGAAAACTGAATACCCCGAGTGCGTGGCTCCGGAGATGTCGTCGGGTGGTTCAGAAAAATCTTGTGGGATCCGTCGTCTCTGGCCCATGAAGATTTCTTCATTGCAATGCATATGTCCACATTGATCTTGCTAATTGCTTTTCTGCAAATACATGTTAGACGAACAAAGTAATATACATGTAGCAAAAATGATAAGATAAAAGCACATTAGGACTATGCGAAGTTTAAGTATCAATGCTAGAGTGATAGCATAAATATTAGTGATATCATAATGTTAAACTTAATTGAATAACCATAATCAAAACATAGTTCTGATTTTGGCAACCCGATTAAGTTTAAGATAGATAAGCTCATATCACTAATATGTAAACCAATAGGCACATATCACCAAAGATATAAGTATAAGTAGAAATGCTATAGCGATAGTATGAAGATTAGTGATAATAAAATGCTAAACTTAACATATTAACCATATTCAAAAACATGATACAATCATTGGGCTAACAATCTCCCCCTTTTTGATTATGGCAAATCGGTTAAGTTTAGTATGGACACAATGGATGCATGTATCACTAATATTCAAAAGACATAAGCAATATCACTAATAGCATACTACTTAGATTACTTATAAGAGCATACTTAAACTTACTTCTCCCCCTTTGACATGATCAAAAATAGGCTCCCCCGTACTAAGAGATAAAAAGAAATCAATCTCAAGCATAGAAATCAGAGCATGGAGAACTTATAGACAATCATGATTAAGAATACTAATGAAAAACAATGGGAGAAGTGTGTAAAGACAAGTGTATAAAACTACATACCAAATGTAGAGTACTAAATAAAAAATTGCTTGTCAAAACACAATATGGTTGGTAAAACTAAAAGTATTTGAAAAACAAGAAATAAGTAGTTTACCAACTTGAAATCCACGGAATAAATCCAAAACACAATAGGATATGAAATATTGCTCCAGTTTTGGAAGAGAACTATGAAATAAAGGATTTCAAACAAAAGCCATGAGGAATAGATAATTGCAACTAATAGATACCAATTGAGATATAAAATTAAATAAACTTGATACCAATTGAAAAGATGTAAACTTGAAACATTGATCAAAGAAACCATTAATAATCATAATTGTCCACAAATAAATAGTGGAACAAAATAAAAGAATGATCAGTGTAAAATATTGCAATTGATATAAAGTAATCTCATTATTTGCAAGATCTATATGCTTATCCAAGTTCATGCATTTGAACTCAATTACCTTATCATGCTATATGAATACCCTTTAGATAAACATGAAGGTAAAGGAGAAAATTACTTGAGAAGGAGAAATTCAGTCGACTTGAATGCTCCCCCTCAAAGTACTACCAAAGTAGATAAAAATCATGAATTTTGGATAAGTCCTCAACAAGGAAAGCCAAATCAATTAGGCATGAAAGAAAAGCCAAATCAATGAAAGCATAATATTCATCAAGATAAGATCTGAAAGTTAATATTAGCAAGATGACATATTTAACCCATATGAAAGAGAGATATAAGATAATAAGGACAATTACATACACTCTCATAAACCCTTCAAAATAAAAATATCATGACCTCAATCAATAAGATATGAAAATGAAGAAAATATGGGTCCATGATGAACTAGGTATACGACATATTAAAGGGTATAAATAAATAGAATCAATTGATTTGCTCCCCCTCAAAATATGCGTATCTAGTTCCAAAGCACTTATAGCATAAAATAGATAACTACAAGATCTAGGGGTAAATCAACTATGGATTTCTCTCCCTTGCTCGATGCATATAAGGCTACAATATCGTCAAAAGACGAATAATGTCATCTTTAGTAAAGAGAAGAAATCCAATTAATAGCCACTAAAGATGAAAAATCAAAAGAATATTCCAATTAAGCACATATAATCAAAAGATGACATACATTAGTCTATATAGAAGGATCTCATAATTAAAAATGATAGATCAATGTATGTTATCCTTTGAGAAAATGTCATCATGAAAAAGAATAAAGTCAATTAAGAACAATCATGATGATAGACAATATATAGCCAAAAATAAAATAAAAATAAAACTCAAACATCATGTCCATGATTATCTAATTAAGAAAGAATCAACCAATTTAATACTTCACATGGACTAGGTATGTTTTATCACATATGTATCCATCAACCGGGTAATATCCAAACTTTGCTACTTCTAAGTGAAAGACCAATAAAGTTCAAATAGCAAAGACACTATGTGATAATCCATGAGTAGTCAAAGTAGAGTAGTAAATTAACTTGACATTTACAAAATTAGATAGTTTAGGACTACTCAATCATTAGGATCATTCATAAAGTAAACAAATAATAAATATGATCTAATGAATCTCATCAAGAGAAAATCACAAAATAAAAAAAATCTCACAAATCAATAGAAAAATAAGGAAAAGAGTCATTCTCATTTAAATGATTGCAAATATAATCAAGAAGAGATGTAAATGATAATACGATGAAATCATGACTCAAAAGTGAGAGAAATTTAAGAGATACTTGCTAATGACTAATAAGGAAGGAGACTTAAAGAAAGGAATCACAAACCTCCAAGAGAAACAAGATCTAATCAAAAATTTATAAAACTAGTTTAAGAGAACATATATAAAATATGATACAAATTATACATTTAGAAGAATTAAAGATCTTGTTTATGTAAACTAGCATATCATATATAGATTGAAAAGAAAAACAATAGCTAGATGAGTGGAAGTGAACCAAAATTATATAGCTTAATAATATATCTCAAATAAGCAAACTATATAATCCAAATAAGATTAATGAGGGAAGCCATTAACAAGATAAATGTGCTCATTAAATCTTAAGTCACTAACACTAAAAATACTTGCTTAAGCAAAGAGTTCTCAATAAGTATAATACATTTTGAATGATCAAAATGATTTGTAGATTCTTTATTAAGCAAGGATAAGAGTATAAGATAACAAAATAAAAGAATTAGACTCTTATCAAGTATAGGCCAAAAGAGATACTCATGAAAACATAATAAAATAAATCTCTTGCCAAGTATTGAGATTTACCCAAGATAATGAAATGATAGATCGATCTAGAGAATGCAAAATACTATAGCCATTATAAAATAAGTGTATTCTCTAGAAATGGGAAAATCTCAACACAAAAGCTCAAACCATAGTAGCTAAATTCATGAGAAATATGATGTAACAATTACATGTATTCTCATGTGCTACAAAAACTATTGGGCAACAATAATTCAAAAAGAAGTATAAACCCAAGGAATGAGCAAAAAAAGATCATTAAGATCAAGAAAGCTAAATGCTAAAGATATCAAGAAGTACATTTTTCAAAGAGCTATCATAGTGCACCATAGTAAATATATAGAAGATATCGATTTGAAAATGTGCACTAAAAACGGAGGTAAATATAAAAAACACTACAAAGTACAAAACCATGTGATTCTTAAAAGAACTTCCATAATTAGTCATGAGCAAGACATAAATAAACACTTTCTCTCAACATCCTAACTTAAAGGTATAAAACAAATAAATATCAAAAGTTAGGAATCATTTATATATATATGAAACTATATATATCACTAATAGGCATACATAAAAAGATCAAGAATCAATTAAAAACATGTATCCATAGTGCCAACCAAAAAGTCAAGAAGATATCATCAAAAGAAGACTTTAAGGAAGAAGCTAATTGATTCAAGAAGCATAAATTTGGTCAAAGGAATCAATAGCTAAAGTATGAGATAAGCACAAGTTTGAAGATAACAAGTATAATTAAATACTCTTCAAGTCAATATAAAACTTTAGCTTAACTCATATGCCCACATAAAGATATTTATACAAAAATATATATCAACATAAGAAATACATGATCTACATAGAGATGGAAATTTTAATGAATATAGTCATGTATCCTTAATAAAGGTTTGAAAAACTATCACAAATTCAAAACACATATAAATAAGCTTTATTAGGCTAAGAAATAATTGATTCATAAGATGTTTAATCAAAATAAAACATGAGAATCAATAATGAATATATTATGTGAGCACAAGGTTAAAATAAAAGTATAAGTATATACTTGTCAAGTGATAAGAAGCTTGTGCTAAACACATATATTCACAAATACCGATTAAGATAAATATGACATATTAAATACAAACCGGCAAGAAGTAACTATTTTAAAAACTTTAAAGACGGAGAGTTAAAATCATATTAACTCAAATCAAAATCAAGCTCCTATGGACTAGAGTGATATGCATGCTTTATAAATAAAGATTAAGAATAACGAGCATGCATATATAAATGTGTCACACTAATAGAGAATGAGTGATAAACTACATAGTGTGAACTAATCATTTAAGCCGAGTAACTAGTCATGCTAGATAAAAGAATTACTAAGAAAACTAACTAAGCATGCTAGTATTGTATCTTACATTGATTTATATAGAAGGCAACTGAAGGATATCAATGTGAGCTAGTAGCAAGACATCAAGAGAAACATGCTAGATTCTACAAATATAAATAATTTAAAGAGAAACGATTAGCATGTTACCAAAGTGGCTCTAGTGGCCACACTTGTGTTGGTACAATTGCTTAGAAGATGACCTTTGAGCTTAGCAACCACCAACACGCTCCTCGGTGCTATGTCCCGATACAAGAAGCTTCACCTACAACATTAGATGAAGACTTTGGTATCCAAATAAACTTGGATCCACATTTATTAGCTTTAGGGACCCATATAGCACTTACTCTAGCATTGGTAGTAAAGGTCCTACGAATAGGGCATGTAAAGCTCATGTGTCCAATGCGAGAGCAATAGAAGCATCTAATGCTAGTGTATGCACATGTATC
The DNA here is from genome assembly GCA_029216955.1 of Iris pallida. Classification (NCBI taxonomy): domain Eukaryota; kingdom Viridiplantae; phylum Streptophyta; class Magnoliopsida; order Asparagales; family Iridaceae; genus Iris; species Iris pallida. The sequence continues at coordinate 1,604,640 of JANAVB010034020.1, forward strand.
AGAATGAGCATGGTTATGAACATGTGACATACTAGAATGATGAATGTCTCTAGAGTGAGCATGCATGGATTTGGTCTTAAGAATATCATGTTCTAATATCAAATCATCATGCATACAAGTAAGAGAATCAAATTTAACATTTAAAGCATTATTCTCTTTTTCAAATAAAACAATTCTAGAAATAAAATTATCATTTTGTTTCTTTAAAGAGTCAATAGAAGAATCATGCAAATGATTTAACTCATGAGTTTGCCTCTTAAGATCTTCTATTGATGAGGAAAGAGATTTGATTTTCAAAATTAAAGCCTCATTCACACTCTTTAAAGAAACACAAGATGAGTTCTGAGAATCAAGTCTAGATAATAAAACATTGTTTTCATTTCTCAAAAACTCATTTGCTTCTTCTAAATGAATAACCTTTTCAGAAAGTTCTTCATTTGTAGAATGAAGGTTTGTCAAGAATCTCTAAGGATTATTTAGCCATGGCTTTCCACTTAGAGCATTTCTTGCATTTAGAAGAAACATGATTGTCTATGCTACTAGAAGTAAAATCCACTTTATCGGAGGAGGAGTAGGAGGAATACGATGCCATAGAAAAATAACAAGGATCTACTCTAAGGATGTTAAGCCTAACAATAGAGTCCTTGCTCTGATACCAATTGTAAGAACCCTAGAGGGGGGGTGAATAGGGTCAAGCTAACTAATCAAGCACTTAGCACAAGCTAATGGACAATTTAAAATTATAAGTGCAAGAGAAGAAGCAATAACAATACCGACACACAATGCATCCTGGTATCCTCCCAAGAGGCACTCCAGTCCCGGAACTCTCTCCGGCTTTAATTCACTATTTGAGTAAATAGTTACACACGAGTTTGGATCCGAAGAACTCGCCAACTTCAATACGAGTTTGGATCCGAAGAACTCGCCAACTTCAACCGAGAGTTTGGATACGAAGACTCTCCAACTTCAACCGAGAGTTTGGATACGAAGACTCTCCAACTTCAACCTTTCACAATAGGTTTTGATCTCCTTACAATAGGATGAAGATCTTTCTTTTCAACTCAATAACTCTAACACAATTTATGGATGGCAAATGAAAGCTTTGTAGAGTTGTTTGTGGATAGGTTTTGGTGGTTTAGAAATTTTTAGGCTCAAAGCATCAACCTTGAATGAAGGAGTTCAAGGCTATTTATAACCAAAGCATTGAAAAGAGCCAAAGGCAACTTTTCAGTCACGAACCGGCATACCACCGGTATGATCCGGCATACCGACGGTATACCGGTCTGGGATTGCAACGGCTAGAAATATAGCCGTTAGGATCATTAATGGTTGGAAATTCGACCGTTGGAATTTCAACGTTTCGGAGGCGGTATACCGTCGGTATGATCCGGTATACCGTCGGTATGCCAGTTTTGTAAATAGAAACTTTTTGTGAACAAAAACTGGTATACCGCCGGTATACACCGGTATACCGTCGGTATGCCGTTTTCCACCAAAAATGATCCTGGGCTTATTTCTGCCCTAGCTTTCGTTTTTGCCATCCATTTCTTGTGTTTACAATAATTTCTAAGACTCATTACAGACTCCAGATAAACTTAGGCAGGTGCAGGCTTCTTCAGAGTCTTGAAATGATGATGGCATGGCTTGGCTTCTTCCTTTTGATAGGTGCTGGCTTTTTCCCTTGGCGGCAGCTGTCCAAAGATATCCAGTTTGTGAAAACTGAATACCCCGAGTGCGTGGCTCCGGAGATGTCGTCGGGTGGTTCAGAGAAATCTTGTAGGATCCGTCGTCTCTGGCCTATGAAGATTTCTTCATTGCAATGCATATATCCACATTGATCTTGCTAATTGCTTTTCTGCAAATACATGTTAGACGAACAAAGCAATATACATGTAGCAAAAATGATAAGATAAAAGCACATTAGGACTATGCGAAGTTTAAGTATCAATGCTATAGTGATAGCATAAATATTAGTGATATCATAATGTTAAACTTAATTGAATAACCATAATCAAAACATAGTTCTGATTTTGGCAACCCGATTAAGTTTAAGATAGATAAGCTCATATCACTAATATGTAAACCAATAGGCACATATCACCAAAGATATAAGTATAAGTAGAAATGCTATAGCGATAGTATGAAGATTAGTGATAATAAAATGCTAAACTTAACATATTAACCATATTCAAAAACATGATACAATCATTGGGATAACAATTGGCTTCCTCCTCGTTAGGTGATTTGTACAAGTTGGAATCAGTGAAGTAGGCTTCAACCCCTTGAAAGGGTCGATGTCTGCGAACTCCTCTGGATGATGTCATTGGTGGACACGTATTTCATACATTGGTGGAGTATGGATGGCACCACCATGTACTCATGCAGCCACGGACGACCCAGCAGAAGGTTGTAGTTGACATCGGCGTCCACGACATAGCAAGTGACCTCAGTTCTGAGGTTACCAATATGGCTCTTCAGCCGTATTTTGCCCAGCTGTTCACTCTTGCTGGCATTGAAGCCACTGATTGTGGTATTGGAGGGCGCCAGATGGTACATTGGGATCCCCAGTGTTGAGAGCAGCGTCTTCAGAATGATGCTGAGGGAAGACCCCGGATCGATCTGAATTCACTTCACCTTGACAGAACCGATATATCCTGTATAATAAAGAGGCTGTTGTGTCGGTTGTGCTTGAGCAGCATGTCTTATTGGATAAAAGTTATATTGGGGATAACCTCATCCGCACAATGACAGTACGCACATGTAGTTGGAAGATTTTTAGGCTGCTTGACCTGACTGATGAAGGATTCGGCATCCTTCAGAGCTTCACAGAGAGCTTCACGAGTGTCTTTGGAAAGACGAAGAAGCTCAAACAGAGATAAGCGGGCAGGAGTACTGGCAAGTTGTGCCAGTATGTCGAAGTTGTGGGGCTTGGCTAGCCTCGAAGCATTCTCCTTTCGCAGAGGCCTGTCGAAACGAACCTCTACATGCTTCTGCTTATTAGCTGCTGAAGGCTTGGACGGACCCCCTTCTTCGGTAGCAGGGATGGTGCAAGGAAGCACCACCTCGACGGCAGCTTCGTCGGGTTGGGCGTTCTGTTGTGAACGCGTCTATACAGGAAGAGCCTCTTCTGCAGAGGAAGAGACCATACGGCAAGACTTGACCTTCCTGCCTTTGGTTTTGGAGGCAGAACGTACCTCCGGTTAAGTAACCTCGAAGACGAGATCATGGTGAACCCATAAGATCTTTCCCCGAGATGTGGTGAGTGGGATGAGTCCAATCACGTTGTCACGAGTAGGTGGTAAGTTAACCACCTCCATTGTCGCCTTTGGGATGGGGACGACGCCATCTTGTGTTGTAGTGGGCGGCAAGGTGCCAAATTAGAGTGACACCAGGTTGGTCGAGACCGTTTTCTCCTCGTAGTTGATGGAGATAACATCCACATTGATCATGCACTGGATATAGTTTTTGAGGACGTAGCAGTCCTTGGTTGGGTGTCCGACAAACCGATGGTAGTGACAGTACCTCGGATTGTCCACTTTCCCGACCTCGTCGGGACGCTTTGGGTCCGGCAATTTGATCTTGTCACCCTGCTTCAGTATCTCGAAGAGTTGCAGGGTGTCTTCATCGTTGAAGGAATAAACCTCCTTTGGCCTTGGTGCAAGTGGAGGCTTTTGAGTGGGTGCTGATGCACCTTTTGAGGCATTGACAGTTAATGCATGTTTCCCCTTCATCTCTCGTCCTGGGTTGTTGGCTGCAGGCCATTTCCCCTTGTCCTCGAAGGCAGGGAGACTAACTCCCAGAAGGCGAGCATTAGACGCCTTCTTTTCTGCTGCTTCTGCTTCGATGATCAAGGAACTCCAGTCGGAAGGAGGAGTAGATTTGATCCAGAGTTTGATTGCAAGCAGTATGTTCATGCTGCAGGAGGAGAGGAGTACATGTTCTGGCATGCCCGAGGGCAGTCTGAAGCAGGCCTGTCGGAAGCGTTCGATGAATACTCGAACTATTTCCTTCTCCTTCTGGCGTATCTCTATGAGGGACGCCATTGTCATGTCCTTCCCGCCGTCGTAGAAATGGTCGAGGAAAAGGCGTGTCAAGTCATCGAAGGAAGATATGGAATTGTCGGGGAGGCTGTAGTACCAGTCGTATGCCACTCCTTTCAGTGCTCCGACAAATATACTGGTGAGTAGCGCGTCCTCCTTCGAAAGATGTCCCATTTGGGACTGAAAGTACGTCAGATAGCGACGCGGAGAGTCCTTTCCGTCGTATGGCATCAGTGTTTGTGGTTTATACTTAGGAGAATAAACCACCTTGTTCCATTCGAGGGGATAAGGTTGGTGGATGCCCATCTTTTGGCACTCCTCTTGTCTATTCTTGGACTCAAAGCGCTCGCGCAAGTCCCTGATCATCTCCACCACGTCTTCCGTGGAGCTGGGACTTGGAGAAGGTGGTATCGCCTGGAGTTGAGCATTTGATGGCTCCGACGTCCGAGGTGCTTCACGGCGATCCGTATCCAAGGATACCCGTTGAAGGGGTACACTTGATTCTCCATTGGCCCCTGGGTCAGGACCAGTAGACGGTGCCCTGGCCAAAGCCGACCGTATCTCAAACACTGCTTGAGTCAGTGTTTGCATGGAGGCAGAGAGGGTTTTGAGTCCTCCCTCCAGGGTATCCATGCGCTGGACGAGGTCTGCTGGTGGCGCATCCGACTCAGTGTCACCCCCAGTCATGTAGACTGTCATGACGCGGCTGGAATCGGATGGCTCGGTTGAGGCTTCGCTTTCGACCTCACTCTCCTGTAAAGGAGTTGTTGTTCTCGGAGCGTTGTCTTGGCTACCCCCAGCTATGTTCTGGAGGACTTCTTCGTCTTCGAGACTCAGATCTGCAGGGGCTAGACTACCCCCAGCTATGTTTTAAAGGACACCCTCGTCTTCGGGAGAAGTATCCGTAAGGGCCTGATTGCCCCCAGTCCTGTGTTGAAGGACTTCTTCGTCTTCGAGATGCAGATCCACAGGGGCTAGACGACCCCCAGCTACGTCCGGAAGGCTGACTTCGCTTCGAGGATGAAGATCCACCCCAGCTGTCCTTTGGAGGACACCTTTGTCTTCGGAAGGAGGATCAACAAGGGTTTGACTACCCCCAGCTTCCTCCAAGATCTTTTTCCTCCCCCGAGTGCCTTCGAACACTCCGGAGGACGAGACGGTTGTCTTGGTTTTCCTCGGCTGGCTCTTGGACGAGGAATTGCCAGTCGTCTTTCGGACTGACGAGGAGTTCGAGATTACATTGCATGAAGCAACCTTTAGTTCTGGCTCCTCTTTTGTTGACACCTTCTTCCCGAGGCGACGTAAGAGGGGTATCGATGATTGCAGCCGCTGGAACACTGACTGTCTTGGTGGGACTGCTGCCTTGCAACAGCAGTTGATGGTGACTACGACACAAGTGTGCCATGTGAGAGGCGCATCGTGTTATCAGTCGACTCTCCTGACCGGTGTTTATGAGTGATCATGTTACGCAGGTCATTGGAGGAGAGTGCCACCTTCGTACCCCCTTCAGGCGCATGGCAGGGCCAAGCGCCGGGGTGGTCAAGTGAATGCTGCGCCCCCTGATCCAACACCAAACAGGCGCTCAGATCAGTAGTGGGGGAACAACATTTAAAGTGACTTGAACGAACCTCAGACGCACAACCAAAGGAGGCGCGGGAGTTCAAGACCACTGGGTTTGCCTCGCTCGACTTGGTTGCGAACGCAACAGATGCGCCCAAGTGAGATAAGGACTTTGAAGGTCGGCTTGTTTCTGGCGCAGAAGCACCTGAGTCGACCTTATATAGCTTACCATCAGCAGCGCACATGATTGTGAGCGCATGCTTCTGGCTTGCTGCTGGCATAGCACGTTTGGGGCGTATGGCCCGTGCTGTCTTGGACTTCTTCGTACTAGGCCGCTGGGGCGCGTAGTACTCAGAATCCAAATTCTCCTCGCCACTACAGCGAGTGAGTCTGTCAAAGACAGAGACCTTCTGTGGCACATCGGAGGTGATGTGCAGGGCATTAGCTGCACCCCTGCTCCGTCGACGTATCTTCCTCGCCTGAGAGGGAGATGGCTGGGGAATATGGTCAGCTACACATTTCTCCGAGAGATGTGCTGCACCGGTGGGCGCATCTTGATTGCTGAAGACGTCAGCAGGAAGGAAAGGCTGGATCGGTGTATCCCCTTCGGTGGTGGTGCCAAAGGCGTCGACCTTGCGTACCCAGATTTGGCGAGTTTTCTTCGGCTTCGGCAGCTGCTTCGAAGGACTCGTACTGCCTTCAGAAATGAACTTCTCATACGTCTGTTGATTGAGGCGTACGACCAGCGTCTTGTGGGAGGAGCCCACCTTCACATCGTCGGATTGCGATACAGCTTTCTCGGTGGAGGAGAAAGAGGTCCCCAGCAGAGTCGCCAGCTTGTTTGCCATTAAAATCTTTTGATATAATTTTAATACAAACAGAACAGTGTTACAATGTAGGACTTAGACGTAGTCCTAGGAGTACACTTTTGTTTAATCTGGTCCCTTGTGCCGATGAGCGAGTGGTAATACGTTGACTCCGTTGACGATCTGACGACGGTTATTGGTTCTCTGAAGGTCTGAGTTGCTCTGGGTGCTGGAGCTTGCGGAGAGGAAAAAGACATTGAGTGTCTGTATCTGCCTCGGTGCTTGTGCGACGTCTCTGTCTGTCTATGTATGTTCATCTGTCGAAGAAGGAAATGATGCCTCAATTTATAGTCTGCAGGCTGGCTGCTCATGCGCACATATATAGGATGCGCCTGGACGCGGAGACGCCACATGGTAATTGCTGATGGAGGCGCATGGACGATGTGCCCTGATTGAGGAGTTGAATTCTTCATGCTGCTGTTGTGGGCTGGCACGTAGCAGGGGAAGAATCTTTCTGTTACTGAGATCTTAGGTGAATCGAGTCAAAGGACACGTGTCGTAGGCCCATGGCTCGGAGATCTCGAATTTGGTGGAGAATGATCTGGTAGGATACGCCTGGGATTGGTTGCATGAGGAGACTTTGGCTCGTAACCTTTGGGAGTCACGAACCATTCGGGGCGCATGGCTTTTGAGGCGCATGCGAGGCTTCAGTAGTGACTTTACTTCTGTCTTTAGGGATCAGAGAAAAGTATGAGGCGCATGGCTTTTGAGGCGCATGCAGAGCCTTGGGCGCATGGCTGCGGAGGCGCATGCGAGATGGTTGGGCGGCCACGTGGTTGTAACCGTCGGAGGGAAGTAATAATGATGCTGACGTCGGCGACGCTTCATTTTCTGAAAAAGCTGTCAACTGCAGTCTTCGGGGGACATGCTGCCAACTCTGTCAGACTTCAGCATTTAATGTTTTTGACAGGTGATGGACTGTCGAGTGGGCGCATCGATCGGTGTTCCACTAGGCGCATGGGACCGTATGGGGGCGCATGCTTGTGAAGCGCTTGGTGCTGAGGGACGCGTCTGTGTGATGCGCGGTCTGGCCGGCGCATCCGCTCCGCTTGACACGTCTTTTGGGGCGACTGTTACGTTCTTCGAGTGCTTTAAATAGCCATTTTTGACTTGGCTGAATTCGAAGCGTCAGGTTCATCCATTTAATGCAAATTCATTGCACGAGATTCGGAGAGCCAGCCACTTGGCGCATGGGTTTGATTTGTTCGGCCTATAAATAGTGGCATGGAGAGGGTTTGCTTCTCATTCTCTCACGTCCTCCCGAAATGAACTTGTTTACTCGAGCACATTCTGTTGACGAGATGCTCCCGAGGGTGAAGATGCGACGCAATGTCTTCATTGATGCACTTGAAGGTGACTGTTACATCCAAAAGTCGGAGTCGAGGGCTTCTGAGGCAGACGGAAGGTGTCTGTTGCATCCAAAGATCGGGATGCCCAAGCCTCGTCTCCGTTGCTGGAAGAGCCGCAGATCGGAATTGCGGTGCTACGACTTTGGGGGCTCTTTCTTCTGTCAGAGTGGGTGTTGCCCATTCTGGTTGTGTTGAAAGCTGCTCCTTTAGCCGTGGTTTCGATTGCGGTCTTCCTTGGTCTTTGGAGGCTCTTTCGAAGCCTCCCCTGGCCACAGGTTGATTTGCGGTGCTCTTTTCTTCCTCGATTTGGGGAGCTCTTTCTCCAGCTAGAGGGTTGATTGCCACCCTCATTCTGCTCAATAAATGCTTCATTGGTCGAAGCATTAGATGGCACATGAGCCTGGCTGGAAGGGTGGCACATAACTGAGCTGCTGAAGGGATGCACATAACTGAGGATGCACATAACTGAGCTGCTGAAAGGATGTGCCCGGCTGAGAGCGCATGGTGGGATGCACCTGACTGAGAGCGCATGGTGAGATGCGCCTGTTCAAGAGCGCATGATGACTGCTGCGCCTGGCTGTAGACTTAGGATCTTTTCTTTTTGTAGAAGTTCTCCTTTGTACAGCCCTTTTTTAAGACATGTAATAGACTTTTATATAAAATAAAATCCTCTTTCAATGTCTATACTTTTGTTTTGCTGTGTCTGTCTAAGCTCTCTGGCACATGTAGTTTTTGGCGCATAGGATTCCTGATCGTGAAATTCTATGCTTCTACATGGTCAGCCGCACGTTTCCCCGAGAGATGCGCTGCACCGGTGGACGCATCTTGGCTGCTGAGGACGTCAGCAGAAAGGGTAGGCTGCATCGGCGCATCCCCTTCGGTGGTGGTGCCATAGGCGTCGACCTTGCGTACCCAGACATGGCGATTCTTCTTCGGCTTCGGCGGCCGCTTCGAAGGACTCGTACTGCCTTCAGAGAAGAAGTCCTCATACGCCTGTTGATTGAGGCGTACGACCAACGTCTTGTGGGAGGAGCCCACCTTATAACACCCAGTTTTCCAGATGAGGGTATTTTTAGAATTTTGTAATTATAATTATTATTTATTGATATTTATTTCACATTATGATTTTTTGTGATTTTTAATAATTTCTAATCTATTTAAAAACCGGTTTAAGTCATGACTTGTGATTTTGGTGTGCAGCTAGTGAAATCGTAGAGACTGCATGACCTAGAGCTTAACCACGTCATTAGGATAATTTGTTATCATTTTTAGCCTAGGGGTATTTTGGTCATTTTGACTTATTTGAATTATTTGATGATTTATGAATTGGTGAATTCTAGTTTGACTTTGACTTGTTGAGACCTAGTGGACTAGCCTAGAACCTAACCCTAGCTATGGTAACCCTAGTCTAACTTAGGTTAACCTACTTTTAGTCATTAGAGACTAATTTTGGAATAGGAGGATTAGTTTGAGTGAAATCATTTCATGATTTGTGGTTTCATGAAATGACTTATGATTTCATGACTTAATGACTTATGACTTGGCCCATGGCCCATAACTAGAAGCCCTAACCCTAACCAAACCCTAAGTAACCAGCCACATAGGGATCCCCACCCTATTTAAACACTTATTCATTAGGGTTGCCTCCTTTTTATCATTCCAACACTTGGAGAAAAGAAAAGGTATTGTCCCCCTTCCTAAAATCCCCATAAATCCATTTTAATTTCTTTTTAATCCTAGCCTTTTGCAATAGGTTCTAATTTCTGTATATTTTATAATTCTGGAGGTTAATCTCAGCTTTGGGCTCATTTGGAGCATTTGGCCATCAAGAGGAACACCCCCCATTTGGAGCTTTTCCATGCAATTTGTACCTATAGGTAAAACTCCTCAAATTGATTTAAATTGTTGTTTTCTTTGCATTTAGGGATAGATCTAGGAGTCCCCTAGCTGTCCCTGGAATTTGGGCATAATTCGTGTCGGTTTCGTGTCCGTATCGGACACGTATCCATTTGATAGGCTAGGTGTTCGATAGAATGCCCCTTAGGAATTTATTTTCGATTTTTGAAAATGTAATTACATGGATTGGTAGATCTTAGTATGTACATTAAATTTTGTGAAGGGTGTTAGGTATTTCTGTGTCGTTTCGTGTCTGTTTTTCGTGTTGGACACGCTGTGCACACACGTACACTGTGTCCGGCTACTCGGGCTAGTTTTCTCCCTGTTTCGGACACGAGGGCACGCCATTTTTGGCGAGGATGATGAGGCATAGACTGACATCATCCTCCCAAAAGATGGGAGCACGGGGTTGCGTGTGCGAGGAGAAATCCTCCTCGTACTGGCCGCACTGGCCGCGTGCGCGCTGTGCACGCGTGGGATTCGACCACTGACACGGCTCTAAAGCCGGCACGACACGCACCTAGGACACGGTGCAGGGGCATACATGTGTAGCCCTATAGGCGGCAAACACGTGGGCACGACCACGAGTCGTGTCGTACCCCGTGTCACGTGCAGGACACGCGTGCATGCGTGCACGACGCAGCGTACTGTCTGTGCACATGTGCGTGTCTGTGTGTGTTTGGACACTCTCGTGTCCACTTGGTGGGACACGAATGACTCGTGGGACACGGGTACAAGTGGGGATTGGGTTACCAACCAATATTTTGGGATTATTGTGATGTTTTGGTTTTCAAATTTCAGTTTCCCCATATCACTGATACCATGTGTTTAAAATCGAAATTTCTGAATTGATTTCCTTTTAATCTGTTTTAGATGTTGTTTTGAATCACTAAATTGATTCCTACATGTGTAATGGATGCTGCTAGTTCGGTATTTCATGTTAGATTTGGGTTTTGCACTTAGAAATAGAATTTGAACTTTGGAATGGGATTCGATATTGAGAGAGGTTGGAAACTGCTAGCTTTCTACTGTTTGAAAACCTGATTTAAACCTGTCCTTTTTTTACTGGTTTGATAGTTATTTGACACATTTAGTTGATTAATAAATTGATGATATGAATACATGTATGTACACATTTGGTTGGCTCATGGGGATTGAGCTAATTCCTTGCTTTCCTGAGTTTTACTGCCCTGGACTCTTCACAACTGTGAACTGTTTTCCTAAGAACAGTTCATTAAGTTCTGATTTTTCCAATGGTTTAACTTCCATTTTTAGTTTGAATAGTTATAGATATCCTTATATATATGTTTGTATGTATTATATATATGTATGTCTATATGTAGGTACGTATGGATATGTATGTGAGGGCACTAATAATAGAGAAAAACTGAGATTTTCCACATACCACAAATTCTGAACCATGTTGACCCATGTTACACTAACCATTGCACATCCAATATGAGATTATCAAATTTTGAGATTAGAACCATGTTTTTCTGAAATTGTACACTGTGTCCACTGTTTGTTGTTCACTGTCAGTGCAAAAACTGGGATTAGTTCCCTGTTACACACAGTTTCCTATCACTAAACTGTCATGACACTAAGTACCACACACACTTTGTCACACTCATGCCTTGACACTAACACAATTTCCTATTTTAATTCCTGTCACACACTCTTCCTATAACACACACCCTCTTTTGCTGTTTTTAATTTCCTGAGATTGTTCCTGTCAACTAATACCACTCCACACACACACTATTGTTTGTATAAATACACACACACACGCACAAGTGACACTCTCCAAAGTCTTGAGAACTGAAATACCTGGGACTTAGTCTCAATTTCATGAGATATTATCACTGATTCAGTGTCCACACACACACCAAACTGATTTTTGCACACACACACTGAGATTCATTTTATTGAATGTTAAATGCTTAATTGCCATGATTAAATGACATTGTATTAGTTATTGATTGATTCATATGGTTGTGTTGGGATAGGTAATGGGAGTTCGAAAGTGGTTGGTTGTTTAAAACTGTCTTTGACTTTCTTTTCCCTTTAAAAACTGGACAGAATGTTTCATTGCCCTGTTAATTCCTAGGTATGTATATGGTTCATTGGTTTTTAGATTATATGTTGATTGCCCATTCCTCACATGTATCTACACTCTTCTTTAACCTATAACCTGTCCTAAATAGCCTCAAACCAGCCCCATGTTTCACCATAGTACAGCCCTATACACACATTGATATATATACATCTAGCCTACATTCATGTATCCCACAATAGTGTATCACAAGTGCACTCACACACACAAATTGTATGCCACACACATTGATACATTATACTGTCTTCTATGTAAACACACACTCTTTTGTTATGTGTATTTACACCCTCACATGAACACCTAGACTCACAAACACATGTGACCCTCTTCAAATCTGCCATGACACTATGTATATTTCCCCCTCTCTATCTCACTATATGTATATATAAATATATTATCTAAATGCTTGATATAATAATGTAGTCTATATATATATATATATATATTTTTATATATATATATATATATATATATATATATATATATATATATATATATATGTGTGTGTGTATGATAACTATATTAACTTAGTATAATATACATGATGTGTGAATGTGTAATTAGCCTATGGCTCTAGCCTATGTTCATGGCATGAATGCCCAGTCAATGTGTGTTGATGACTTGTATAGCCTAGTTTGGTTTGTAATTGTGCTGGATTGCTAGTCTAGGCTTGGTTAGTCCTAGTGAGACTTGACTAGATTAAGATTGACCTAGTTTGACTATTGTAGCTAATTTGGTTTGACTTAGAGTTGACTTGGACCTAGTTTGATCTAGACAGTTGACCAGGTTTGACTTAGAGTTGACTTTGACCTAGATTGACCTAGAAATCATGTAGATGCATCATAAACTTCATCTGTCTTGTTTTAAACACATTATAACCTGTACTGTTCTATTTAGGACATTGTGACTCCGGTGCAGACATCTGATATTATACTACTCTTTTCAGAGTAGCAGATGAGTACATTCTCTGATAGTTCTCTCATTTACTTGTCAATTACTGTACTTCAGTTCTAGTTAGTTGTATGCGATTCTCTGTTACAACACGTATGGATATTCTGGATTCATGTATACGATACACTTTTATTTTCTGGCCTCTATTACTGGTATCATCTTTATTACTGGAATCACCTACTGGAATCATTTAACTGGAATAATTTAACTGGAATCATTTACTGGAATCATTTACTGGTATCATTATATTTTGGCTGGACTCATCTTGAATTATTGTGTCAGAATTTTGGATTCACTTGCTGGGAGGGGAAATACTAGAGTAAGATATGTAGACATACCCCAATCTGGAATCTCCCAACTGGAATCTACTGGAATGATAGCCATCTCACACCCGGCCAGGTGTGTGATGTGCCGTATTACCTACAGCCATTTATATGTCGAACTCGGTATTTTAAAACACACTGCTAGAGTATAGGCTGGACTCACCCTGGAATCGTTGATCACTATAACTGGAATCGTCCCTTACTGGATTCATCTTGTATTAGATTCATCCCGTACTGGATTTACATAGGTTTTACACTGGTTTTCATTTTCTGTCTGGACTTTATATCATATTACCCTGGTTCAGCTAGTTCTATTTTTACAGTCTTTATTACTATGATTCTTCTCTTGTTTAGTATTTACTTTCCTTGCACTTTATCTCTCTTTCTTACCATCACCTGAATATAAACTGCCATTTTCATCAATATAACTGTCTATAACTGCTGTATAGTTCTCTATCATTTACTTGGATTTTCTAGATAAGATATGCTCGTTCCTGTCCTGACTGGACCTGTTGAAAATTTTACAGATGATTGCCCTGAGGACACATGTCCTACATGTTACAGACCAGGAGATGGCTTAGCTACCTATGGCCCCAACACTCAGGAGTGATCGGGAGTTTAGTTAGTCTATCTTGTTTTAGTTTTCCTGTTTAGATCTGGAGTTGTATATAGAGATTTGAGACTTGAGATGTATTTGAGATTGTTCGAGTTTGTTGTTATTTTTATTAGTAGTTTTGTTGTTTTCAATTTCTTAGTTATATTCGGTGTTATCTTATCGTGCTTAGACTGTGATTGAGTTATACCATATCTTATACTTGTCCTCCGTTCGGAGTTGATTATGATGAGTACACTATATACTGCATGAGTTGATAGTTAGTTAGAGACTTAGAACAGCGTTCTTCCGCCGACAGTGCGGCGTAGGCTAGGCGCTGTTACGTACTCGTACCCTCACAGTGGGTGCGGGTCGTGACACGTTTTTAGTGGTGGCCCATGGAGGTCGAGAGTCACATTAGTGCGATATCGTGGTAGTACGGCGACTTAGTTGTACTGCTGCGAGCCTGCGATAGGATTGAGAGATAGGCTTTACCGGAGAGGCACTCAATCACAGTTAGGACTACTTGAGAAGATTCCTGGGACGACCCTTGAGAATCTCATTATAAACTATCTCGAAATTTGATTTTGACAGTATCTGTCTATCTTCCTTGTTCATCGTTGAATTTGATTCTTGGTATTCATTATTGACTTGATTTTCTACCAAGATAACATTATGGGCTAGGTTGCCTCAGTCATGGAATCTAGAGTCTTCTACAGCCATATCAGCTGGTTGGACGAAGAGATAGAGTCTGATTTTGGATATATTTCTCGGGTGAAGGAATTTAAGGTTTTCGCAGCCAAGCTAGCGGCAATACGAAAATTTTAAATACCATGATTCTAGATGTATGTACATTAGTTATGGACTCTATGGATTATCGTAGCCATACTTACTGGTGTGACAAGGATTCTGGTGACATGGTTCTGGATAGACGGGTATGATTATTAGATTGCAGGATAGATACCATATAGATGGTGCCCTAGAGAATTTGAGTGGAATATCAGGGTGGATATTACTTGAGTGTCATGGATTAGATAGAGGGAGCTAGGCCACCTGTAGTGCGGCACCGTGCCCCGCACCAACAGAGGGATACACCCCAGAGGGGCAGGGCTTCTGTGCTGATAGTCGAGTAGACCGACGCTACGGATGACGGGTTAGCAGGTCTGTCTTTCTGTTCTTCTTTCCATCTTGTTGTTGATTCCATTAGTACCTGCCAGGATATTGCTTGTGATTGTCTAGATAGCGTAGCTACCCTGTTCGAGACCGTGAAATCACGACTAGTAGGATTGTGTTGCTTCGACTTTGATTTGCTGGGGGTTTGACCTAGTGGAGGTGCGATCATCGTAATTTCGAGGACAAAATTTTTATAAGGTGGGTAGGATTATAACATCCAGTTTTCCAGATGAGGGTATTTTTGGAATTTTGTAATTATAATTATTATTTATTGATATTTATTTTGTATTATAATTTTTAGTGATTTTTAATAATTTCTAATCTATTTAAAAACTGATTTAAGTCATGACTTGTGATTTTGGTGTGCAGCTAGTGAAACCATAGAGACTGCATGACCTAGAGCCTAACCACGTCATTAGGATAATTTGTTATCATTTTTAGCCTAGGGGTATTTTGGTCATTTTGACTTATTTGAATTATTTGATGATTTATGAATTGGTGAATTCTAGTTTGACTTTGACTTGTTGAGACCTAGTGGACTAGCCTAGAACCTAACCCTAGCTATGGTAACCCTAGTCTAACTTAGGTTAACCTACTTTTAGTTATTAGAGACTAATTTTGAAATAGGAGGATTACTTTGAGTGAAATCATTTCATGATTTATGGTTTCATGAAATGACTTATGATTTCATGACTTAATGACTTATGACTTGGCCCATGGCCCATAACTAGAAGCCCTAACCCTAAACAAATCCTAAGTAACCAGCCACATAGGGATCCCCACCCTATTTAAACACTTATTCATTAGGGTTGCCTCCTTTTTATCATTCCAACACTTGGAGAAAAGAAAAGGTATTGTCCCCCTTCCTAAAATCCCCATAAATCCATTTTAATTCCTTTTTAATCCTAGTCTTTTGCAATAGGTTCTAATTTCTGTATATTTTATAATTCTGGAGGTTAATCTCAGCTTTGGGCTCATTTGGAGCATTTGGCCATCAAGAGGAACACCCCCAATTTGGAGCTTTTCCATGCAATTTGCACCTATAGGTAAAACTCCTCAAATTGATTTAAATTGCTGTTTTCTTTGCATTTAGGGCTAGATCTAGGAGTCCCCTAGCTGTCCCTGGAATTTGGGCACAATTCGTGTCAGTTTCGTGTCCGTATCGGACACGTATCCATTTGATAGGCTAGGTGTTCGATAGAATGCCCCTTAGGAATTTATTTTCAATTTTTGAAAATGTAAATACATGGATTGGTAGATCTTAGTATGTACATTAAATTTTGTGAAGGGTGGTAGGTATTTCTGTGTCGTTTCGTGTCTGTTTTTCGTGTTGGACACGCTGTGCACACACGTACACTGTGTTCTGCTGCTCGGGCTGGTTTTCTCCCTGTTTCGGACACGAGGACACGCCATTTTTGGCGAGGATGATGAGGCATAGACTGACATCATCCTCCCAAAAGATGGGAGCGCGGGGTTGCGTGTGCGAGGAGAAATCCTCCTTGTACTGGCCGTACTGGCCGCGCGCGCGCGCTGTGCACGCGTGGGATTCGACCACTGGCACGGCTCTAAAGCCGACACGACACGCACCTAGGTCACGGTGCAGGGGCATAAACGTGTAGCCCTATAGGCGACGAACATGTGGGCACGAGCACGAGTCGTGTTGTGCCCCGTGTCACGTGCAGGACACGCGTGCATGCGTGCACGACGCAGCGCACTGTCTGTGCACATGTGCGTGTCTGTGTGTGTTTGGACACTCTCGTGTCCACTTGGTGGGACACGAATGACTCGTGGGACACGGGTACAAGTGGGGATTGGGTTACCAACCAATATTTTGGGATTATTGTGATGTTCTGGTTTTCAAATTTCAGTTTTCCCATATCACTGATACCATGTGTTTAAAATCAAAATTTTTGAATTGATTTCCTTTTAATCTGTTTTAGATGTTGTTTTGAATCACTAAATTGATTCCTACATGTGTAATGGATGCTGCTAGTTGGGTATTTCATGTTAGATTTGGGTTTTGCACTTAGAAATAGAATTTGAACTTTGGAATGGGATTCGATATTGAGAGAGGTTGGAAACTGCTAGCTCTCTACTGTTTGAAAACCTGATTTAAACCTGTTCTTTTTTTTACTAGTTTGATAGTTATTTGATACATTTAGTTGATTAATAAATTGATGATATGAATACATGTATGTACACATTTGGTTGGTTCATGGGGATTGAGCTAATTCCTTGCTTTCCTGAGTTTTACTGCCCTGGACTCTTCACAACTGTGAACTGTTTTCCTAAGAACAGTTCATTAAGTTCTGATTTTTCCAATGGTTTAACTTCCATTTTCAGTTTGAATAGTTATAGATATCCTTATATATATGTCTGTATGTATTATATATATGTATGTCTATGTGTAGGTACGTATGGATATGTATGTGAGGGCACTAACAATAGAGGAAAACTAAGATTTTCCACATACCACAAATTCTGAACCATGTTGACCCATGTTACACTAACCATTGTACATCCAATCTGAGATTATCAAATTTTGAGATTAGAACCATGTTTTCGTGAAATTGTACACTGTGTCCACTGTTTGTTGTTCACTGTCAGTACAAAACCAGGGATTAGTTCCCTGTTACACACAGTTTCCTATCACTAAACTGTCATGACACTAAGTACCACACACACTTTGTCACACTCATGCCTTGACAGTAACACATTTTCCTATTTTAATTCCTGTCACACACTCTTCCTATAACACACACCCTCTTTTGCTGTTTTCAATTTCCTGAGATTGTTCCTGTCAACTAATACCACTCCACACACACACTATTGTTTGTATAAATACACACACTCACGCACAAGTGACACTCTCCAAAGTCCTGAGAACTGAAATGCCTGGGACTTAGTCTCAATTTCCTGAGATATTATCACTGATTCAGTGTCCACACACACACCAAACTAATTTTTGCACACACACACTGAGATTCATTTTACTGAATGTTAAATGCTTAAATTGCCATGATTAAATGACATTGTATTAGTTATTGATTGATTCATATGGTTGTGTTGGGATAGGTAATGGGAGTTCGAAAGTGGTTGGTTGTTTAAAACTGTTTTTAACTTTCTTTTCCCTTTAAAAACTGGACAGAATGTTTTATTGCCCTGTTAATTCCTAGGTATGTATATGGTTCACTGGTTTTTAGATTATATGTTGATTGCCCATTCCTCACATGTATCTACACTCTTCTTTAACCTATAACCTGTCCTAAATAGCCTCAAACCAGCCCCATGTTTCACCATGGTACAGCCCTACACACACATTGATATATATACATCTAGCCTACATTCATGTATCCCGCAATAGTGTATCACAAGTGCACTCACACACACAAATTGTATGCCACACACATTGATACATTACACTGTCTTCTATGTAAACACACTCTTTTGTCATGTGCATTTACAGCCTCACATGAACACCTAGACTCACAAACACATGTGACCCTCTTCAAATCTGCCATGACACTATGTACATTTCCCCCTCTCTATCTCACTATATGTATATATAAATATATTATCTAAATGCTTGATATAATAATGTAGTCTATATATATATATGTGTGTATGATAACTATATTAACTTAGTATAATATACATGATGTGTGAATGTGTAATTAGCCTATGGCTCTAGCCTATGTTCATGGCATGAATTCCCAGTCAATGTGTGTTGATGACTTGTATAGCCTAGTTTGGTTTGTAATTGTGCTAGATTTCTAGTCTAGGCTTGGTTAGGCCTAGTGAGACTTGACTAGATTAAGATTGACTTAGTTTGACTATTGCAGCTAATTTGGGTTGACTTAGAGTTAACTTGGACCTAGTTTGATCTAGACAGTTGACCAGGTTTGACTTAGAGTTGACTTTGACCTAGATTGACCTAGAAATCATGTAGATGCATCATAAACTTCATCTGTCTTGTTTTAAACACATTATAACCTGTACTGTTCTATTTAGGACATTGTGACTCCGGTGCAGACATCTGATATTATACTACTCTTTTCAAAGTAGCAGGCGAGTACATTCTCTGATAGTTCTCTCATTTACTTGTCAATTGCTGTACTTCAGTTCTAGTTAGTTGTATGCGATTCTCTGTTACAATACGTGTGGATATTCTGGATTCATGTATACGACACACTTTTATTTTCTGGCCTCTATTACTGGTATCATCTCTATTACTGGAATCACCTACTGGAATCATTTAACTGGAATCATTTAACTAGAATCATTTAACTGGAATCATTTACTGGAATCATTTACTGGTATCATTATATTTTGGCTGGACTCATCTTGAATCATTGTGTCGGAATTTTGGATTCACTTGCTGGGAGAGGAAATACTAGAGTAAGACATGTAGACATACCCCAATCTGGAATCTCCCAACTGGAATCTACTTGAATGATAGCCATCTCACACCCGGCCAGGTGTGTGATGTGTCGTATTACCTACAGCCATTTATATGTCGAACTCGGTATTTTAAAACACACTGCTAGAGTATAGGCTGGACTCACCCTGGAATCGTTGATCACTATAACTGGAATCGTCCCTTACTGGATTCATCTTGTATTAGATTCATCCCGTACTGGATTTACATAGGTTTTACACTGGTTTACATTTTTTGTCTGGACTTTATATCATATTACCCTGGTTCAGCTAGTTCTATTTTTACAGTCTTCATTGCTATGATTCTTCTCTTGTTTAGTATTTACTTTCCTTGCACTTTATCTCTCTTTCTTACCATCACCTGAATATAAACTGCCATTTTCATCAATATAACTGTCTATAACTGCTGTATAGTTCTCTGTCATTTACTTGAGTTTTCTAGATGAGATGTGCTCGTTCCTGTCCTGACTGGACCTGTTGAAAATTTTACAGATGATTACCCTGAGGACACATGCCCTACATGTTACAGACCAGGAGATGGCTTAGCTACCTATGGCCCCGACACTCAGGAGTGATCGAGAGTTTAGTTAGTCTGTCTTGTTTTAGTTTTCCTGTTTAGATCTGGAGTTGTATATAGAGATTTGAGACTTGAGATGTATTTGAGATTGTTTGAGTTTGTTGTTATTTTTATTAGTAGTTTTGTTGTTTTCAATTTCTTAGTTATATTCGGTGTTATCTTATCGTACTTAGACTGTGATTGAGTTACACCATATCTTATACTTGTCCTCCGTTCGGAGTTGATCATGATGAGTACACTATATACTGCATGAGTTGATGGTTAGTTAGAGACTTAGAACAGCGTTCTACCATCGACACTGCGGCGTAGGCTGGGCGTTGTTACGTACTCGTACCCTCACAGTGGGTGCGGGTTGTGATACACCTTCACATCGTCGGATTGCGACACAGCTTTCTCGGTGGAGGAGAAAGAGGTCCCCAGCAGAGTCGCCAGCTTGTTTGCCATTAAAATCTTTTTATTGCAAATTTCAATACAAACAGAACAGTGTTACAATGTAGGACTTAGACGTAGTCCTAGGAGAACACTTTTGTTTATTTGGGTCCCTTGTGCCGATGGAGCGATTGGTAATGCGTTGACTCCGTTGACGATCTGACGACGGTTATCGGTTCTCTGAAGGTCTGAGTTGCTCTGGGTGCTGGAGCTCACGGAGAAGAAGAAGACGTTGAGTGTCTGTATATGCCTCTCTGTGTGTGTGTTCGTAGGTTCGTGCCCTTTTTCAGAAGGAAATGATCCTTCTATTTATAGTCTGTAGGCTGGCTGCTCATGCGCGCATATATAGGATGCGCCAGTTTGTGGGGATGCCACGTGGTGATAGCTGATGGAGGCGCATGGACGATGCGCTCTGATTGAGGAGTTAAATCCTTCATGTTGCCTCTGTGGACTGCGACCGAATTGACACGTAGCAATGAAGAGGATCTTTCAGTTGCTGAGATCTTGGATGATTAGCACCCCTTCATAGGCTGAATCGAGTCAAAGGACACGTGTCGTAGGTCCATGGCTCAAAGATCTCGGATTTGGTAGAGAGTGATCAGATAGGATGCGCCTGGGATTGGGCGCATGAGGAGACTTAGGCTTGTAACCTTTAGGAGTCACGACCCAGTCTGGGCGCATGGCTTTTGAGGCGCATGCGGGGGCTTTAGTAGTGACTTGACGTCTGTCTTTAGGGATCAGAGAAAAGTCTGAGGCGCATGGCTTTTGAGGCGCATGCAGAGATTTGGGCGCATGGCTGCGGAGGTACATGCAAAATGGTTGGGCGCCCACGTGGCTTGTAACCATCGGAGGAAAGTAATGATGATGCTGACGTCTGTATTGCCCCGTCCCGCTCAGTCAATCGGAGGAATCGAAATGCCAACGGCGTTCGGACTTAGCCTTGCAACGGCTACTCGAAAAAATTGCTCGGTCGAGACGACCGCTCGCTCAGGTGGGATAGTTTCGGTGAACTTGCCTCATCTTAGCCTTCACATAATAAATCGCTTATTTTCAACTTGCACAAGTAGGCTTGATAATAAAAGATACGAATCCATATAGCTAAAGGGAATAATCCCGACGAGTCAAATTGAGTTAGAACATGGAAAACGTCCCACGGTCGGCTTAGAGTTGGTGCACGACGTACTTTGAAAATGACACTCGATCCTTCGTCCCGTGGCTTGGAAGAAGGAAAGTTGGTTGAGTAGGCAAAGTTATGAATGTAGCCTAAGTCATAGGCGTCGCCCGCGTAATTGCTCGATAAAGTATGTACGTTTCCCTGAAGCATGGCTTGGCATAGCTGCTCGTCCCTTGAGTTAAGTTGTAGGCTTGGTGAAGTTAGGCAAAGTGAATGGTGGTCGACCTAAGTCATTCCAAGCACGGTCCTACGAGTTCTATGGCTGGGTATGACAACTTAGTCTTACGGTTTCAAGCCCGTCATATAGAGTAAGTCTTGGGCGGTGGCGTCGCGTAGAGTTCAAGTTGGTTTAAGGAACGATGTCACTGACTTAGTGTTTTCAGGCACGGGCCACGGTTGATTCATTGAGTTTGGAAAGTGTTGTGAATATTTGTTCTTGAGTTGAGTAAAATGATAGGGCAAGAAAGAAGAATGCTCGCGACTACGGGTCGTCGAGGCAAGATCTCAGAGGTGAGACGTATTGAACTTGGCCCTGAAAGAGATGATAACACTAGAGGTGAAATGACTGTGTGAGACGTCAGTTGAGTCGAGTCTTGCATGGTCATAGACAACTTGTCGACAAGGTAGAGTTTCCTCGAACGGTAGCCCGACGGAAGGGGGCCAGTTCTTGAGAAGCAGCATTAGCACGTGCTGGATGACCGCACAAGTTAGCGCAGAGGCTTGCCAGCGGGGCTAGCTACCCACCTGGCAAGGGCGGCCGCCTAACAAGCTAAAGGAGTTCAGGATGGCTCTGGGAGTCAGTGACCAAATCATATAGATGAGTCGGCATGGCGGCAATTCGCGTATGTGCCTTTGGATTGAGTTGAGTTATTGAATGTGTGTACAGTTGGAATACAATGTTTGGTCCTAAGATGTGGCATCAACATAGGCGACGTGCTTCGGCACGAGATGTGGCGTCGAGTCTAATGTTGTCAGCATATAAGTTGCATTGTTTGGATGTGAGTTGTCCTGAGTCTAAGTCAGGAAAGGCCGCAAGGCAAAGTTGGTCGAGTGACACTTAACCCACAAGTCTTGATTGGGTCAGTTGATGGTTTAGTAGCAAAGGGCCACGAGGCGGCGATATGGTTGAGTCGCACATTGTTGCGAGGCACGGCACAAAGGATTTGTAGCACGACCACACGGGAATGGGCCTCATCGCGTAGTTGCGTCTCTGATTTTGGCCGAAAGGCAAGCACGACTTGATAGGTTAACATTGTTTGAGTCGACATTATTGTTGCAAGCACGGGATGGTCTAAAGACACAAATAGGCAAGGCGTCGGTCATAAAACTGATCCTAAGGCAAGAGTAGAAAGACAATACAAAAAGGGGACTATATTGCACAAAGTAAAGTAAACATGTTGGTTTTGTATGGGTGGGCGAGGAGCTCATTCCACCAGTACAGTTGAGTACTGACACCCACATAGTTTACATGTGCAGGCACAGGTAGAAGCTCGTGGCGCGGGGCTCGCTTGGATGCGTCGAGGCATGGAGTCCCTTGGCGATTCAAAGCGTGCGGCCGCATGGATTAAAGACTTATACGGGACATAATGTATGGACGTCGCCTTCTGAAGCTTTCGCTGGACCAAGACTTGTAAGTGAGAGATGAGAGAGAGCTGAGTGAACTTGTAAAATGTGAGAAGAGTGAGCTTGAGTGATTGTAATATTGGCCTTGCGTCCCCAATGTAACTGTTGTTTCAATATCAATAAAGAGCTTCTTTGAATGACTTGTATTTTGTTCTAAATTCCGCTGCTGTTATTCAATGTCTCTGGTTGGGACTTCTGTGCGACGACCCCGTTGCAGCCGCTGAAATCGGCCGTTATGGAACCCGCCTGGCACGAGTGCAATCTAGGCTCGTGCGGCATCACGCCTTAGCGAGGACGATCGCTCCTACGGGAGCGGGGCGTGACATCGTCGGCGATGCTTCGTCTTCTGAAAAAGCTGTCAACTGTTCAGTCCTCGGGGGACGTGCTGCCAACTCTGTCAGACTTCAGCATTTAATGTTCTTTGACAGGTGATGGGCCTTTGAGTGGGTGCATCGATCTGCGTTCCACTAGGCGCATGGGGATGCATGGGGGCGCATCCTCATAAGACGCTTGGTGCTGATGGGCGCATTTGTATGATGCGCGGTCTGACCAACGCATCCGTTTGTATGATACGTCTTTATTGGCCCGACTGTTACCTTCTTCAAGTGCTTTAAATAGCCGTTTTGACTTGGCTGAATTCGAAGCGTCAGGTTCATCACCATTAATGTAAATTCATTGCATGGGATTCGGAGAGCCAGCCACTTGGCGCATGGGTTTGATTTGCCCGGCCTATAAATAGTGGCATAGAGAGAGTTTGGTTCTCGTTCTCTCACGTCCTTCCGAAATGAACTTGTTTGCTCAAGGACATTCTATTGATAAGACGTTCCCTAGGGTGAAGATGCGATGTATTGTCTTCATTAATGCGCTTGAAGGTGACTGTTACATCCAAAAGTCGGAGTTGAGGGCTTCTGAGGCAGGCGGAAGGTGCCTCTTGCATCCAAAGATCGGGATGCTCGAGCCCCGTCTCCGTTATGCTGGAAGAGCCGCAGATCAGAATTGTGGTGCTCCGATCATCTTCCTTAGGCTTTGGAAGAGCTCATCCTCCTGCTAGAGTGGGTGTTGCCCATTCTGGTTGGTTTGAAAGTTGCTTCTTTAGCCGCGGGTCGATTGCGGTGCTCTCCTCTTCCTTGGTTTGGGGAGTTCTTCCTCCAGCTAGAGGGTTGATTGTCCACCCTAGTTCTGCTCAATAAATGCTTCATTAGTCGAAGCATTTGATGGCGCATATGCTGAGACTTCATGATGCGCCTGACTGAAAGGGCGGCACATAACTGTGCTGCTGAAGGGATGCACATAACTGAGCCGCTGAAGGGTGAGCCGCTGAAGGGATGCACATAACTGAGCTGCTGAAGGGATGCGCCTGGCTGAGAGCGCATGGCGAGATGCGCCTGTTTGAGAGCGCATGGTGGTTGCTGCGCCTGGCTGTAGACTTAGGGTCTTTTCTTTTTTGTAGAAGTTCTCCTTTGTACAGCCTTTTTTAGACATGCAATAGACTTTTATATGAAATAAAAAAATTTCTTTTAATGTCTATGCTTTTGCCGTTTGCTGTGCCAAGTACTTCATCTGAGCCTCCTGGCGCATGTAGTGTTAGGCGCATAGGATTTCTGGTTCTAAAATTCCATGCTTCTACAATATATATATATATATATATATATATATATATATATATATATATATATATATATATATATATATATGTTTTTTTTTTTGGGTGTCCACTTCTTAATGGAGCTTGGGAGCATGCTCCCAAGGAGGCTTAACCCGCGCCCTCCACGCTGGGGTGCCTCGTTGTTCCCAATGGATTATGGCCTCGGAGACTATATATATATATATATATATATATATATATATATATATTTTATATATATATATATATATATATATATATATATATATATATATATATATATATATTTAATATATTTTTTTAATATATATATATATTAAAAAAATATATTAAATATATATATATATATATATATATATATATATATATATATATATATATATATATATATATATATATATATATATATAAAAAACAAAATCAATTACTTAATATATATTGATCACATATAAAAAAATATTAACTATATATTTTGTTATTATCTATGGTATAGATAATAACAAATTAACTGGTAGATTTAAACAAACTAAATGTTTAAACTAAATCATGCTAAAAGATAATCCAAATCAAACAAAAAAATAAAAATTAAATGCTCTGTTTTCGCGAGACGGTCTGGCAGAAATTGGACATGCCTAATTTTTGCCTGTATTTCCATTTTTCTCAAAACTTCTTATCTTTTAGCCAATTTTGTTAAAATGTGTATCATTGAAATAATTTTTCTGATACATTTTTTGTTAACAAGTTCCCTTAATAGATTATAATTTCTTAATTTACATAGATATTCTTACCAAATATATATCAATGCATACTTAAGATGTATGTATTGTACATATTTTGTTTAAGAATATTAATACATATTTTTTTACCTTGAAAATTGTTATCACTCAATAAACATTAAAATTTTAATTTTTTCGTGGGAGAAATTTTTATGACATTTTTCAATGCAAACAAATAAAAAAATTTGTTTATTGCATGTTGATAACAATTTTTAAGGTAAAAAAAAAACTATGTACTAGTTATCCTTAACATGTGGCCTTAGGCCTCATTTGGTTAGGGGTATCATCATGTTGGGAAATGAAAGTGATTACTTTCCTATGTTTGGGTGACAAAAGAATTGAGGAGGAAAGAAAAGTGATCCCAATGGAAGGAAAATTAGGGTGGAAAGTGATTCCATCAATCGAAGCAATGAATCACTTTTTCACATTGAAGTATTCACTTTTCTTTCCAAATTCCTTGCATTTCCAAACATTAGAAAGAAAAATCAATATAATTATAATTTCCCAAAGGAAAGAAAATGCCAAGGAATTGATTTCCTTTCCCTTTCATTCCGCGAACCAAACGAGGCCTTGGAGACAAAACTCGTGCTCTACTATATAATGCCAAAAGTAGGCTTCACCGTGGAAGTTTTCTTTCAATAAACACCATTTATTATATTTACTAATTAAATGGATTAATATGTGGTATCTAGGTAAATACAAGAGTTGTCCTTTGATATTTCTAATTATAACAACTCGTAAAGGCATTGAGTATCTAAAAAATGAGGCTTTAAAAATTGACTTTGTTTAGCATATTCATTCATTGGAGAATAATGAACAAATTTTGACTATAAGCGACTTTTAATATTTCTAATAATCAATACGTGCAACGCATATGCATATATTGATAGATGTAAAATATGCATTGATAAATGTGTTGATAAAAAATTCATATCCTAATTATTTAGCATACTGGTTAATACTTAATAATATTATCAAGAACATGACATTGGCATCGTGCATTAACTATACTTGTCCTTTTGCCTCTGCATGACCATCTGCATTCTGAATTTTATCTTCTCAGTTACATATATGAAAATAACATGCTTGTCTTTATGGGTTGCGATGACAATTTTCACATATGAGAAAGGGGATTCGATTCTCCTTAAGACAGTGGGGTTTCCACCAAACACGAGAATATATTTGGTTGGTAAAGTTTTTGGAAATGGCAGCATGAAGTATCTGACAAATGATTTCCCAAATATATACTCATCTTCCATGATGTCTACCGAAGAACTCAAAATTTTCAGAAATTACTGAAACATGCTTGTAGTATTGGATTATGTTGTTGCTCTACAAAGTGATGTTTTATTTATACATATGACAAGAATTTGCTAATCTAGTTACCGTTTGCCATGCACTACTAAAATATGCTATATTAGCGACGTGTTTTAGCGACGTAAGAAAATAACGTCGCTATATATGTAATATAGCGACTCCCGTCATGTGACGTCGCAAATCGTCGCTAACTAGCGACGTTCAGCGACATTACATAAATTACGTCGCAGAACAGCGACGTTCAGCGGCAGAGTATTAATATATGTCGCCATATAATAAAATTTTACGACGTTTAGCGACGTCTTTAGTTGACGTCGCTAAATGTTTTACTTAGGGCACGCTGTTTCCTTTTCCCCCTCACTCGAAAATTTCCAAAATTTTCAGAATCCCTTTCCCCCCCGCGACTCTCCCCCCACCCGGCGACTCTCCCCCCCCCCCCCCCCCCCCCGCGACTCTCCCCCCCGGCGACTCTCTCCCCCCCGCCCCCGGCGACTCGCTCCCGCTCCGACGAGCTCCTCCTCCCCCAATCCGAGATCCTCCTCCTCTCCCTAGCTCCTCCTC
This sequence comes from Iris pallida, assembly GCA_029216955.1. NCBI lineage: Eukaryota > Viridiplantae > Streptophyta > Magnoliopsida > Asparagales > Iridaceae > Iris > Iris pallida. The sequence goes on from JANAVB010034020.1 coordinate 1,632,021, forward strand.
CCCCTCCCTCTTCCTAAGGTAAACCCTAACCCTAACCCTAACTCCTCTCCCTCCTCCTCCTCCTCCTCCTCTCACACACACACACGGACACACACACACAGACACACACACACACACACACACACACACACACACACACACACAGACACACACACACTGACACACACACACTGACACAGATTTTATCATATTCTTCTTGTGCTCTTTTTCATATTATTATTCATGTGTTATTTATATGTTGTATCTCTTTACATGTATATATATATTTATATATATATTTGTGTGTGGTTGTATATTTATTTGGGGTTATGGTTGTGGGAATGTTGAGAGGTTTTGATTGTGGAAATCAATGAAAGGATGAGGAAATGATGGAGATTGAAGGAGGATAGAAGTGTGCTTATGGGGAGGGGGTTTTGGACAGCAACCAGCAGCCTGGGCTACTGTTTTCAGCAGTTTTGGGGGGGGGGAGGACAGCAGCTATATGCTGCTGAAATTTGCAGCAGTGTGCCCCCCACTTGACATTAGTTAGCCTACTTATTAGCCCATCCTTTTAGCCTATCTTTTAGCCATTAGTTAGCCTACTTATTAGCCTTTAGTTGGACACACACACACGGACACACACACACAGACACACACACACATGTCACCTATATATATATACCTACATGTTATATATATGTGGTTATATATAGATATATATGTGTGTGTGTGTCTCTTGGTATAATATTCATGTTGTAGTGTTGTGGTTATATTGTAGTGTGGTGATAGTGTGGGAATTGATAAATGGAATGGATGTAAGGATGATAGGAAGGATTAGTGGACCTATAATCCTATTTATATGTGTCCTATATATGCCTATATGTGTGTGTGTGTGTGTGTTAGCCTATATGTAAGCCTAGGTGAGAGCTTATGAGTATGGTATCATGGGTGATATATGTGAGTGAGTGTGTAAGTGAGTTGTGTGGATGAGTGTGAGGTTAAATGTGTTAGATATAGGTTAGCATCTTAGGCCATATCCTAGTTAGATATGTAGTTGTTAGTATCCTAGAGTGTTAGAGCCTTGGTTTGGGATACCAAGTTGGGGTTAGAAATAGGATACTAGTTAGCTATTGGTATGTGTAGATATATATTAGATAGATAGTTGGATGGATAGGTGGATAGATGGATGGGGAGTAGAAGGGGAGCTGCTGCCCCCATTCCAGCAACAGCAGCAGCAAGAACAGCTATTGTAGCAGCAGTTTACATCAGCAGTAGCACCCCCATGGCCCCCCACTTGTAGTGATTAGCACTAATGGGGGCAGGAGAGGTAATTATAGGAGTAATTAGATCTAGATCTAATTAGCACTTGGCTACAAGGCATATTCCAAGAATATTCTAGAGAATATTCTAAGTCTATTCTAAGGAATATAGCGACTCCTATCGTTTGAAATAACCACATCTTGGCTATTTGTTAAATAGATCGACCCTGAGCTCCCATGTTTAGTCGTGCCTTCAACATCATGTTCAAATGAAGGTGACAAGCAGCTGACTATGAAAAAATATGCCGTCTTGAGCTTCATAAAGAAATGCAAGATTACAAGCTCCTATGTAGTAATCTTGCATTTCTTTATGAAGCTCAATACGACATATTTTTCTATAGTCAGCTGCTTGTCACCTTCATTTGAACATGATGTTGAAGGCACGACTGAACATGGGAGCTCAGGGTCGATCTATTTAACAAATAGCCAAGATGTGGTTATTTCACAGAAGCCATGAATTACCGGGAAAATAGGAAACATCTCGTACTCCTCCCGTGAAATCGTTACCGAAAAAATAGGAAACACTTAGCAAACACTTAGACGTTAGCAAACATTGTTAATTGGTGTGTTCATCTTTGCAGAATTATTTCCAAATGGAGCTGAATTACTACTTGCGGAATCGTTCATGGATGTACAATCGTCGTTCTGAAGATATGTGTGGTGTGCGGGATGAATACATAGCGGGAGTAGAGCAGTTCCTGCAGTTTGCTAAGGCGTTCCCTCAGTACATGGACGGCACCAAAATTAAGTGTCCGTGTGTGAAATATCATAACGTGAAATATTATCCAGAAGTGAAAGTGACATATCATTTGTACTCGAGGGGTTTCACGCCTAATTACTATCAGTGGACCGCACACGGAGAACTTGTGTCGTTAGCATCAGAGCCGGAGCCTTATGTTGAGCCGTATATGCATGCGGGACCTAATTTTGTTTCAGATAATCATGCATACGACGACGGGTGCGTGAACATGGTTTTCGACGCTGCTGGGCCCAGTTTTGTTCCTGATGCAGCTGAGGAGGCACCGAATGTCGACGCTGCAAAGTTCATGGAGTTGCTGGAGAATGCAAGGACTCCATTGTATCCTGGTTGTGAGGATCATTCACCGTTGGAGGTGGTTACAAGACTTTTGAGCATTAAGTCAGATTTTAACATGTCGCAAGAATGCTACAACCGAGTGCTGGAGTTGATTATAGAGATCTTGCCGGCGGGTGCTAAGTTACCTAAAGACTTCTACCGGTCTAAGAGGATGGTGAGATCGCTCTGGATAGGATACGAGAAAATCGATTCTTGTCGCAATGGGTGCATGCTGTACTACAAAGACGACAAGGACGCAGATGTGTGCAGATTTTGTGGTGCTGATCGCTATAAGCCAACTAGTACAGGAAGGTCTACCGGTGCAAGAAGACCGACCGATTCAATGCACTACCTGCCTTTAACGCCGCGGTTGCAAAGATTATTTATGGTGAAAGAGACGGCCGAAAATATGAGTTGGCACATGCGAGAACAGATTGAAGGAGTGTTGGATCACCCATCCGATGGAGAAGCGTGGAAGCATTTTGATCGAGTGTATCCTGATTTTGCTTCAGATCCACGTAATGTCAGGTTGGGGCTATGTTCTGACGGTTTTACTCCTTTTGGTCTTTCGGGATCCCAGTATTCGTGCTGGCCTGTGATTGTCACTCCGTATAACCTACCGCCTTAGATGTGCATGAAGACCGAGTACATGTTTCTAACCGTTATAATTCCTGGTCCGAACAATCCCAAGAGGAACATTGATGTGTACTTACAGCCTTTGATAGATGAGTTGAATCAGTTATGGGAAGTAGACGCTAACACGTACGATGTTTCCAGGAAGCAGAATTTTCAGATGAAGGCAACCCTTATGTGGACCATCAACGACTTTCTGGCATATGGAATGTTATCTGGATGGAGCACTCATGGACGTCTCTCATGTCCGATTTGCATGGACCGTACTAAGGCTTTTCGCTTGAAACACGGAGGAAAACCGTGCTTCTTTGATTGTCATCGACAATTTCTGCCAAAAGATCATCCGTTCAGAAGGAACAGGAATGCATTCCGTGCCGGCGTTGTAGAGAAGGGTGATCCACCGCCAAGGTGGTACGGAGCCGCGATATGGGAGGAGGTTAGAGATTTTCCAAGTGCTATCGAAGATCCTACAACTGGGTACAAGTGCGATGGATTTGGTAGAGATCATAACTGGACAAAGAGGAGCATATTCTGGGATCTGCCATATTGGAGTACCAATCTGATCAGACATAATCTTGATGTCATGCATATTGAGAAGAATGTGTTTGATAACATAATTAATACTGTGATGGACATAAAGGGAAAAACGAAAGACAATCCCAAGGCCAGGTTGGACTTAGCAGAAATATGCAAACGCCCTGCGTTGCATTTGATAGAGCAGAATGGAAAACAGTTCCTGCCGAAGTCGATCTTCTCACTGGACAAGGAGGATAAAGTGAGACTTTGTCGGTGGATCCAGGGCCTAAAATTTCCAGACGGATATGTGTCAAATCTGAGAAGATGTGTCGATCCGAAGGAAAATAAATTGACGGGTATGAAGAGCCACGATTGTCACGTATTCATGGAGAGGTTAATTCCGATTGCATTTCGGGAATTCTTACCGCAGGCAATTTGGGATCCATTGACGGAGCTTAGCATATTCTTCAGGGACCTTTGTTCTAAGAAATTGCTCGTTGATCGTCTAGAAAAGCAAGAGAAGGACATTGCGGTAACACTGTGCAAGCTAGAGAGGGTGTTTCCTCCTGGATTCTTCGACTCTATGGAGCATTTGCCGATTCATCTATCCTATGAGGCACGTGTTGGTGGACCCGTCGAATATCGATGGATGTACCCGTTCGAACGACATTTGAATCACCTAAAAAGAAAGGTAAAAATAAGGCACGGGTCGAGGGTTCTATTTGTGAAGCCTATGTTCTCGAGGAGATTACAAACTTTTGTTCGATGTATTTCAAGCCTCATGTTGCAACTAATAGAACGAGAGCTTCCAGAAACGACGACGGAGATCATGAATGTAATGATACAATACTGAAGGTATTCAATGCTTCAGGAAAGCCGTCGGGTAAAATGAAGAAGAGATATCTGAACGATGATGAGCTAAGGGCTGCTCAGGTGTATGTATTACTCAACTGCGATGAGGATAAGTAGAGAAGCTGGAGGGGTAAGTAATTAATACGTTTACATTATTTTAATAGTGTTGATTATTAGACTATTACATTAATTGAACGATGTTGTTTTCAGCATATTTAATGATGAAGTGAGGTCAGGTAGGCCACACATAACAGAAGAAGAACTAGAACAAGAAATGAGGCGTTATTTTCCATCATGGTTGAGTGCATATGTAAGACTTGAGAACTCTGTAATTACCTTTCAGTATATGCACGACGATTGAGAATGAGCTTAATTTATTTTTTCGTGGTATTTAGGTCGATAGTCCATACGCAAGACTTGAGAATGAGTCTATTAGAACGCTAGCCAAGGGACCAATTTATGCTGCAAAAATATGGCCAAGCTACTGTGTTAATGGGTTCAGGTTCAGGTCAACAACTTGCCCGATCAGAGACAACTTTGTGGATCTCGACTCCACCAAAAACAGCTGTTTGTGTATCAGATCTTCGAACTACAAAGATGTTGATACGGGCAACGATTTCTACGGCATCCTACGGGAGATTGTGGAGCTGACATATAGTTATGGAATAGAGCCTGCTAAGATTGTGTTATTCAGGTGTGATTGGTTCGATCCGATTGAAGGTCAAGGTTGGAAAGTAGACAAGCACGGTCTTGTGGATATAAACTATCGGCGTCGATATCAAGCCTATGAACCATTTGTCCTATCAAGTCAGGCTCAGCTCGTGTACTTCACACGTTATCCTAAACGGGAAACAACAAGGTCGGACTGGTAGGCAATATGCAAGACCAAAGCTAGAAATACCTTTGAGGTTGACGATATAGCTTATCAAGAGGATGAACTACCTCTTGTAACAAATAATATAGAAGTGGACAATACGGAAGTTCCTCATTACACATCTAATTGTGTAGAAGAAGTAGAATTATCCGAAGAAGAAGATACAGCTGAAAGTGAAGATGTAGAGGAGGAGGAAGAAGAAGAAGAAGAAGAAGAAGAAGAAGAAGAAGAAGAAGAGCTAAACGAACAAGATGAATTTTCAGAAGAGGATTAAATATGTACGACGCGGAGGACGTCGCGGAGGACGTTATCTTTAGTGACACTTTTGTGACAGATATTTTCTAAAAATCTGTGATGTATTTAGTGACACTTTTGGGACTATGAAATTTTTCAAAAATCTGTGATGTATTTAGTGACACTTTTGGGACTATGATATTTTTCAAAAATCTGTGATGTATTTAGTGACACTTTTGGGACTATGATATTTTTCAAAAATCTGTGATGTCTATCATATAAATATGTTATTATCAGGTATGGCAGGAGGACGACGCGGAGGACGTCATCATACGAGTCAGTCCCGTGTGCCTCGGGATAGGGAGGCAGATTCCGTACCCTCATCCTCATCTCCGAGTACGCCAGTGTACAGTACTGTTCCCGGTCCATTACCGGGACAGGGCAGTTCCAGCAGGTTGGCGACTGATCTTCCCTCGTCGTCCAGCATTCTACCATCGTCGTCCAGCATTCCTCCGGCGTCCAGCATTCCTCCTGCGTCCAGCACTCCTCCTGCCGACGCCCAGCATATGGAGGACGGGGATGAGACTGATCCTGACCAGGCAGGAGGTGATAGCGACCCTCCATGCGCTCCACCGGACGAGACGCGGATGGAGATTTGGACGGACGGGCCTACGAAGTAAGTTAATTAGTTAATATATATTTCTCAAATGAATATATGTACATATATATTCATGAAATTTATTATTTTATAGATATCGGCCTCCTGCAGTACAGAGAGCGCTGGGAAGATTTCTGAGGGAGAACTATGGTGGACCTTGGATTAACTACTCAGATGCTCCCGCCGATAGGAAGGCCTTTTGGTTGGCCCACTTCAAGGTAAAAAATTTGTTTATTTTTAAATTTTAATAATCATTTTTGTATATTATACAAGTTTTCTATTTGACTTCTCGTAGAGGACCTACTTCTATCCACCACACCGGGCGGCGAAGATCGAGGGCCAATTTTCCTGCCGTCGCAGGCAAGCTCATTCGTGATGCGATCCGCGACCAGAAGGATCGTGACCACGCCGGAAAGCCGATCCAAGGTTGGATCACGCCAGAGCAGTGGACTGCGATGAAGGCTAGATTCGCCGAGGACGGGTACCGGGAGCAGTCTGAGAAGGCCAAGATGGCGCGGTCGAGCGCCGGTAAGTGGTGTGGTGGCTCCATTCCTATGACGGAGCATTTTCGTCGTCTGGTACGTTTCCTATGACGGACATCATTTTATATATAGTTGGAAAGAATGTTTAATACTAATAATAGATAAATATATATTTTAACAGGTAAAAAAGGGTGAGGCACTACAACAAATATGGCCTACAATAGCATGCGCAGAACGCTATAGAAAGCCTTCTATAGCAGATTCTGTCTGCTATGATCGCCCACGCTATAGTATGTCCAGACATGTGAACGCTATAACATTATAGCGTTCATGAATGCTGTAGAAGATTTATAGCGTTCGTGTATGCTGTTGATGGTTTATAGCGTTTCTGAATGCTGTAAATACTTTATAGCATTCTAGAATGCTGTAGATAGTTTATAGCGTTCGTGAGTGCTGTGGATTACTTATAGCGTTTGTGAATGTTGTGGATTATTTATAGCATTTTGTGAATGCTGTGGATAATTTATAGTTTATTTATTATAGCGTTCATCATATGCTATCGTGGTAGTAGCAATTTAGACATTTTGAGTGCTATAAAACTGCTACAGAATTTCATATTATTTCATATCTGCTACAAAATTTCATATTTCATAACCTGTTTTGTATCACATATAAATAACAATAATCGCAAACAATTTCAATCGCAACTTGCATTTCGATCAATCAAGATATAGTAAAGATTTGCCAATATTTCATTAGAACATTCAAGATGTACAAAAAGTAGTAGTCATTAAAACATTCAAGATGTAGAAAAAGTAGTTGTACGCCAAAATAAACCATTCCATTTACAAAGTATCTGTAGTCCAAAATAAACCATTCCATTTACAAATATCTATAGGCCAAAAAATAGGTCGATCGCCTCTTTCCTTCTAGCAGCTATCCACAACCATCAAAAACATATACGCCAACCTACACAAAATTGAGAAGAAAACACATTATGATATAAAAAATAAGATAGAAATATTTGACACCATAAAATGAACTAAATACGCAATAGCGAATACAATATGTTCAGTGGCTAAGGAGGCATGCAGTGTTAAATGTGAATTGCAGGGACAGTAATGTTATGTAAAGCAGTGTAATACATGAAGTAAATTGCAAGAAGGTTTTAATGTACGCAGTGGCTAAGAAGGTTTCCGATCTCACTCAAAGATACTCTCAGCATGCTCAACCATTAGACAACTACAGGTTCAAATAGAATAAATTCAATGTACTCGTCCAACAGTCAAGAGGAGAAATAACATTTATTGTACTCGTCCAACAGTCAAGAAGGAGAAAGAAATATAGCCGATACTAAGAAACTTGATAGTTACAATAGAGTTAAAGTTTAATATATAAATTATGAGAAGTCTTGTGCCTAGGCGTACAAGTCTGAATATTAATAGAATCTATCTTTTTTGCTTAAGATTTTTTCAGCTAATGTAATTTTGCTCCAGCTGAAAAAAAAAACTTTACTTTCGTCCGCCCCTGCTTCTCTCCATTAAATGAAAAAAGAGGGAAAAAAATCCATCATGCATTCCTGACAAAGAACAATGAAGTGAGTGCTAGAGGAGAAGGCATGACCTTAACAATAGTGGCATATCAAACAAAGGATACTAATGAGTACGCAACGGAAATGAACTCCTCTCCTTTTATGATTCCTTAAATCCGAGAACCAAACATGACCTAAATATACTTACACAAAAAAATCAATGATCGAAACAGTTGACAGTAGTGGCATACAAGAAGTCAGATGATAGTTTCAGTCTCAATATAGATTGAGCAGAAGATATAAAGTTCCTGGAGTAACTGGATGTATTCTTGTTTACTGATGATATAATTTAAGTCCTAGTGTTTTCAAGTGAAAATCTTTGTGAAATCCCTTCACCCAGTTAACATAAGGCTCTCATGTCAGCTGATGGAGAAATGGCGGAGATAAGTAAATTTATTTAAAACAACAAGTCTCAGAGGTTACACATTCTTTTAAATTACTTCAATAGATCATAGAGAACACTGAGTAGAGCATCTTGGAACTATTACGACCAAACATTCACTCAATACAATGAGGAAGACTAATAAAATTGACCTGAAAGTAAACTTTTCGAGTGTCCTTCCTCAGTTTGCAAGAACATCATGGCCCGGAAAGGAAAAAAATGGCAAATTTTCTTTCATCTCCATTATCCCAGCTTTGTACACTTGAAGAGAAAGATGCTCAAAGTTTCTCTTTGCTTCGTCTCCTTCACTGTCAGTGAAAAAAAAAGGAAAATTCGTATTGCATTCTAAGTATGATAAAAAGAAGAGAGCAGTCACATAAAGAAGATTGACAGCATATATTGAAGAATATAACTCAAAATTGATTGAGGCTATAACAATTAGCAAGCATCATTTTAGCATCATGATATTGCTGGCGAAGGCATTCAGTATTCTATACAAACTCTTTAAGTTTTACTTTTAGGATACAAGTAGTAACTGTTGTCGCCAGGATTGTACCTGATCGTTTTTATAAAGTAAAAAGAAAAGTGTATATTAAGGCATAGTTGAACCATCTAATAAATATCAATTTGCCCACTTTCTCTTTAAGAACTTCAATATGCAAACAAAACTGAACCATATATAAATCAATATTAATTTATGTATATCTGCAAAGACATACATATGCAGTCACCTTGTATCTATTTCTGGAGAAATGTCATGTCAGACACTGAGACACTGTCTCTGTCATGTCCTTGTCCACAAAATCAGAGGTTATTAGCAACTAATGGGTCAAATTGAAAGTTATTGACAACAATTTGGTAAGCATTTTTTTGGATAAATTATATGACCATGACAGCAACAGTGATAGATGACAGTGTGGTGGAAATGACATTATATTTCATATGAATTTGGTTTATCCCAAATGAAACAATGATGTATGCAACAATTATTTTTGAACATGGATATTAGTATTCAATTACATAACATGATGTATGCAATTAAGACTTCCAATTATTTTTTCTTAATTTTCCTTCTTCAACTTGTTCTTAATTAACCAATCCAATCCTTTACCAATTTATGTCACTGCAAAACATAGATTTGTTACAGTAGGCTTAGCATAATTGTAATAAATCTACATAGGTTATCCTAATGAAAATTTTCAGATATTTTATCAGAAAATGCATTGAAATAACCTGAATGGGTATATACAAAGCAGTTAATAGCATCTTAGCTCTCTTAAGTGCACTAAGTCTGATGAAAATGAAGAAACCTTTTCCGCATGATCAAATACTATAACATTACTGTAGAGACCTAAGTGAACATCAGGAAGGTTCCTATCATCCTCAGGAGCCGTGGAGAAATGAAGCTTTTTCTTCTCCACATACCGCACAGTGTCATATGAAAAGTATCCAATCCACCCTCCTGAAAAGTAATATGCATATGTATAATCATACATGCAACCATTTGGTTTGCTTTTCAGAATCAGCATACATTTGTATAGGAATAATATTATAAACCATTCCTCATGTGATCATACAGCTAAACATAACAAAATGATGCATAAGAATCAAGTCTCCTTATACATTTCGGCTTGAGCCAACGGGTCCTAACTTGGGCAATTATTCTTATTAAGACAAATATTCTCATAGCCATTCCCAATATTATAAAACTAAAAAAGAAAAAAAGAAACTTCTCTAAGTGTACTAAGACAGTTTGATGTTCAAGCAGTTATTTTGCTCCAATTACACAAGTTTGTTCCTCCGCCACCAGTCAAAAATGTTCAAAGATCCAAATCACTCGGTATAAGCATGTTAGAAAGAGCTTAAAAGATTCAACTCAGACTATATACTTCACATTTTAGCTGTGATGTCACACAGGAAAGCTTCCAGTGTTCAATTCTGATAAAATAGTCACTAAATCACTATTTAAAGATCAATCCAGCCAAATTTTTACGAGTAAGCATTATACAAGTATGTATGTCACAAGTGCAAGATAATAAGTCCTAGTTTTAGAATTTAGATCAATCAGGCTGTTTTAAGAGCAAAAGCTATGAAATTAACTAACCATTTTGGTGAGGCGTACACGATATTCCCCAGGTAAAGTGAGCTGCAAATAAAGGCGCCCATACAAAAATATTAACACAGGAATATACATGTGATACAATGTTATCTCCAATTCCAGAGGAGATAAATGGAAAAGGTTGAATAGCAAGTAAATTATATATGGCTATTGTATAGAAGAGGAAAGGAAAGTGCTGCTTCTTAGATAGGATTGAAGGCATGCTCAGCAATTGTATAGAATTGGTTGAAACTATATATCTAACCACATCAACGACGAAGTTCTCTCGAACAGGAAAATATATTCTCAAAAGAAACAACAAGATAATAGATTAAGTGGTACAATTTAACTGGAAAATATTCTGATCCAGTGGAAACAAATCAAGTAGCACATGTTATACAACTAGATTTACAAGCACCCTTTCTGTATCTTCAACCTAAACGTCCTTGTCATAGATCCCTTCGTTAATTGAATAGTAAAAACAAGAACATCTCAAACACTAGAATTGAATAGTAAAAACAAGAACATCTCAAACCCTTTCTGTATCTTCAACCTAAACGTCCTTGTCATAGTTATTTTGCTTCTAACAGGAGGTCATGGAGAAAGCAAAGGGTTTTGCTGGAGAATAACATGTGTCAGATGTTTGGGGTCTAATGGAGATGTCAGGCTCAAAACACAGTCTCATTAGTCAAGAACCATTATGCTTGCTGGATGAACAAAAATGATCAAAGAGACTTGCCTAATGGGCAGACACGTTATGTCCTACTACTCTGTTCTTTCAAAGAAAACTGCAGCATCATGTTTGTGTTCATGCAATGGAAGCAGTGATGGCTTGCTGGGAGCTTGAGCTATCTTTACAAAGCCTTACATGTGTTCCCGGGTGAAGGAACAGGTGCAACCATGTCTGATGATGACGTTAACCAAGTGGATTTCCATCTAGTAATAATAATTGATGTTGCTAGTGCTTTCGGTAGAAACTTACATTAGAATCATATCATTTCAAAAATGTTAAGGAATCGTTTGCAATCTTAGAAGCTTCCTAAATATTTTTAATTTAATAAGATTATTTAGGTCATCCCTTTCGAGAGTATGACGTAGGCACCTCATTAGTTGTTCCAGGGGACAACTCAAGACCTAACGTGTCCCTAACTTTCATAAAGTTAACATCATAACAACTAGGGAGTTTTGTTTATTTTGCAAACCTTGAGGGGATCATGTGCATCACACCCATAATTAAAATTATTAAATAAAAATATAACCATTTTGACTGATGTTGCATAGAAAAGACCATTTATTCATGAGACCTTGCAATATTTCAAGATACAATGAAGAAAATATAATAACCCCACGAGTGGAACCACTTTCCAACCAACTATTACTCAGTCGTAATGACCTTTGGAAGGCTTCTAAACAATGTTTCTCACACCAAATATTAGATTAAATCCTCGATTTCTTTATAAAAGTTCTAATCACGTGTCAATTGATTATGACATTGCCAGATTGGCCATTACCCAGTGAACTATGATAAAGAAAATCAATTAATAACCAAAAAAGTGCTTTGTGCACCAAACACTCCTAGATTAAACTTTTACTTTCTTAGTTCAAGCACATTATTTTACCTCAAATTGGAATTTTGAAAAATTAATTTCCCTAATAGACATTCCACTCAGACCCAATCAGGAAGAATCGACCGTCAAACACCCAAAAACTCTCCTAAAAATCGCAGTTTCCTTACAGATAGAAAATAAAGCGAGCAAATCCCAAATACTATTAGCTTAAATCCCTTTTCTTTCCAAATAAAATTACGAGCACATAAAAATTCTGAAATTATACAGTAAATTAACTTGTCTAGAGGACTATGACAACAAAGTAATGAATCAATCACCAAAAAAGTTCTTTTTGCACCAAACGCCTCCTAGAATAAACATTTAGTTTCTACATTCACTTCATATATGGCTAGATTTTTGTTCAAACACAATATTTTTTACTCGAAACTCGATTCATATAATAATTTCTATAAATCGAGAAGAATCTGCCGCTAAATAAGCATAAAACCCTATCACATTTTTCGTAGAGAGGAGAGATGAATCGAGCAAACCCTAACCAAATGAGAACTTTAAGCAAAGTAGCAGTGAGAATTAGGGGATTAGAGAGCAATACCGACGATGGAGATTGGGGAAAAGTTGAAGAACCCTAGAAAAATGTAGAGAGAGAGAACGTCACCTTTGCTGTGACCGCCAACTTAGAGAGGGAGAGTAGAAAGAGAAAGGAAAGGAAGAAGAATAGAGAGAGAGAAAGAATGGGAGAATAAAAGAGGGAGTTTGCTGTGACCGCCAACTTAGAGAGGGAAAGCCAAAAAAATTGGCCCCAATTTTTTGGCCCCAAATTTTTCGTGGAGAGCTGTTGTCTGGCCGCCAAAACATTGGCAAAAACTAGCTGTTGTAGCCAACTTTTTAAGAGAAAAAAATCAATAGATAAATTTTATAGATTCTACAGCATTCAGGAAACGCTATAGATAGATATTTTTACAACATTGCAGAAGAACACTATTGTTGATAACATTCTATAGCGGGCACTTGAACGCTATAAAAAAACTGCTATTGTAGGCCATATTTGTTGTAGTGACGCTCACGTTCTCATGAGCGTGCGTGTATTTTAGTCACGCTCACGTTCTCACGAGTCTGCGTGTATTTTTAGTCACGCTCACGTTCTCACGAGTCTGCGTATATTTTTAGTCACGCTCACGTTGTCATGAGCGTGCGTGTATTTTTAGTCACGCACACATCCACGAGTCTGCGTGTATTTTTCGTCACGCACACACCATCCACGAGTCTGCGTGTATTTTTAGTCACGCACACATCCACGAGTCTGCGTGCATTTTTAGTCACGCACACTTCCATGAGTGCGTGGATTTTTAGTCACGCGCTCTTGTGCGTGCGTGGATTTTCCCTTCACGCTCACGCTGGCTTGCTTGCGTGACTTTTCACGCTCACGCTTGCCAGCGTGTATCACTTTTCACGCTCACTGTTCACGCCCATTTTCCACGCTCACCCCAGCTAGACTTAGCGTGACTTTTGGTCTTAAGCATAGACTTCTTGCGTGACTTTTGGCCTTAGCATAGACTTGTTGGCGTGACTTCCTGACCTGGGTGTTTTTATTTTCCTCAACCTATTCATTTAATTATGGCATGATAATTCTTCTATCATATCTTTACACCTTTTTTTCGTAAATTTCTTGATAAATCATGATATGTAAATTTGTTAAAATGGATTGTTATGTAAAATGTGCCTTGTGTCCTGATTGATCCATGGATATCTAGTGTGACTAGAACTTAACCCTGAGAGTTATAGACCCGACCCCATGTAATATTGATGGACTTTCATGCCTTGTCACCATTGATAATGATTATGACATAGACTAAATAATTGATCATGCGTTCCTAGTTGGAACTAAGAGACTGGCTATCGTCTTTGAATTGAATGAATGAATACGTTCATGTAATGAACTATTATACCTCGATTAGCCGATCCCGAATATTGGCTACAGGCACATGCAGGCTTCAAAGTAATTATTTATTATTAATTATCTATTTATCTTACAAAGACAGCATGTGTACTTTTGGTCAAGGCATGATTTTCGTAGTTAATTTAATTGTTGCATCACGCTATGTAAGACCTACAACCTAGCCGCACAGGTATCGTTGTAGTTGCGCATATCGTATCCCGTACGAAAGTACTCATTTGAATGGCCATGATCCACGACATGGAACTTCGCTCAACGTAGGGACTATTAAGTTAAATAAAATAATGATGGCATGGAGAATGGATTCCCGAGTTCTTATATGGCAGCCCCCTTGGGACTATTAAGTGCCCGACGGGCCGGCTGGTTCCCGCAGATACTGTAAATCTGTCACACGGGCAGGAAACAGTATCTGCTTATATTATTGTACATGCTATAACGACGGGCGTCCCACTGGGACTCGTCTAACTACATAATTGGCGTAATTGATTGACTGGATAGACTAGCCTTGCTTGCACATAGTAAGAACTGAGGAATCCCCATTTTTGCATAATTCTAGGATAACTTGGGACTCACAATAGCTAGCCGTAGGAATTGATTGGCCGTTCAAGATAATTTGTTTGTGTACTGTATCTACTCTGTTGCCTAACTGAGATGATCAGGATGTCAGGATATGATGGGCCAACTTCTGTCCATGTTTGGTTGGGAGGTTGGTTCGAAGTGTCGTGACGTTATGTGAATCCTAGTGGGAGGCAGAGATCTATTATTACATTTTCTTACTTACTGGTTTAGTCCTTCATATCGTCCTTCCTTGTGGTACTTGCTATTAGAGGTCTAACCTCTCTGGTTTTGCATGGCCAGATTTAGAGCCGGTCCCCGAGGATCCAGCTTACTTCTACCTCCAAGATGGTCAATACTAGAGGGATGATCGCAGGAGGACTCGAGTGGGTTTTCCTACTTTACTGCTCGTTTTGTCATATACTTTATACTTTGCCGTTTGGCACCGACATTTAGTCGGATTGTCTCGCACTTACTTTTGCATAATTGTAACTAAAGTCAGACTGCAGCTGATAACAATTGTGTATATCTTGCTATACCATCTGGCTATGTTTTGTAAAGCCATATCTCCAGAATATTTTGACTGAGCATTTGGGACGCCTTACTGCTTTATCTTATATGTTCTGTATTACTGTTTCTTATTTGAATGATTGAGACAATAGATACGAAATGACCATAGTGAGACTTTATGTAGTATGCACCCCCGTCTGGTTAGACAGCATTGATCGTATTATACGGTATTCATCTACCCGTAATACGTAGCTGGCTGAGTCATCCCCCCTCTCCAGTATTCTGGTTCTGGGGCGTGACAAGGTTTTAGTGGTGGCCCATGCAGGTCTGATTTCAGACTTGTGGGGTATTTTTTTATAGGATGTCTCAATCACACATGTTTTCCCTTGATCTCCTGATTCGTTATTCTCAACTCTCGCTTGACATTCCGGTATCCTTTGACTTCATTGATCCTTCATGTCCGGTCGTTTGATTGTTCTCTTATTCTTTTTCTTAGGGGCACTTCGTCCGCATCGGTCAGAGCTGGACAACAGCAAGAGCAACATGGACAACCTGACCAGGCTGGTCAGCAACAAGGGCCAGTCTCACCTCAGGAAGCTACCCAGGAAGAAGTGATAGTGGAACCAGCAGCTGGATCGCAGTATCCGGATGTTCACCACCACCAACAGTTCCACCTACCCAAGTGGACACACCAGCCCTTCTGGAGATCATGATAGGAATGATGGCTACTCAGCAACATCAGATGTTGGCCCATCAATACATGCACACTCAGCTACAAGAGCAGAATGTGCTACTCAACCAAGGATTACAGACGGCATTGGAAAGAGGAGTGAGGACTGATTCAGGAGCATCAGCCAGGTTTTGCAAGTACAACCCCCGCCGTTTCGAGGGCACGGAGGATGCCATCTCAGCAGATGCATGGCTTAAGGATATGGAGGCTATTCTGACAGCAGCTAAGGTACCGGCAGAAGAACGTGTGGATCTAGTGAAGTTGTTACTTCATGATCTCGCACTGATTGGTGGGAATCAGAGGAAGTGGGCATTAGACGTCCTGTGGCTTGGGTCGATTTCACGGCAAGATTCAAGACCAAGTACTATGGAGTTGTGGCACAGTTTGAGCTACAACAAAAGTTTATCAACCTCAGGCAGGCCGGCAAGACTGTAGATGCATATGCAGCGGAGTTCTGCAGATTGAGTAGGTTCGCCCCAGAGATGGTAGCAACAGAGCGCCAGGGGGCCATGAGGTTTCAGCAAGGGTTTCATCTTGAACTCTTGCAATTGATAGAGGGGCACAATTACCAGACTTTTGACGAAGTATTGACGGCAACTCGAAGGCATGAGATCACCATTCAGAGGCTTGCAGTAAGGACTGGGGTCAAAAGAGATCCCACAATCAGATTGAAGGAGGAGGGAGACAGCGCCCCGAACAACAGCACCATCCACTGGCGTTCGTATCCACGATGTGGCGATACGAGGACCAGCACCACCCAGGCAGCAGCAACAGCAACAGAGGAAGAACCAGCAACCCCCGGCGGGCTGTACTTATTACGGAAAGATGGGACACACTAGAGATGTGTGTCGAACATTGAATGGACTGTGTCTGATATGTGGAAATCCAGACCATCGGGTTACCACATGTCCCATGAATTCGAGGGCAGGAGGACCAGGGCAGCAGTTTCCTGCTCTGCCAGCCCCAGGACAGGATAATATCGAGGACCAGTAGTGGCAGTAAGGCCGTTGGCACAGCGTCCGCAGGCTCAGATGTTTCGGCAGCAGGGACCGCCGATGCAGCAACACCAGCATAGACCACCCCAGCATCATTAAAGAAGGGGCCAGCAACATCAGGCTAGGCCGCAGCATGGAAACCAGCAAGAAGGTCGAGGGCAAGCGTTCACTTTGTCCTTGGAGGAGGCATTGGCATCGGGAGATGTTGTGGCAGGTAACATTCTCATCGCCTCATATCCCGCAGTAGCATTGTTTGATTCGGGAGCATCCCATTCATTTATATCTGCACAATTTGCGACACGACTAGGAATAGAGTTCGAGGCATTGCCAGGGAGGTTGAATATACTCACTGGCAATGGGCTCGTAGGAGTTAGTAGAGTTATTCTAGCGTGTAGCGTTATAGTTTGCGGGCATTCTTTACCTGCCCGGTTGATAGAATTTTCTGTCGAAAATTTCGACGTTATCTTAGGCATGGACTGGCTGAAAGACAGTCATACGACAATAGATTGTCGTAGAGGGAGTGTATCTTTTGATATTCCAGGCATGGAGCGGTTCACCTTAGTCAGATCAGAGGCAACTCAACCAGAGCAGGGAATAGTAGCGGCAATGGAAGAAGTTCAGATCCCGAAGGTAGTTGAAGAATTTTTCGACGTATTTCCTGAAGAACTTCCAGGTCTACCACCGGTTAGAGATATTGAGTTCAGTATAGAATTGGCACCAGGAACTAAACCGATATCAGATCGAGTTTACAGAATGGCGGATTCAGAGCAGGCCAAGGTATATCAGCATATTGAGGAACTAAAGGAGAAGAAGTTCATCCAAGCTAGCGTGTCACCATGGGCAACACCAGTGGTACTTGTGGGAAGAAGGATGGGTCATCCAGATTGTGCATTGACTACAGGAAGCTTAACGCGGCAACAGTGAAGAACAAGTACCACTACCCAGTCGACGACTTGTTTGATCAGTTGAGCAGCTAGAGTTTTCTCCAAGATAGACCTTCGTTCAGGGTATCATCAAGTGAGGGTTCGGAAGGAGACATTCCCAAGACAGTATTCAGGTCGAAGTATGGGCATTATGAGTTCTTAGTAATGCCGTTTGGTTTGACCAATGCTCCAGCTATATTCATGAATTTGATGAATCGTATCTTTATGCCATACTTAGACCAGTTTGTCGTTGTGTTTCTTGACGACATTCTCGTATACTCTGCTAGTGAAGAGGAGCATGAAGACCACCTCAGGAAAGTGTTGCAGGTTCTGAGAGAGAACCAGTTGTATGCCAAGCTCAGTAAGTGTGAGTTTTGGTCGGATCATATTTCATTTTTGGATCATATCATATCAGAAGCTGGAGTAGCAGTAGATCCTAAGAAGGTAGAAGCAGTAGAAAGTTGGCCAGTACCCAAGATCGTAGCAGATGTACGGAGTTTCTTGGGATTAGCGGGATATTACAGAAGGTTTGTGTCAGACTTTGCAAGGCTTTCAGCACCCATGACCCGCTTAAACCCGGAATGATGTACCATTCGTTTGGTCGGCAGAATGTCAGGCATCATTTGAGACTTTGAAGCAGAAGTTGATATCAGCACCTATTCTTACATTGCCAGTTGGACCCGGAGGTTTTACAGTATATTGTGATGCGTCAGGTAAAGGACTTGGATGTCCTTATGCAACATGGGAAGGTGATAGCGTATGCATCTAGGCAGCTTCGGGACCACGAGAAGAATTACACAACTCATGATTTGAATTAGCGGCAGTAGTATTTGCTTTGAAGCTATGGAGGCATTACTTATATGGTGATCGAGTGGATATGTACACAGACCATAAAAGTCTGAAGTACATCTTTACTCAGAAAGAACTAAACATGAGGCAGAGAAGATGGTTGGAGTTGATCAAAGATTATGACGTGGAGCTTCAGTATCATCCAGGCAAGGCGATGTAGTAGCAGACGCTCTCAGCAGAAGAGGCGGCGCATTTATGTTGACAACACAGAGGCATATTTTAGAAGACCTTCAGGAGATGGGCATCAAAGTTATACTTCCTAGTGACGTAGGAGTTCTATCAAGTCTGCAAGTTCAATCTGACTTAGTAGACAGGATCAAGACAGCTCAGGCACAGGACCCGAGGATTCAAGAGCTTAGGGCAGAATGTGAGTCAGGACTCAGAAAGGAGATGAGAATTCATGAAGATGGTACACTTAGATTTAGATCACGTCTATGTGTGCCTAGTGGAGATATCAGACAGGTGATTATGGCAGAAGCTCACAGTTCTCAATATTCTATTCACCCTGGGGGACCAAGATGTACCAAGATATCAAGCAGCATTTCTGGTGGAACGGGATGAGAGGGAGATAGCTAGATTGTTTCCCGTTGCTTGGTATGTTAGCAAGTGAAGGCAGAACAGCAGAGGCCAGCTGGGTTATTACAACCGCTTCCTATTCCAGAATGGAAATGGGAGCATATTACAATGGACTTTGTAACCAATTTACCGAGATCACCAAGTGGTAAGGCGCTATTTGGGTGATAGTGGACCGGCTTACGAAGGTAGCACACTTTCTTCCTTTCAGAGTAGGGCAATCTACAGAAAAGTTAGCAGAGTTATATAGCAACAGATAGTCAGGCAGCATGGAGTCCCTGTCAGTATTGTGTCGGATCGGGATACCCGCTTTACATCACATTTCTGGAAGAGCTTACATCATAGTCTTGGTACCAAGTTAAGATTTAGCACGGCTTACCATTCGCAGACGGATGGGCAATCAGAAAGAACGATTCAGACTTTAGAAGACATGTTACGAGCCTGTACTTTAGATTTTGGAGGATCTTGGGAGAGCCACCTGCACTTGGTTGAGTTCTCGTACAACAATAGTTATCAAGCCAGTATCCAGATGCGCCATTTGAAGCACTATATGGTAAGAAGTGCAGGTCACCGCTTGCATGGATGATATCGGAGAAAGTAAGATGTTAGGCCCAGAAATGATTGTTCAGACGGTTGAAGTGGTTAAGGGAATTAGAGAGCGACTTCGAGTTGGCAGGATCGGCATCGTCATTGGGCGGACCAGCATCGTAGGCCGTTAGAGTTCTCTGTTGGGGACCACGTATTCTTGCGGATCTCACCTACTCGTGGGGTCATCAGATTTGGCGTTCGCGGGAAATTGAGTCTGCGGTACGTAGGCCCATTTGTTATCCTTGATCGGATAGGCGATGTTGCTTATCGTTTATCCCTCCCACCTTCGTCACGAGAGGTGCATGACGTGTTTCATGTATCTCAATTACGTAGGTATATATCGGACCCAAGCCATGTCCTCGATCACTCTGAGCTGGTTGTTGGTACCAACCTGTCTTACGAGGAACAGCCTGTGTCCATTTTGGACCGAAGAGAGAAGATACTCAAGAACCGAACAATTAGTCTTGTCCGTGTTGCTTGGGGTCATCACTCCTTGGGAGAGTCAACGTGGAAACGTGAGGATGATATCCGATCACGGTATCCATACCTGTTTGACTCACAAGGTATCTCTCTTTCTGTATACCTTGATTGTCCTGATTCTTCATGCTTATCACCTTATGGGTAGAGCTACTTGATATCATAGATTGATGAATTTACATATACAGTACTTGCTTTTCATATGGTAAAATGATTGCTTGCTCACTAGAACTGTTTGTATTAGTTTAGCTCCGATATTTCTACCTGCTTGGATTTGAAATTCCGAGGACGGAATTTTTTCAAGGTGGGTAGAGATGTCACTCCTCGTTCCCAGAATGCATATTTAATACGTATATTGCTTGAATGTATTTATTTAATATTTATCATGTATTATCCTGTATTTAAATTCCTATAACTTCATGTTAATTAATTATCTGCATTTTATTTTCTGCACTTTATTTTCTGCAATTTTTATCTCCTCTTTAATTTCCATGTCAATTAATTTCCTGCAATTTTATTTCTGTAATTTTATACCTACATTTTTTCCTGCTTTAGTTAGTCTTTCGGGTTCCTGGTGGACAGACCCGGCCCAATAACCCACCTACCACCACCCTCCCTATTTAAGCCACCCTCTCCCTTCTCTCTCCTCATTTACTCATCCTCACCATTACTTCTTCTTCTTTCTCTCATTACTCTCCACCCACCAGCAGTAGCAGTAGGCAAGTGCAAACTTGCTTCTCCTTCATCCATTTTGTGGATCATTACTCTTCCTCTCATGATTCTGAGAGAGTTAGTTCTTGGCATTTTGGATTTCTATGGCTGGTTTTTCCTAGATCTAAGTTGTTGTATTTCGGTTGTTCATGGGTGGACCTCCCAACTTAGCGTGTTTTCTGGCTGGGAACTTCATCTTCTGGCTTGGGACGAAGGCTGAGTCACGCACACGTCTCTACGTGTCTGCGTAGATTTTGAGACACGCATGTTCTTACATGTTAGCGTGTATTTTTAGTCACGCTCACGTTCTCATGAGCGTGCGTGTATTTTTAGTCACGCTCATGTTCTCACGAGTCTGCGTGTATTTTTAGTCACGCTCACGTTCTCACGAGTCTGCGTGTATTTTTAGTCACGCTCACGTTCTCATGAGCGTGCGTGTATTTTTAGTCACGCACACATCCACGAGTCTGCGTGTATTTTTAGTCATGCACATATCCACGAGTCTGCGTGTATTTTTAGTCACGCACACATCCACGAGTCTGCATGCATTTTTAGTCACGCACACTTCCATGAGTGCGTGGATTTTTAGTCACGCGCTCTTGTGCGTGCGTGGATTTTCCCTTCACGCTCACGCTGTGCTTGCTTGCGTGACTTTTCACGCTCACGCTTGCCAGCGTGTATCACTTTTCACGCTCACTGTTCACGCCCATTTTCCACGCTCACCCCAGCTAGACTTAGCGTGACTTGTTGGTCTTAAGCATAGACTTCTTGCGTGACTTTTGGCCTTAGCATAGACTTGTTGGCGTGACTTCCTGACCTGGGTGTTTTTATTTATTCCTCAACCTATTCATTTAATGATGGCATGATAATTCTTCTATTATATCCTTACGCCTTTTTTCGTGAATTTCTTGATAATTATGATATGTTAAATTTGTTAAAATGGATTGTTATGTAAAATGTGCCTTGTGTCCTGATTGATCCATGGATACCCAGTATGACTAGAACTTAACCCTGAGAGTTATAGACCCGAACCCATGTAATATTGATGGACTTTCATGCCTTGTCACCATTGATAATGATTATGACATGGACTAAATAATTGATCATGCGTTCCTAGTTGGAACTAAGAGACTGGCTAGTCGTCTTATTGAATTGAATGAATGAGACACGTTCATGTAATGAACTATTATACTCGATTAGCCGATCCCGAATATTGGCATACAGGCACATGCAGGCTTCAAAGTAATTATTTATTATTTAATTATCTATTTATCTTACAAAGACAGCATGTGTACTTTATGGTCAAGGCATGATTATTCCGTGGTTAATTTGATTGTTGTATCACGCTATGTAAGACCTACAACCTAGCCGCACAGGTATCGTTGTAGAGTTGCGCATATCGTACCCCGTACGAAAGTACTCATTTGAATGGCCATGATCCATGGCATGGAACTTCGCTCAACGTAGGGACTATTAAGTTAAATAAAATAATGATGGCATGGAGAATGGATTCCCGAGTTCTTACATGGCAGCCCCCTTGGGACTATTAAGTGCCCGACGGGCCGGCTGGTTCCCGCAGATACTGTAAATCTATCACACGGGCAGGGAACAGTATCTGCTTATATTATTGTACATGCTATAACGGCGGGCGTCCCGCTGGGACTCGTCTAACTACATGATTGGCGCAATTGATTGACTGGATAGACTAGCCTTGCTTGCACATAGTAAGAACTGAGGAATCCCCATTTTTGCATAATTTCAGGATAACTTGGGACTCACAATAACTAGCCGTAGGAATTGATTGGCCGTTCAAGATGATTTGTTTGTGTACTGTATCTACTCTGTTGCCTAACTGAGATGATCAGGATGTCAGGACATGACGGGCCAACTTCTGTCCTTGTTTGGTTGGGAGGTTGGTTCGAAGTGTCGTGACGTTATGTGAATCCTAGTGGGAGGCAGAGATCTATTATTACATTTTCTTACTTACTGGTTTAGTCCTTCATATCGTCCTTCCTTGTGGTACTTGCTATTAGAGGTCTAACCTCTCTGGTTTTGCATGGCCAGATTTAGAGCCGGTCCCCGAGGATCCAGCTTACTTCTACCTCCAAGATGGTCAATACTAGAGGGATGATCGCAGGAGGACTCGAGTGGGTTTCCCTACTTCACCGCTCGTTTTGTCATATACTTTATACTTTGCCGTTTGGCACCGACATGTTAGTCGGATTGTCTCGAACTTACTTTGCATAATTGTAACTAAAGTCAGACTGCAGCTGATAACAATTGTGTATACCTTGCTATACCATCTGGCTATGTTTTGTAAAGCCAGATCTCCAGAACATTTTGACTAAGCGTTTGGGACGCCTTACTGCTTTATCTTACATGTTCTGTATTACTGTTTCTTATTTGAATGATTGAGACAATAGATGCGAAATGACCATAGTGAGACTTTTATGTAGTATGCACCCCCTCGTCTGGTTAGACAGCATTGATCGTATTATACGGTATTCATCTACCCGTAATACGTAGCTGGCTGAGTCATCCCCCGCTCTCCAGTATTCTGGTTCTGGGGCGTGACAGACATATTTACTGCTAGACACAGAGATTTTCTTACAGCTATCACTGCCGGTGTTGAGCCTACTTCATATCGACAGGCCTCGCGAGATTCAGGCTGGCACGCAGCTATGCAAACTGAAATACAGGCTCTGGAAGATAATGGGACATAGAGTCTTGTCGATTTGCCTCCTGGAAAGAAAGCATTAGGAAGTAGATGGGTGTACAAAATAAAGTACAAATCCGACGACAGTATTGAGCGCTTAAAGGCACGGCTGGTTGTGTTCGGTAATCATCAGGTTGAGGGGATCGACTATTCAGAAACATTTGCCCCGGTAGCTAAGATGCCTACAGTTCGGGCGCTCTTGGCTGTTGCAGCTGTGAAAGGCTGGACTTTGCACCAGATGGATGTGCACAATACTTTTCTTCATGGAGACCTGACAGAAGAAGTATATGTGAAGTTGCCGCCAGGTTTCTCGCATAGTAAATCCAACAAGTGTGTCGCCTGCGTAAGTCTCTATATGGATTAAAACAGGCACCACGTTGTTGGTTCGCTAAGCTTACTGCTTCTCTGATATCCTATGAATTTATTTAATCACATTCCGATTATTCCCTTTTCTTTTGTTTTAAGGGGAAGGTAGAGTTGCATGTTTTGATCTATGTGGATGATATGATTGTGTCTGGTAATGACACAGGTGCTTTAGATGCTTTCAAAAAGTACCTTAGTTCTTACTTTCACATGAAGGACCTTGGTATGTTGAAGTACTTTCTTGGCAT